>NIPM01000217.1:3552-332695 GCA_002738285.1 Holacanthella duospinosa | reverse complement strand
TTTTGAAGAACCCCAACGACCTTCTTTATGTTTCTGTCGTAAAACCCAGGACCCAAATGGACCATTTCTCACTCACTCCTTCTGGATTTGTTACTTTTGCAAGGCGATGACCTCTCTTTTAGAGAAGATTTCTCATTGGTTGACTCGTGAGTGGAGTTTTATTCTAAGCGGATTCTGACCCTTTGAGCGGAAACAANAGAAGATTTCTCATTGGTTGACTCGTGAGTGGAGTTTTATTCTAAGCGGATTCTGACCCTTTGAGCGGAAACAACCCCAGGGATTCTGATTTCTGTTTCGTTGACTTTCGATAACAAAGGGAANATTCTGACCCTTTGAGCGGAAACAACCCCAGGGATTCTGATTTCTGTTTCGTTGACTTTCGATAACAAAGGGAAATGGAATCGGATTCCGGACATTTGCTAAATGCTACTAATCTCCATGTTCGAGAGTTCTGGATAGACAAAATTCTTCCCAAATGTTTTCTGAGTGATGGGAACGAATGAGATTCCATTGGTCTTGTCATAGAGTGTTGCTAGGCAACTGTCGCTTCCCCTTTGGAATTCGGAAACATTAACATTCCCTCTGGTTTTCATTAAAAGTATAGTATTCTAGTCTAGTATTGTTATTCGTAAGAGACGCGTATTCAATTTCTGGTTGTCGTCACGTAGATCCAGGATCTCTAGACGCGCATTATATAAGATCCAACTGGGATTTCGAAGTAATAAAGATCCGAGTCACGGGGTTCCTCTGGATCAAGACTTCATCTGTTGCGTCGTCTCTTCTGAATCCATCAGAGACCAAATCAAACATCTATTCTCATCATTCACAGCAGGCAGGGCAAGGGGAACCAATAGGATTCATTACGAAATGAGGTTTCTACACCAAGGAAAAAAAAACATGAAGCGGAAGCTCAAGTTGCCTTGGTAGTATGAACATTCCAAATCCCAAACTATTTGGATAAAAGTTTTCAAATTATCATAGATAGTCAGCGCAAGCGTAGAACTCTCAACTGACAACTCGACTCAACCATGAAGCATCGCTTCACTAATCTAAGACTCGAAATCCATTACTATGAATTGGAAAAACGGAACTTTAGGATTCGAATTTAGTGCAGCGTAGAGAAAAACTAATCTGTCTAATCTGTCCATCTCCAAATGGATGGAGAGTAGTTAGAAGATGAAATCTGTCTGATTTCATTGCTCAATGGTCCACTGGCCCCTGGACATGGTGGTACTAAGGGATAGGGATGGTAGAGAATTAAGATCAGATGAACCATCATCAAACTTCCCCAGCTTCATTTCTCCTTTGATTAAATTTTGGCTCTTGGGCTAATTCTCAGCAACAGAATAATTAAACTGAATCACTTCATCGACAAATTATCCAAAGTTTCTGATTAGAATCTCTTAATCAACCAATTTAAGGAAAAAGACCAGCCTGACTTCTACTACAGTCTTATTAAGTAATAAATAAGAAAAATTAACATTTTATTGATTAGATTGATGAAGCGGAAGTAACTTACAGGGTCTGGTGTACTGGCTTCATCTTTGAGTGAAACTGAGTCGAATGACCTCGAGTCTCCATTTCCGGTGTGACCCAGTTCTGACTTTGCTCCGTCTCTCTCGTCTATCACGAGGTCAATTGGCATCTTCCCTTTCAGACAACTGATATAGCGATGACAGAAATTGTCACAGAGCTCATGAACCTAACACAAAATAAAAAGTCATTCATTTCATTTTCATTTTCTTCTCTTTTCTTACTTAGGGTGCTTTTGTTTTTGAACTTAGAGAATACACTTCGAGGCATGAATTTGTGGTTCGTAGGGGTTACTTTTCCTTGGCAATTACTGGATGAGGTGATTAATAGTTTTAATCAAGANATGAATTTGTGGTTCGTAGGGGTTACTTTTCCTTGGCAATTACTGGATGAGGTGATTAATAGTTTTAATCAAGAGAATACAACGGAGATCTTTCTACCGAGTTTAGTGCTTCAATACTTTTCAAAGCCTTTGGGATCCTCTCCTCATTTATTTTGGGATCAAGGTACTACTCCGCTAGGCCTTTTGTAAATCCCTTAGATTATAGAAACTTTCTACTAACTTTTATATTTTCACTCTTAGTAACAGTTCAGATCTTATTTCTAAATGAAAATGAAAACTTTTTGCTCCTAATGTGAAGATTTAGTTGACGAATCGTATTTAAAAGAATTGATAGAGATGGTTCCAACCCGGATGTCCAAATATGATAATTCATATTTGGGCATTCGCGCTGAGTCCATCTAAGCTTTAACTCTCAGCATTGGTATTTCTACTTACTATTTACTTCAGGTCTGGGAGATTATAAAAAAAAAAAGAACAATGGTGATATTTAGTAGAACAATGAGAATCCATTTGTTAGGATGAAATGTCCAAAAAGTCATTAAAAATGGTTATTTTTTTATGTTTGTGCGTACTGCGAATCTGTCTATGAGCCATAAACGGATAGTCGGAGGTCCTAAAAAATGAAAAAAATTTTTTTTGGGACGTCGACATAATCGCCGTGTTTTTGGTCCTGGGTTTTCCATTACCAAACATAACACCAGTCCTTGACAATGAAGTACAAAAGAAGAATTTCTGCTCCCCTTCCTATGAATCTGCTTCAAGTATTTTGAAAAACATTTCCAAAGAAGGCAGAGAACGGTTGAAAATGAAAGGATCCTTGTCACCTGCACTTGACAGGCCACCGAGTCCCTCCAGTTCACCCCACAATTCAATAGACCCCCTCCCCAACACCCCACCAATTTTAAATTTAAAAATAAATAAAATGAATAGATCTCATTCAATACCTTTTCTAATTCCAGAAGATGGAATCGTAGGACCTGGATTGCTTGAACCATCTGAAATATACAAACATAATCTATCAAATTTTAAATTATTGAGGACAATAAATTCAATTTTTACAGTCATTGACCTTTTTAATTCAACCCGCAGGCGCAGGTTTCTACAATACACATTTATAAGTTTATATACAGTTAAAAAAATTTAGCAAAATTTCTAGTTTTTTTTTTACTTGATTGGGCACTCGGTCTTGCTTTGAGTGACAGGCTACAAGAGTATGATTGGTTTCGTGTGCTCACTGACATGACATTTCTTTCTGTTTCTTTAATTTTCTAAAGGAATTTGAAGAAACCGCTTTTTCTTTGGAGTGGGTTAGTCGGTCGTTCATTGTAATTAAATTTTCTACCTCCTAACTAAAAAANGAAACCGCTTTTTCTTTGGAGTGGGTTAGTCGGTCGTTCATTGTAATTAAATTTTCTACCTCCTAACTAAAAAATTTTTTTTTTTTTTTCAGTTTGACCTTAAATTATTAATTATTATTATTCCATTTCCAATTTATTCTAAGCTTTGTGTAACTTGCAAAAAAACAACTCATAAATCATTCTTTTGGTGAGAACAAATTAATGGTAAGCGAAGGTTACGATAAGGCAGGATGATTGACAGAGTGAGACTCTCCGCCTGTTCAGNATGATTGACAGAGTGAGACTCTCCGCCTGTTCAGTCCATGGTGAAGGTGTTCGAGGATTTCAATTGGCCCATAAATCTTTCTAAATGTAAACCCTATCAAATTCATCTGGAAGAAGGTTTTTTAATTCTTTCATTTCCTATATTTCATATACAGAAACTCAAATGGAGAGTTTGGAATTAAACTACCATGAAATAAAATTTCAATCCGCCATTGATAAAAAACCAGTTTTTTGGAGGGGGGAGGGGGNNGGGGGGGGGTCCTAGAACTGATATCCTCATGATGTCAACTCTTGGACAAAAAGTTTTCCTTATGTTGAGAACAGGTTAGAAATTTTTGTTTAAATTCCATAAAAACCGGTCCTAGAGTTGATAAAATTCTAATATTTCGTAACATGAGATTCCGTGTTTCCTATTCGTCCAGCATTACAAAAATTTTAGGCATATTGTTCCAGTAGTTTTTAAAGATATGGATGAGGAGACAAGGTGTCTAGTCTAAAGAGAAGCAGCCATTTTTTAAATCCAAGGTTAAAGTTCATACGTCATTATACTAGTTTAGAACTACTACATAAAGATCGAGTTTAGTTGATAACTTTGGTCCATACCTCCTTTGGTCATGAACAATTAAGGTGATTGTGGTTATGGAAATAAATAGAGGAAACTACCAATTACGTAGTTGATTCTTTGGCCTTTGGATACGTGGTTTATGGCCATATTGAGTATATAGACTCGCAAGTATAAAGTCTTCCTATGCACTTCCAACAAAAATCGACCAATGAAAGAATGAGGANCAACAAAAATCGACCAATGAAAGAATGAGGAACTTACCAGAGAGTCCACTTCTGGATCTGCGACGTAGTATGGCTTCTCCTGTCGAATCTATAAATAAAATAAAGAATTAGTTTATTAAGAATAATTTAAAAAAATGGAGGAAAGTGGTAGTTGAGTGATTGGTTACTGGTGTATTTGAATGGATGCGCGTTGGACCCATATGGAGCCAAATATCCTCAGGGGAAATTATCCTGATTTTAAATTCTCTTTTTAGATTCTTGCTTCTTTGATTTATTATTCATTGTGGGGAGAANTGGGAAATTATCCTGATTTTAAATTCTCTTTTTAGATTCTTGCTTCTTTGATTTATTATTCATTGTGGGGAGAATTTTTGGGATTTTCATTTCCTTGGAATTACTCATGCTAATCCAATTCAAGGAATCTTCTCAATTGATTTTAAGTTTCCAACTCATGTCTTGATCATTTTAAAACTCTTCCGGAATCTCCATTCCGTTCAAGTCAACTTACTCCAACGTCTAAAGNACTCATGTCTTGATCATTTTAAAACTCTTCCAGAGTCTCCATTCCGTTCAAGTCAACTTACTCCAACGTCTAAAGAAGTTCTAGCAACTAGGTAGTTGATTGGAGGAAGCAGAAGGAGGTCACTGGACCCCACGGACTTGGGCATCCGAACGAAAGTNCAACTAGGTAGTTGATTGGAGGAAGCAGAAGGAGGTCACTGGACCCCACGGACTTGGGCATCCGAACGAAAGTTGACGCAGTAGGGACTCTGCCCGCGGGGTTCAAANCGAACGAAAGTTGACGCAGTAGGGACTCTGCCCGCGGGGTTCAAATCTTCTCAAGACCTCTCTCCATAGAATTTGACAAAAAAGTGGACAAACAGGTAGAAAATCTCCGGGAACGGTGACTCCTTTTAAAACGCATTATCTTTCCTTCGGATGAAATATTCACAGCAGGAGACGCGCTATCTCGTCTCCATGAACTAAAATGTCAATCATAAAAACCTAACTTTTCCAAGGAACCCTTGAAAAAGGCACCCTTGGAAAATATATCTAATCCGTACCTCTCAAAAGATCATTAACTTAAGAGACTTTTCGTTCTAAACAATTTTATATTTTTCTAAGGGTTTGAATTTTGTAACTTAAATCTAGAAACTCTCAAAGACCACGCCCAAAAGATGATAAGAAATCCATTCCCTTTCCTTGACGCTACTCCTTCTCTTCCTGGGTACTTATTAATGAGAAAAATGAACCCTTAGAATTATATTTCATGATCTCTTCTGGTTTTTTTTCTTTTACTACGTATTAGCCAATAGGTATACAACAAAGAAACCATTAAAATAAAAATCGTAATGAAAAGATCTGTTTTACAACAAATGACTTTTTGAAAGTAAGAGGAGTTGCCTTGTTTCTTCTCACTTCTACTACTACAAAAAAAAAAAAAAAAATTTTTTTTTTCATCATTTTCCCAAGGTGATCGAGTCGAGTTGAATAATTGAATAGAAAAGGTCAAAAAATTTGCAACTTTATACTCCAGCAGTAGGAGTTATAGAAAGTTTGTGGGAAATTGAGTAGTCTTTTTGCCTAATACTAATCGCCTTCACCAGTTTCTTATCGCAATTCCTAAAAAAGTAGAAATGTGCAATTTGCTCTTTCCTTACGATGGTCTGACCATTTTGCAAGAACTCGTGTCGTTTCTTACACTCTACCAATCGCCTACTCTTATACCTTCTCTTCAATTTCATATTCCGTAACATGCCATAGTAATTTTCATTTTAGCAAACGATTCTAATCTCATCTATGGAATTGGAATAATATAACTTCTTGTTCTTTGTAGCTCAATTTGTAATATTTGATGATGAAATGATAAAAACTGCGCATGAGCAGTAGTAAAAGATTTGAAGGACACCGGGAATGATGGATGAGAGACCTTAGTGACATAAAAAAGGTCAATTGGTTCCAGTACTTTTTTGGACATAAGGGAAAAACATTAGATCCAGGGACAACAAGAAAAAGGGATGAATTTTTGAAAGATCCGAATTTTTCTCTTGTTTAGAATTCGTTTGAGTTGGAAACCCTTGGAAGGGTATAGCCCAACCACAAATTCTATCCTAAAGACCCTTTTCGTCAATTCATTTCCCCATTCATCAACCATTTCATAAATTTTTTGAGTGAACCTCAAAATTTAGTTTGAAACGTGGGAACGAAACCAACCAAGAACGAATGAATATAAAAGTGAGCAGCGCAGACGCATCAGTGTAGGATTATTATAAGTTACACTGTTCATTCTCGTCCTAAAAGTTTTATAAGTTAACATTTAAAAAAAGAAAATATGGTTTAAAAAGCCTCAAAAACTTCATGTTGGTGGCTAAAAGCTGTTGATTTATTGTACTGGGTGTCTCGTTGGAGCACATGAGTGTGTAAATTCAGTTGTTGATTAGAACCTTTGAGTAAATATTATCACACATCATAAAAAGAAGATAAACGAGAAGCACTGTTTGGCCAACGCAGTTTATGTAATCAAACTCGAATGAAGCACTTGATAATCTAGAAAGAAAAAAACATCTGGATCACCCTGGTCCCTATAATTCCCACCACACAGAAGACTACTCTGTCTCAAATGTCAATTAAAAAGTTTAGTCTAACTTCTATAGCTTCTAGACTGTAGACTGTAGAAGAATGAGTTTCTTTGATACTTCCGAACTCATATTCAGTCTGGGACAATTTGTGGATACTTAAATGTCGCTAACTTTTTCTATAATAACCTACCGCAGAGAAACAATTTATCAAGAAAAATGATCTCTGAACTCCTGACTCACTCTGATTCATCAATTTCTAAAGACTTTTTTGTACTAAGCGGTCAAAGGTCAACATCGTGAGGAGTTTGTGAACTTTAAATTATTTGTTTTCTCTCACTTCAGCTGTCGTCATTTCCATCAAATTTTTATATTCTTGAATTTTTTTTTTNTTAAATTATTTGTTTTCTCTCACTTCAGCTGTCGTCATTTCCATCAAATTTTTATATTCTTGAATTTTTTTTTTATAAACCAGGATTCTCATATTATCTCATTGGATATGGAAGAAATCTTAGTAATATCTTCCTCAATTTAAAATTAGAATGAGAAGAAGAAAGAAAAAAATAATGTATTTTCGATTAATGATATACTTTATGATGTATTTTCTTTTGGTGAAACAATTGAATAGAAATCAAACATGTATTAAAAATATTTGGTGGGATTTGAGTGCCCCTTACAGCCAAGATCCTTTTGATTGGTGGACAAAGGGCGGAGGATTTGAAGGTTTGCCATTGGATTCGAATTTTGAATTCATTCCAATTAACCCTTTGTCTCCTTCAAGGGATCCAACAACAGAGGGCTCAAATACCCAAGGGACAAAAGGACTTTTACAAAACGAAAACCATCTTTGGCTTTTGTCTAGTTTTTCCACTGGATTTCCCTTATTTTCTTTTTAATTTTTACGTCCCTTCAATAAGGACACAGTTTTGAGAGTTGAATTGAAAAAAAAAAAAAAAAAAAAAAAAGGAGCCTTTTTTTTTTGGACAAAAATCGAATCTAATATATTAGTTCAAAATGTAGCGATTATAGTTTGTTTAATTTGACATAAAAATAATCACTTTCGCTTCATAATAAACTTTGTCTATGTAACACCTAATAAATTAAAATTCAACGGTGCAATGGACTTTAATTAAGTAGTAACAAACTACTTGAGTAATTGAACTTGTTCAAGTTCGGATGTATGAAATCCGAACTCCTTGTAGGGAAATGTAATTATATTTTATTTCAAAGATCTTTTTCTGATTGGCTTCAGAGGTGTGGGATGTGAAAATGTCCTGTAGGTGTTAATTGAACAAAGTGTGGCAGGTGGTGTGTAGGATTTTGTGCTTGTGCGAGTAATTGGATATCCTTCGATGGGAATTGTATCGATGAAACTGAGAATGCAAATTTCCTATTGTTTCATAGGAGTTGTTGTGGTCATAAATCTTGATGATGGGGTCGAAAGGCGTGTTGGTCCGAAGTAGTCGTGGTCTTCGGTCGGACTCAGATCAACCCCAGGCCCTTCCCAAATATTTTTTAAAACAGGACCCTCTTCAGATTCAAATAGACAAAAATTTACCTCGCAGAAACATTCCTACCAACATATTCTCAACCAAAACTCTCCGCATTCCAATCTGCCCAAAGCAACCCAATCCTCTTCTTCTGCGCAATCGCATTCATGTCTTTTCTTTCCAATCGAACTACTACATCTCGGCTCATCAGAGACCATATGTATCTCAATAGGATTTTAAATTCCCCTCCAAAAGACAAGATGTTAATAGACTTCTTTCAAAAGATTAAGTTCATCTCTTGTCATGATGACCAGGTCTGTTGAGATGACGAAGATGAAATGGAGATGATGAGGGGTATGAGTTCAATGGAACCAGTAGTGTCAAGGTATCCAGTCAACATTTCTACTATGTCATCAACAACTCCTCTTGTCATTTAAGAATCATGACCAAGCACTTTAGATCAACATTTACTAAATATTTCTTGAGGTTTTACGGAAACCACGAGAAGGGGATTTTAAACCTCCGAAACTTATTGGTTAAAATTTTTGGAATAAAAACTTATTTGAGAAGGTTTGATGTTTGGTTACTAACGAAGCGATAAGGACAAACAATAGATACATTTAAAATGAAAGCAGGTAAAGTAAAAGGGATCGTTTTTATGAAATATCTCGTAACTGTTTCAAAAGAAGCATCTATGGCAGAGGGAACTGTTTTTATATCCCTGGGATCCTTCTACTCAACTTTTACCTCCTGACCTGAAATTGTTTGCTTAGAATTTCCTGAAAAAAAAAATTTTTTTTTTCTTCTCTCAGTGTTGAAGGGTCTACTAATTCTTTATGTTCCTTAAAGGACTTCAANAAAAAAAAATTTTTTTTTTCTTCTCTCAGTGTTGAAGGGTCTACTAATTCTTTATGTTCCTTAAAGGACTTCAACCAAACTTCCTGTTTTGAGGGAGAAGAACTGAAATCGCGTTGAGGGTGTCGTGGGTCTGCATAATCGAATTCATTGAGCTTCTATCACAGATGACCCTGAGACGCTGGAAGCCCTGGGAGTCTCTGTGGGACCCTCAAGGCTCTTACACGCAATGGTTGCATTATCGTTTTATTATTATTATTCAACAGAATCGGTCTTGCCTTCCTCTGGGCTAAAGGATTCAGTTTCAAATGGACTCTCCGCAGAGTGAGTCTCAAAGATAGAGAAACTGATAAGTACTCCCATACGCCAGAAGGAACAGTGCCGGAATGAAACNGCAGAGTGAGTCTCAAAGATAGAGAAACTGATAAGTACTCCCATACGCCAGAAGGAACAGTGCCGGAATGAAACGAATCCCTTCTCAATTCAATTACAAAATCATCTGTTTGAATTTAACCGCCACTGAGAGAGAGAGTCTTAAAGCTCAACACATATGAAGTTTGTGGGTACTTAAAATTCAAGGCATGTTCAAAAATCCCCCTACTGAGACAGCATGGAGGCTTCGAATGGCCAAAGCAAATGATAAAAACTACTCCTCGGACCAAGGATCACCATTCGANGCAGAGTGAGTCTCAAAGATAGAGAAACTGATAAGTACTCCCATACGCCAGAAGGAACAGTGCCGGAATGAAACCAATCCCTTCTCAATTCAATTACAAAATCATCTGTTTGAATTTAACCGCCACTGAGAGAGAGTCTTAAAGCTCAACACATATGAAGTTTGTGGGTACTTAAAATTCAAGGCATGTTCAAAAATCCCCCTACTAAGACAGCATGGAGGCTTCGAATGGCCAAAGCAAATGATAAAAACTACTCCTCGGACCAAGGATCACCATTCGAAGGGTTGGTTAGGAAGAGGATAATTACACACTGGTACTCAAACTACTCTCCAATTGGTCAATTCTTAACAACCATTGCAGATTACAAATAAATAAATAAATAAATAAATAATTTCGACATGTTTACCTGTTTTGAGAAAACTGCAATGTCTTCATTGAATGATTCAGAAGAACAGACGTCTCCTCCTGCTACACCCGGGTCACGTGGAGTACATGTCGCCAGTTCACATTTTTCAAAGATGAGGGCAAGGAGTGGGAATAAGGGGTGTCTGAAATCAGTCAGAAGAATTGAATTGGAATACGACTACTCTTTCTTGCTCACCGTTGAATATATTTTTTTTTGTCTCGATAGATTATCTGACAGATAAGGAAAGTCGTTGGACATAAAAGAAGAAACTGGTTAGGTTATTTTCTTGTATTTTTTTTCAGTACGAACATTGGGAAAGAGTCGAGAAATGTTTAATTGAGTTTTCATGTCTCTTAATTTGTCGTCTGAGATGATAATGATATCTGATCTGGTCGTCGAGACTAATTTGAATTTTTTTGATTGGTTGTTGGACTCAACTTACCCGTAGATGGCATCTTTGTCTCTTTTATGTACATCAGGAACTGCTCCCATGACATGATTTGACACATTGCCGACATGATTTCCATGGAACTGGTGCATATTGTGTCCATGGTTCATATGGGGAGAAGGATGACCAAGAGGTTGGAGTGATCTATGACCTCCATGTGGATCATACATTCCCGCCACTCCGTCCATGTTCGGGTAATGGGACAAACCATCATCGTACTAATAAAAAATATATAATAAACGAATGATTAGAAAATTAAAAAAAAAATAATAGGAAAAAATTAAGCACGAGGGTAGAATGTAATCCCATTGGATGACTCTAGAAACGGATTCCAGAGATTCGTGTGGAGTCAAATGAGAAGATTAGTAGACGACGGGGAAAGCAAGATTTTCAAATTTTACCGCTGGAATCAAACCCTCTGCACACATGCACTTAATCCTTCCTAATCGACTCAATGTCTCCAAATGACAATTGCCATTTAACGAGACTTCCTAATTATGTCGCATTACTGTCATTTCAAAATCCCTAGATTCAACTCATGGCGCTGCCTCATATAAACCAATCAATGCCTCCTTCTCACCCTCTTCCATTTTCCCTATTAAAATGGGGTGTTTTGAGACTGACTGTCTTTTTGGACCTAATTGGTAACCATGTGTCCTGGTGCTGGAATGAATTCGAGGGTACCTTCCCTCTTCTGCTCTCTAGCCTAGGGACCAAATGGATCTTTTCAGAAGCAGTTGGTTGATTCCTTTTCTGAAATTCGAACTCAACAACACAAATCCTCTTGTTTTTTTTTTCTTCTTCCACATGAAAACTGAGCCTATCCCAGGGAGGATCCCTTGAGTCGGATTGAAATATCCAAAAAAGTTTAGTAATTTGAGGAAAACGGTGACAGCTGCTAGTTGAAACTTGGTAATTAAAAGGCAAAATCATGCAAATGATTTAGCAAAAAAAAAGACAAGGAAGTTTGCAAGCGCCTTTGTGTCTGCTCATGCGCATTAAGTAGGTTGATTAGGACTTAAGTCCTTTTATAAGAACTATATAGACTGCCTCTAGGATCATCCAACGGAAAAGTAATAATTGCAATGCACTTTTGGTAAGTTTCTCACGAACTGTGGTTCCTGAATAGTCATTTCATTCTGATTATCGGTTTCTCCTGAGGTGCGTTAACACAGTTTCCCTCTTGGGTACCTCTGACACGCAAAGGGGTCAGCCTATGCTCCAAAAATGCTAACCTTACAAATTAAATGAAATAAAAAGGTTGCGTGTGCTGGGTCGATAACAAAAAAAAAAAAAAAAAAAAAAAGCAAAAAAAGTTGTCTGACGCATTGGCTCGCACTTTTACATAAATCCGATGAAATAACTTAGCAATAATTCTATACTGAAACGCAGTTGTTCGAGGTTAATATTGCCATTGTCACTAGCACCTGTGTTCAGTGACTTTTCGAGGGTACTTTTTAAGCCAAAGAACCTATAAATCACTATCTGACTCGTCTTCTACTAATATTTCAACTTTTATATCATATTATCAACGAATAGACAAGGCTGAATAAACATTCACCAACTGGACAATAGTATCCTTGATACAAATAAACAATAGATATTGTTTATTTGATTACAATTGGAGTAGAGCTGTGACAAATCAAACTCATCTTCATCTTTAACTCATTTTAAACCGTTTCATTTAAGAAATACATACGTAAACCAATGATAAATCATTTGAAAATTATATATCTCAGACATACTCAAAGAATAGGAAATTAGAGAAATTACACCTTAGGCTATTTACTTTCACTATAGACTGACTGGTGAGGTCAAGTTAGGATTTACGATACGGAAAACATCATTATTATGCCAATGTTTAAATAAATACTTTAACCTAAACATAAAGGTACATGTCATAAATCATAGAAAAAGGTTTCAAATTCTATATTTACCGGAAACCAATAATGAATCTCTTAAGTAGCTTTAAAAAACTTGACTACCCATGATAATCCATTTAACTACTACTGTTGTATAACTGTTGAGAAAGTGGACTCAAAAATTTTTCAGCCACTTTGTATTTATTTTTTTTTTCAATTTTTATGAAAATAAATTTTTTTTATTTTTTTTATTTTTTTTTTCAAATTTAGAGGTACTNAGGTCAAGTTAGGATTTACGATACGGAAAACATCATTATTATGCCAATGTTTAAATAAATACTTTAACCTAAACCTAAAGGTACATGTCATAAATCATAGAAAAAGGTTTCAAATTCTATATATACCGGAAACCAATAATGAATCTCTTAAGTAGCTTTAAAAAACTTGACTACCCATGATAATCCATTTAACTACTACTGTTGTATAACTGTTGAGAAAGTGGACTCAAAAATTTTTCANTTTACCGGAAACCAATAATGAATCTCTTAAGTAGCTTTAAAAAACTTGACTACCCATGATAATCCATTTAACTACTACTGTTGTATAACTGTTGAGAAAGTGGACTCAAAAATTTTTCATCCACTTTGTATTTTTTTTTTTTCAATTTTTATGAAAATAAATTTTTTTTATTTTTTTTATTTTTTTTTTCAAATTTAGAGACTAATGGACTTTTTTAAGTAACCCTTCTAGAACATTAGAAACGGTTGAATTTGACTTTTACTAATTGAAATGAACCGACAATCTGTCAATGTCTGTGTATAAAAATATACCTTTGGTATTGGGAAATTGAAAGGGAGGCCTTTTAAGCTTAATTGGTACTTGAAGGGACAATGAAGACCATTGTCATTGTTGACGACGGTGTTTTACTATCGTAGAAATCATGTTGTTTTAATCCATTGTTTTCATACAAGTGACACTTCAGGAGGTCGGTATCAATGTCTCCATTTTCGTCTAGTCGCCACATGAGTACTTTATTTTCATAGACATTTTGATTATTTCGGTTTACTTTATGTTACATAAGTGATGGGAAATTACAACGTTTTCTCTTCAAATCTAACCTCGGCCGCTTCTGTACTGTAAGTACAAATGATTTAAATCTTAAAGAAATAATGTCTCAACGGGTACATGAGGTAGAGATGAATCAACAAATGTTGGATTTATTTTTAGACACTTGAAATCTATTCTTATCAGTTAAAAATTGCAAAAAATAGTCTTGAACATGACGCATTAGAATATAAAAAAAAAAAAAAAAAATTTGAAATCTTGGTCTAAAGAAATCAAAATGAATGATAATTATTGTGATAGGGGTCATGCTCATGAGAAGAGGTCAACGAGAGTTAATCTCAAAAGTTAGAAATTGTCTCGCTGTCGCAATGAATTATGAGAATGATGAGGAATCCAACACTATATAAATTATAATGTATGTGTTGACGTATTTCTCTTGACCTCAGAGGGTCACAAGACAGGATACTCTATGATTAGCAAATATATCTAACCAATTGGAAGAAGAAAATGGATGACAAAGTGATACCGGCAGTATAATTTATGACCACTCCTTGAACTCTTTTGCTACAAAAGTGCTTTCAGAATATATAAATCATAGAATTATTCACGCTTCTTTGGACTGTGCCAGCCAAATTGACGCCGTGTCAGGGAATTTCTTCAAATTATTATTACTTTTTGTGGAATTGAAAAAGTTTTTTTTTTTCGTAACTATTTTACATCGTATATTAGTTCAAAACTTTCTTACCCGTGGTTGTGCCATGTGTTCAGAATAGATTTTCTGATACTACACTAACAATACGGAAATGGCAAGTATGTAATCCCAATTTTGTAAACACAATCACCACAACAAAATATGATAAACTAGAGCATTCACTTGGATATATAATTTCGATAATCAAAAAAAAAACTGAATGATGAAATTCTGCAAATATTTTATCACTGCCACAGTTTACTGTACTACAATTTAGAATTCCAATGGTAGAAAACGGAAGTCAAATGACACTAATGAGACGAGTAAATTCTATGGTAGTGATAACTGGGTCAGGTTTGAATGGGAAGAGGGATGATAGGTATAGGTCCACTTGACCTGAATGAATAAAAGTTGACAGAGACTGGTAGTAGAATAAAGAGAATGTCAATGGACAGGTTGTGAGTAGCACATGGACAGACGTCCTGGGACAGACTGAGGGATTGTCAATCATCGGAGAAACTCTCCGGTGTAGTTTGAGAGTCAAGGAGGAGGGATTGGTTTGGGAGGGAGTGGGAGGAGCTAGATTCCTTACCCAACCCCCTCCCACCACATCTCCTTTCTTCCTCTACTCCTCCTCTTCTGCTCCATCTTTCCGCTTCTTCAAGGAGGGCCGCTCGTGGACTTTCTCATCCCTACTACATACTACTCAGAACACTTGGCCAACTCTAGCACAAGTCCATTAATTCTAATTATGGACTTTTCTCCTGTCACGACTCAAGGCGAAGGAGGACAGCTTCCCAGTCCCTGTCATCCCACTATCAATTTCAACGACAGTTTCTCAACTCAACTAAATTCAAATTCATTTCTCAGACTTTCAGCAACATTTGCGAAATATTTTACAAAAAAAGTTACATAATTGGTGATTAAATTTCCTTTTAGAAGTTATATATAACTTTTTCATATTATTTCCTATTGGAGCTAGATAAATTAAAAAAAAATTTTTTTTTAGAGGACTAAACCTTTTGAAGAAAATTGGAAAATTTTGTTCAAATTACATCAGGGGAGCCAAGATCTACATTCTTTCTAATTCAACGAATCAATTTAGCGATTCAGCGCGATAATTCTGCATCCATTCTGGGAACACTAACACTACCAAATGGAAAACATCTAGAAGATATATTTTACGTGTAGCTTATCACCATTGTTCATAAATAAAACTTGAATTATAATTAAACTAATGCAAAATTCGAAATAATTAAAATTAGGCGGTGCGGTGTAACATTTTTTTTTATAAATACATATATAAATATAAATAAATATATTCTTCTAAATTAAAGCTTAATAAATAACTAAAGTGAAGCAAGTTTTAAAGTCGGAAATGTACTCAAATATATCGTAAAAGACTTCCTTCGTTTGATTGGTTGAGAATAAAATTGGATCGATTGAAACAGACATTTTGATCTTTTGATCCCTTCAACATCAACTTCCTCAGCTTGTTTAACACACCCTGGAACCATTATCTTAAAAAAAATTTTATGCTAAATCTTGTATCCAACAACCAAACTTCCTAGAAAATCTTTGAAAAAGACTCTAATAAGGATTTCCGCTCAAAGTAACTGAAGTAAGATTGAATTTTCTAATGGTTATACTTGTATCTACCTACCTCCACCGGATTCGGTTGTCTACCGCGAGCATGAGCAGGAGAAGAAAGACGAATAACATTTTCGGACTCAATTTCCATCACCAACCCTGCCAACTCATTAATTTGACATGACGTTTAGAAAGGTTCGACGCTCCTTCGCTTCCGCTTTTCTCAAAATTAGGATCCATGAAAAAACGCAACTTCAGAATTACTCCATTTCAATTTCCTACCTCTCTCTCTCTCTCTCTCTCTACATCATCTCCAGCTTCATATAATAGTTGAAAAAACTGTGTAAAAACTTATTTACAATTTTTATTTCATATCAGTAGGTTAGTTCTTCTTTTATAAAATCGATAAAGATGGCTGAGAAAAAGATTTAATTTTATAAGCCCAGGTTGCCTGACTTAGTGACTTATTATTGACTGGCTGTATTTTTTTTTTTTTTTGCTTTTTTGTGTCACCATGACATGATGAGTCTAAACCCGTTTTTACTAAGAATCCATTTGTCGTCAGTCGATTACACCGCTTATCTCATCATATGTGACCCAAAAGAAGAATAAAAATTTCAAAAACTTGTCCAATAACAGTTAACATTCCCTTTATTTTTATTCACCTTTCCTGACATTAGAAATTCACTTGACCAGAGTGCTCTGTAATTCAAACATGACTTTAATTTAGTCAAGAGAGTTATTAAATTCTATCCAAGTGATATGACCGCATTCAACTTATGAATGACAATAATTGGTAATGCCCTAGCAGACAAAAATGTTGTCCAAATTAATTGCATACTCACCTCTATCTGGATAATTTACGACCTAAGGAGACCTGCTAAATAAATTTTTTACTAATTACCATATTATGCTTCTCTTTATAAAAAAGAAACAATTTGTAAGTATTATACTTTAGCTACTCTCTATTGAATTTACCAGGTCCTAAATTTTCTCAAATTTTCAAGAAAAAAAAACAACTTTTTTTTTGTTTGTTCTCACGACATCATTGACATATTTCGACTCAAGTCAGAGTCAATCAAGAGTACTACTAAAATATAGATAGTAGGTACTTACTTAAGTACCATATAGTAAATAAGAAAAACGAAGAGAAATACCTGCCATCTGTCTTTTGGTAAGTAAAACTCTTGTTGTGTCCAACTACCACTCTTCGTACCTTAGCAACCCCTTTTCACACTGACGTGTAATGAAAAAAAAAAAAAAAAAAAATTTTTTTTTGATTTTGGAGATGATAGCCCTTTTTAAGGTAGAATTGTAGATTTACTTTCCTTTGCCCTGCCCCCTTCTCCACCCTTCTTACCCAAAAGGGATGAATGTTGTGGTCTTGAAGCCATGAATTATGGTTTACAAGAGACTAAGCCTAGTGATTATCGGATTTCTATTCCATTTAAGCACGGTGTCCATCTGCCACCTGCTCCGTCCCATCTCCTGTCAGTCTGTCATCAGCCCCATGTACTTTTACACTGATCTTGGATAATTAATAGAGATAAGACCCTCTTCCCTTCATACTAAAAAAAAAACCAACCATACTCCATGACATAACCAAATGAATATATGCTTTCAACCAACTTCTATGGTTCCTTAATAAATCCGTTCAAAATTACACGCCATGATTTTCATCAAAAAGGTAGATTCACATCAAAATTTTCATAATCATCAGTTTCCTGTTGGATTTTTATAAAAACAAGACATATGATAATAGACGAATTTAGTCTATTATTTAATTTTTTTGTTTTCTGTCATGGTTGTTTAGATTGAAGAGGATGTTATTTAGGTGTTATTTGGAAGAGTGGTGAGTTTTTATAAAATGGTTCTCATTATAAATTGTGTGATGGGTGAAGTAATGGGGATGGTTGACATAGTCCGAAGTGTATTGAATGTGAGAGTGGATAACACATGGTTAGCGATGTAGTGAGGTACCTGGTAAGAATGACAGAGACACCGTGAGATAGACAGACAAACAAAGTGGAAGAGAGATGTTAAGAAAAGAAAGAGGTAGATTAATTGGATGTGGATCCAATTCATTCATTTAATGTAGAATCACACCATGGAGTGGAATTACAGTCCGATGAACCATGACACCTGGGGAACCTGTCAATAATTTCTTAACAAAGACAACTCACCTACCATCTTACTTTCGTCAAGCTTCGTCTTTCAATTCAAACTCAACAAATCCATTACATCCACACAAACATTTTAGACCAATTATACTTTAAATTGAAACGTTGAGAAAAAAATTTATTTATTTTTTTTTTTTTTACTAACTTTGAAGCATTGTTGTTCGAACATATCAAGTTGAATACTTAAAGAATTTTTTTTTCTCTAGTACTTATTATATAATAGGTGTAATGCATATAATCAAGATCTTCAACCAAACCCTGAATCGTTGAATCAACAACAACGTTCATTAGAATAAAGGATCGGTCAGACCAAATGAGACGACAATATTTTGTCTTCATTTACTCATACGTCGTAACATAATGCTTCATTTTTATCATTTTATATTACATTACCAAGAAAATTATAGCGAAAAATTAAAAATAATTTTTTTTTTGAAAAGAGATTTGTTTAATTTTCTTCTGCTGACATGTTAAGTTAAAAATGGAGAAAGTGTAAGATTTTTATTTTTGTATCATTTCTTATTTTAGTCATGCGTAGAATCATAAGTGAAGAAAATAAGCGGCGTTATTTTCTGTATCGGCAAAATAAAAACAAAACCAACTACCAAAAATCGTCTGTCGACAACTATATGTTATGCCTTGTTTAGTCTTTCACTTTCACGACACCTTCACGTCACTCTGGTCACTTTCACGTTACTTTGGCTGGTTTATAGTTAGGAAAGTGATGAAAGTGATGGTAAAGTGAATCACTTCCTTCACTTTCTCAAACTAAACACTTTCCTCTTTTGGTGTTTAGACTCATGAAAACAAAAGAGGAATCACTCCGGTCACTTCACTTTCGTCACTTTTGGAAAGTTGACACGGGTTCAACTTTTGGAAGTGAAATTGGNTAAATCACTTCCTTCACTTTCTCAAACTAAACACTTTCCTCTTTTGGTGTTTAGACTCGTGAAAACAAAAGAGGAATCACTCCGGTCACTTCACTTTCGTCACTTTTGGAAAGTTGACACGGGTTCAACTTTTGGAAGTGAAATTGGGAGTGATTTGTTTTACGAGGGGTATAACGAGATATTAATATTTTCTGGGAGTCCAGACCTTTTTAAAATTTCTTGAGCAGTTGAGTTGGTTGTGAAATTTAATTATTCTACTTAATATGACTTATCTCTTGTTAATTCAAAATTGCCAATCAATAGACCCATCCCGGAAAAGTGAAACTATAGATCCCAACTCTACAAAATGCTTCACTTTCAAAATCTAGAAATAAAAGTGATTGCAGTGAAAGTAGTGGAAATATCTGGGGAGTGGACAATGACACCCAAGTTCACACACCCCATCCGAACTGAACAGCATATATGGGAACNTGAAAGTGATCGCAGTGAAAGTAGTGGGAATATCTGGGGAGTGGACAATGACACCCAAGTTCACACACCCCATCCGAACTGAACAGCATATATGGGAACAACATTTTTCACTAGTATCATTAGTTAATATGGGGTTCAGATTTTACACTAGTAGATTATTGATAACCTGTAATCTTGTTTAAAAAAATTAAAAGTAGGTGGGGGGTGGGGGGTGGGGGGCAGATGACCAAATGCAAAAGGTGTCAAAATTTGGGTTTTGTTTTTGAAGGAATTAATTTTGCTAATTCATTGTTTTTGCTAACTAATAATAAGTTTACGCTTAATTGTTTTTTCTCATTACTGGAATGGGTCTACCACCACACCTGCGACTAATAGTTATAAAAATTAGTTACCGCTACCCTGAGGTGGATACTTACCAACAAGCGATGGAAAGGTATAATGCCCATCCATCTACAATTAACCATTAAATTCGAAGTAAGGGTACCATAAAAAATATTATTGACAAGTTTGAAACGTCGTTCACACTGTTGGACTTGAAACCAAAAAATCTCCAGAAACCTGCAACTGGATAAGAAATGGCAGCAGCTGTCACAGCTGCTGCTTTACTCGATCCACACACGACAACTAGGAAGCTCAGTTTATATTAAACTTATAAGCTTTATTCTATGCTATTTTTCAAATTAAATCATTCAGTTCCTAACCTTACGCGCAAAATAGTTGTGCCCGTCTATGGTCTCTGGGTGGGGTGTGTGAACTTGGGTGTCATTGTCCACTCCCCAGATATTCACTGTATTTTTATTGGTATGGAATAGTAGAAAAAAGAATGGGACAAAAAGATTTTTTTTTTTCACTTTTGTGTCATTCTTTATAAATTCCTTGACAATATACCGGCGGCGATAACTTTTTCTAGATAAATAGAGCTATCGTCAAATTTACCCCGAGAGTTGACGCGACACAATTTAACTCCAAACCAGACCTCACAATACCAAAGATACTTAACCTTATCAGTTGAGTTTTTCTTCCAGAAAGAAAAAAACAAATAAATGAATTCCCAAGAAACAAAAATCTAATTTTATTGTTTATTAATTTTTTTCAAAACTTATTACATAAAACAATTTAAAATAACACCCCAATTATAAGGTGGTTTGTTCTTTAACAAAAAATGATTTGCAAGAAGAGATACATTAAAGTTGTCATATTTCATCTGCGGTTCATTGTGCATAGTTTTTGGTGTGGCGGTAACTTTAGTCGTAAGAATCTCTCACTTTCACTCTCACCGAGATAATAAGTATGGTTAGATTCAGAAGAAAAAAAAGTGTAGATTGGGCACTTCTGAAAGGAAAGATAGTTCTGGAAGATGTAACAATGGTAAAAATTTTAGGCAATAATGTAGGTCCAAATATAATAGAATTCTTGTCCATCCTTTTAAGAAATCTGTTCAATTCTTATATCTCCGAGAATGTTGAAAGGATGAGTTGGAGCCCTTGAGTAGAAAAAAGAGAAAACCTGTCATTCTTCCTAAGATTAACGCCAGTTCAGAATTAACCTCTGACTCTACCACGAACAAAACTACTCAACTCAACGAAAAACGAAAAAAAAAGACTTCTTTTCAATCTCGACCAGGTATTTTTTCTTTTGTTCTCGATGGACCAAGGCGTTTGAAAGGCTTAACAAGCCGACTTTGTAGCCACATTATGCAAATGAATCTCTTCCATCATCCTCCACCACTCACAATCCTCTCTTCTTCACAAGACATATCCTTACAAATATTTTCAATCTTCTCCGACATCTGACAGGTGGAAAATTTTTTTTTGGATAGCATCGACTTAACTATTCATTTGGAATTTCTAACAATTGGATTACCTCTAGTCTTTAATCTTCCTTCCATTTTTAAATTCTCATTCAAATTTTTACCTTAACGTGATTACATTATGGAAATTTTTTGGGATTTTTGGATTTTTCTTTCTTAAATTTTGAAGTATGGCTATAAATTTTAACAAATTTTGCAATAACAATGACATCATGCCTGACATTTTGGTCTTTATTATTATAAAAATTTATGAGACCAAATATAAGTAAAGAATTTCTACTGTAATGAAATCACAAGAACTCAAACTCCGATTGTTTTGTTATGATTTTTTTCAGCCATTTTGAAATTAAGTTGAGCTAAAGTCATTATTAATAAATGATTGGTTGGGTAATTCCTGTGGCGAGACTAGTACTAGTCTTGTCGTTATTTTGATAATTTGAGGTTTGTATTTTTTGATAAGCAGTATACTTGGGTGCCAATTAACCGGAAGGGATAATTCAGAGGATTCAAGGACCTCCTCCTTCCGAATCCAAAGTCTTGATGGGAACATCGCGTGAGACCATTACCATTGGGATTGAGTAAGCTCTCTCATTGGCTCAAGTCATTCCCTTACCTCTAAAGGTGGAACTCTGGATTTCGTTTCCAACCGGATGTAATAACAAACTTTTCATCGAAACTGTCAGTCAGAAACAATGGGACGTCGATGAGTTGAGCTAACTCCCGTTGTGTCACACAGGGCGTCCTCAAAAGAAAAATATATTATATCCTTAGGAGAATAAAGGTGCAATCAACACCTCCTGACATTGTCAAACAATTGATATCCTAATACTTTCAATTTTATTTTCTACTACCTAGATTACTAACCCTCGACACCACATCCACACTCATCGACTCACAGATTTCAAATTTTTTCATTTTTTTTTTTCAAAATTTTTTTGAATTCATCAATTTTCTTAGGCTTTTTTTTATCATTTTTTCCTAAGTAANAGTTTTTCAATTTTTTTTTTCAAAATTTTTTTGAATTCATCAATTTTCTTAGGCTTTTTTTTTTATCATTTTTTCCTAAGTAATCTCTTGCTTCACAGGAAGAATCCTACACCTAATTTTTGAACCATTGAGACTTTTTAGTAAATTATACCCAGACAATAGGGTCTGGTTAAGGTGGGATATTACAGATGGTCGAGGTAGAAGTCTCTTAAATCTTAAATCCTTCTTTTTTTTCTACATAATGGTTCCTATGCTTTAATACTTTAATTTGGCTCCACTGAGAAGTCGATGAAGAATAGAGGAAGATAATTATTAATGTCCAGAGACTGAATCTTGGCAGGTGGCANTTCTTTTTTTTCTACATAATGGTTCCTATGCTTTAATACTTTAATTTGACTCCACTGAGAAGTCGATGAAGAATAGAGGAAGATAATTATTAATGTCCAGAGACTGAATGTTGGCAGGTGGCAGTAGATATAGGATTATTCTAAACATTTCCATTCCATCCTTACCTCAAATCCTTGGATAGGACCCATAAATCTGCCAAAAGGAAGTTGAATCCTGTCACCCGGGACACAAACACTTTATCATTAGAAACCCGTAGGCTCGAATCTCTACGTGGATTGCAATGATAGCTGGCTTTACAAACCCTGAGAACTCAAAACTTTTTTTTTACAAATGATACCTAAATTTTACAGAAGCATTTATGTCCTGGAGTCTAAAATATGAAATAAAACAATAGAAATTCGTTTATATATCATTTATCATTTTACTGGATAAGGACATCGCCCGTATCCTAGCTTGAAGGCTGGTTCTTCAGGACTTTGTAAACAATGCCCTACTCCATTCCAAACACTTGTTTCATCCCTTGAGTGTTCCATTTGAACATTCCATGTTGATCGTTTTTTTCTAGATGGAATTTTCAAATAAATTTGCTTATTACATTGAATTTTAATCATCACAATGGAAATTTTTACCGTTCAGTTCTATCGGTTTCATTTGTTGATGAACTCCTCTGTAACCATGTTTGACAAAATGAAATAAGACTAGTGGCGCCGACGCAGTAGTCTAGGTTCCTCATCGTTAAACCAAGGTCATCTGTATCTGGAGCTATGAATTTGTATAACTCATCTGAATCAAGAGGTGATGTCCTAAAAATTTACACACTATACTTAATTAAACACATCTGCCTAAAGGTTTTATTTATTTAAAAACAAAAATTTTTTTCCTTACCATTTTTCGTAAATTGATTCGGAGAATAATTTGAAGAAGAGTATAGAGAAGTGGTGATGATCGTTCATTGAATAAAAATCCTGGTAGCAATACGCATGAGCATTGAGAAACATTTTCCAAGCAGATTCAATTAAGGGTTCACGGTTCATCGAAGAAGCATCAGTGGGCACTTCGATGATTAAAAAAGTTCCATTATCATGTAACATTTTTCCAGTGAGCTAAAAATTATTAAAAAAAAAACGAGTTCATGAAATTGATTTGTCAGCAGAATCATCAAATTGATTACTTACTTCCATATTTGAACATCCCCGCTGCTCCATTGACATATTGAAAATTCTTGCTCGACTAATACATTTTTTAAGTGAACTTGTAAATCTATCAAAAACTTCGGGTTCTAATTCTTCTACACCATAGAAGAAGTCTTCTTTGACAAACATGGTGAAGGCATCAGTTGCATCTTGAAGAAATTCATTTGAAACTGCTTCCTTCGGACAAGTTTTGGTCATGAGCAGGCGCAGTAGATCTAAGAGTTGTGTTACCTGTTCTAAAGACTTTACACGTGTTGGAAATATGTTGTTCATTTTTTGGATTGCAAATCTCTTCAATTGATCTAGAAGAATAGAATTTGAGGTAGATTCTGGACAATCGTGAGTGTTTGAGGAAACCCAGTATGCTTTNAGGTAGATTCTGGACAATCGTGAGTGTTTGAGGAAACCCAGTATGCTTTAACGTCATCTCTTGTGATACTCTTTGGACAAGTTTCTGTTTTATTCGTTATATTAAGAAGTAACGGATCTGGAAAATCATTTAGCGGTTCAATTTGTTGACTAGGTTTCTNACACGTGTTGGAAATATGTTGTTCATTTTTTGGATTGCAAATCTCTTCAATTGATCTAGAAGAATAGAATTTGAAGTAGATTCTGGACAATCGTGAGTGTTTGAGGAAACCCAGTATGCTTTAACGTCATCTCTTGTGATACTCTTTGGACAAGTTTCAGTTTTATTCGTTATATTAAGAAGTAACGGATCTGGAAAATCATTTAGCGGTTCAATTTGTTGACTAGGTTTCTTGGTTGTTGACAAAGGATACGTTGAATTAACCAGTGGTTGTTGCATCATTGGTTTTTTAGTTGTACCTCTGGTACTTAATGGAGGCAATGAATCTGGAAAGTCATTTAGCGGTTCAATTTGTTGACTAGGTTTCTGGGTTGTTGACGAAAGATACGTAGAATTAAGCAGTGGTTGTTGCATCGTTGGTTTTTTAGTTGTACCTCTGGTACTTAATGGAGGCAATGAATCTGGAAAGTCATTTAGCGGTTCAATTTGTTGACTAGGTTTCTGGGTTGTTGACGAAAGATACGTAGAATTAAGCAGTGGTTGTTGCATCGTTGGTTTTTTAGTTGTACCTCTGGTACTTAATGGAGGCAAGGGATCTGGAAAGTCATTTAGCGGTTCAATTTGTTGACTAGGTTTCTGGGTTGTTGACGAAGGATACGTAGAATTAACCAGTGGTTGTTCCATCGTTGGTTTTTTAGTTGTACCTCTGGTACTTAATGGAGGCAAGGAATCTGGAAAGTCAATTATTGGGAATATTTCTGTCACTGAATTGCTAGTAGTAGTTGCCTTGGTGATTGTGCCGACGGTTGTAGTATTTCTACTACGACTGTTACGTCTTCTTTGTTCTATATCTAGAGTATTTGAATAATCTAATGGTGAGTCAGGTTTTGCGACAGGGATTAAAATTTTTGTTGCCGTTTCATTTCCAAATAGTTCAATTTTTGCATTCAAACAAACTTCTTTTCCATTTTGTNTGCCGTTTCATTTCCAAATAGTTCAATTTTTGCATTCAAACAAACTTCTTTTCCATTTTGTTTCGGGAATTCTAGTGAAGTGCAACAATGATTAATAATAAAAATTCATGGCATAATTTACAGAAAATCACGAACGAAGTAAACATGACAACCAAGTAGAAACGTAGAGCCACGGAGTACCGTAGAGTCGTGCGCGACTTTGAAGATATATGAAAAGATTTATAACTATGCAGAGGTAAATTGATTTAGATATTACCCCCTGGAGCCACGGTTTTGTAATTCTGGTCAAGATAGCAGTACCAGCTAAAGAGACTACATAAATATATCATACTCATAGCCTTAAGACTTAAATTAATTTATTGAAAAATCACAAAGGAAAACAATTAGAATAACTTCTAAAATTCATGTGGATTCAGAACATAAGATGTCTGGTTCTTTAGTCNTTATAACTATGCAGAGGTAAATTGATTTAGATATTACCCCCTGGAGCCACGGTTTTGTAATTCTGGTCAAGATACCAGTACCAGCTAAAGAGACTACATAAATATATCATACTCATAGCCTTAAGACTTAAATTAATTTATTGAAAAATGACAAAGGAAAACAATTAGAATAACTTCTAAAATTCATGTGGATTCAGAACATAAGATGTCTGGTTCTTTAGTCNGACAAAGGAAAACAATTAGAATAACTTCTAAAATTCATGTGGATTCAGAACATAAGATGTCTGGTTCTTTAGTCATAGGTATGTAAGCATTAAATGTCCAAGTAATCCCAACTTCAAACTAATTTATTTCGATAACCGCTCGATCTAGCGGCTTGTGAATGATTCCAATCGTCATTTATCCCTCAGCCAATTAATCAATGATTAAAGTTAATTCTCCGATTTTCCCCAAGTCAAATATAATCATTGATTAAAATTTCTCCAACCTCTGGTTATGACTAACTGACTCTGGATGAACGGGACATCATACTAGCTTAGAAAATATTGTTGGTGACAGAAATTGTAACAAAATATACAAGGTGTTTAACATTTTTTTGTACCCTAGAAAACATGACGTCATTTTTTCATTTTCTCTTTTGTTGGCAGCAGCATGGGGTGGGAGGAGCTAAGATGAAATTGGAGAAAGAGGGTGCAAAAAAGATTAAACACCCTGTACTTAGAATAGTAACGAAAATGCAATTGGAACAAAATATCATAGTTGTCTGCTTCTCTTATCATAGAATCAACACAAAGTATGGTTGAGCTCATAAGAANTTGGAACAAAATATCATAGTTGTCTGCTTCTCTTATCATAGAATCAACACAAAGTATGGTTGAGCTCATAAGAAGAACGTTTGAAGTTACATCGAAGAATTAGGTTGGTAACATACAAAAACATGCTTAGAATAGAATCTTCAAAAGAAATGAAACAAACAAATACTGATGTTGTATTGCAACAAATGAAAAGCTCACTATTTGTAAGGTTNTTGGAACAAAATATCATAGTTGTCTGCTTCTCTTATCATAGAATCAACACAAAGTATGGTTGAGCTCATAAGAAAAACGTTTGAAGTTACATCGAAGAATTAGGTTGGTAACATACAAAAACATGCTTAGAATAGAACCTTCAAAAGAAATGAAACAAACAAATACTGATGTTGTATTGCAACAAATGAAAAGCTCACTATTTGTAAGGTTNCCTTCAAAAGAAATGAAACAAACAAATACTGATGTTGTATTGCAACAAATGAAAAGCTCACTATTTGTAAGGTTCAATAGGTTGTAATTACAGAGAAATGCAACAATGCATCAATTGGGAATGATTGTAAATAGGCAACATCTTTGGTATGTGAAATGAGACACATGTGACGGTGACGGACAGACAGAACGGCTAACACATTAACTCCTCGCACCTAACACTGTTCAGATCAGTGCTTGTCAGTTTTTACCAGGATTAGCCGAAATATCAACACATTTGGTTGAAAATTCTTTAGGAGTAGTAGATTGACATCCTTTTCTAATCCTTACAATGGTGTTCCATGGAGTTTCTTGACTTTTACTCCAATGTTCTGTATGGAAATAACAAAATTGTTTCAATTTCTTCTGTCTCTTGACTCCAGTGAGACAAATTGATTGACCCGTATCACTTTGAATTTCCCAAGAATGAGTTGTGATACTAAGAAACGGTGACGACGCGTCAAGTTCTAAATTACGTGTGTCCACTGCGTAATACTTGGTAAAAATTTTATAATCTTCTCTAAAATGTGTGATGATTGGTTCAAATGGGTAGTTGGGGTTGCCAAATATGATAAACTGATTGAACTAAAAATTTTTTATAAGAATGTTCAACAAATAATAATTTATAATTAATTAAAATTAAAATTAATACTATACTTACATCCATATCCAACGGCATCTTGAAACATTCATTTTCACCTGCTAGAATTGCAATTGGCCTTTCACAATACTTCCCGTATGCACCCCAACTAAATAGGTTATCAAAAAGACTGTAAGAGAGAATTTTAAAAGGTAAAACTTCTAATGTTAATTTATGTAATGTCAAACTTACACTCCAAAGACGCAGGCGCATTTGAACCTTCGCGGTTTAGGAAAGTATACTCCACCATGACACAAACGCCCGCTAAGTTCAAATCTCTGATTTTTGTCATCTATTAGAACTAATTTCGCATGGTAATCAAGCGATGTAGTAATAATTAGTAAAGAATTTAGTAAAATGAATCCCGACAGTATACCTACCGGGATAATGACTCTATCACACATAAGGAAAAATTGAAATGATTACCCATAGAACCAGTTTTAGATATAACTTAGGTACTTTAGTTGGATTTTGCAAAAGGTGATTTTGGCACTACTGTTTCAATTCGATAGTAATAAAGATTCAATAAAAATTTTAATTTACTTACTGACTCACTACTCTAAATCAGTAACAATAGATTCTAATCAACAATATAGGAAAGTAAACTAATGAATAAATGTGATTTAATTACATAAACATTATTTATTTCTATTTCATTCTAATTCAGTATTCTCAATTATACTCCGTGCGTATAATAATAATGCGCATTTTAGATGAGTTTTAGTAACATTGAAAATGTTGGTGTTTCTAGTTTCATAAATTACAAAAAAAAAGTGATTAAAATTTTAAAGTAAGATATAAAATAATGTCTTGAACCTAAGCCATAAGCATAAAATTATTATTATATACATTTATAACGGACGCATTATATTTGAGAATATGCAGTAACTTCTACTAGTCGTATTTTTTCATTTTTTTCATTTTTTCATTTCAACTCCTAAAAGAGCTTAAAAAGTGTCTAAAACTCTTTATAAGTGATGTACTTGAATCCAATTATCCGGAAGTTAATTGGTAAGTTGCTTTAGTATTGGGCACTGGGAAGAAACTACAAGATAAAGAGTTCACATCAGAAACCATTATGATACTAACAGTTATAATTATAAAAAAGGTTTCAAATTTTTTTGAAAAGTTTTTTATTTTATGGATCTGTCAATCAAACCGTTTTCAAAATTCTCCGTGTCGAAAAACGTAGGAAGCTATTACAACTCTATGTACCGTTAAAAAAAAATTAAAAAAAAAAAAATTTTTTTTTTGTTTTTAATTTTTTTCAAGTACTTGGGGATGATGAAGAAGCGACCCCATAATTCATTGTTTTACTTTTCCAGAATCTCATTTTGAAAGATCGTGGAGTAGTTTCTGAGGGAATTACTTTACACCGAGTAACCGTCGAGATCGAGAGAGATTGATGTCGATCTTTAGCTGAAGCTCTAAAGAAAATCCACTTTTAGAATTTCAAAATTAAAGAAATGGATGAAGCACTATTGGGACATTGGGAAGGAGTAATGCTTTTAGTCTGAGAGAAGGCGTGGATTTAATTTAAAAATTTCTATTTTAACTTTCATAAGACATTCTCAACAACAACAGAGAGAGAATGAATGAGAGGCAGGTAAGGTTAGGTTATCAAACTGTCATGCCAGACAAGAAATTATGAATCTGACCTTGTTCAGATCTAAAGCGCAGTCGCAATATTAAGGTACTAAATAGTGGCTGTCATTTTGTCCACTGTCTATCAGACAAAAAATTACCATTTTGTCCACACCCTAAAAAATCATTTCACAAATTTATTATAACCAAAGAAGTTTCAATTAACTTCTCCGGCGCTGATTTCTTCTGCGATGATGCAGAGTAAATGCTAAGTTTCGATAGCTTTTTTTTAGAGCGATGCGACGCTATTTTTTAACGTTCGGCATCGGTGTGAATGTTGAGCAAATCGTGAGAGAATTTCAATAGGTTTTGTGATGCGATGAGAATTTGCATTGATAATTTCGAATTCTTGCTCAATAAGCAGATGAGCTTATTATCCGAAAATGTATAGTCCAGTGAAAAGAATTTAAAAGAAAACAGGACAAGCAGGCGAAGGGAAACAAAGTGAAAATGTGCAAAATTTTCTCTCAAAGGTTGCACGCTGCCCTTCTCCAAAGCGAGCGTTGCATCGCAAATATCTGGCTCGCCCGGATATAAGCTTTGACGCGAAAGCGTCAAGAAAATATCTAAACTTTTTCTCTTGCTCCTCATCGCAAACCTATGGAAATGTAAAAGTGATGCACCGGGGCATAAACAACATACATGCTAAAACCAACCGATTCATACTGTGTAGATATATGGATAGATGGATGGCTAGATGGATAGAATTATAGTTAATTAGATGGACCTAGTATTATTAGCACCTAGTAACAAAACCGTGGAAAATAGATCCTATAATGTTTCATTTCAGTAGCAGCACTTTCCAACAAGAGAACCTAAAATTCTACCTCAAATTAGAAATAGAAACGGTTAAGCGTAGAACTCACCGTGACAGAAATTATGATTTGAGAAGTTTTCCGTGGGAAAAAATTCTCCGGCGGAAATTTTTCTGTTGTTATACCTCATCAAATAAAGTAAGCGACAAAAGTTCCTTTCGGATTCCTTCCAAGGAAGGATAATCCTTACATGTTTTTCTTCGGCTAAACCACACCATTAACTGCACCGATGGTAAGGAATGCAGTTCTTACTTCGGTCTGGCATAATGATGGACAGAAATTCCATCCATAGATTTTTATGAAACAGCGAAATAGGAATAACAAATCATTTTATGTTTCCAAAATGTGTTTATGGTGATAGGAATTAGTTTCCATTGTATTAATAATCTACAGGATGAAACAACGAAAAATTAAAACATCAGCACGAGGAACGGGGCTATACGATAATTTAGTTGGTAATTTTTCAGCTTTGTTGGTGGGGTTTAACAATGGAAATTGTTTCCGTGAAAAGCTTTCCATTCAGAAGTTGAAAAAATTCAACTTTCAAAAAACCATCTACAGAATAAATTCTGTCATATAGTGAGATGGTTTCTTTCGGTCTGACCTAGAAAAATGGGAAATTGGACGGACAGAAATTCTTTCCAATCAACTCAGCAGAATTTTTCTCCTGCGACACATCTCTCGGTAAGTTCAGACGAGAGAAAAACTGATTCGCTGGAATTTCCATTCACTGTACTATGTGGAAATATTTTCCACTGACAAATCTGACGGTGAGTTATACAAAAATGAGTAAGTGGATGGAAATTCTTTCGGGCGAACGAAATTCTGCAACGGTCAGTTCCGCCCTTTAGAGCTACCTAGAAATAAAATGTTTTTTTTTTTTGGATGCTATTTAGATATAAATGATTCTCTTGTTTGAGCCTAGGAATGAAATCGAACAAAATAGATGCTCCTTGTTTCGTCTGAGTAGCATCAGTTTCCAAAAATACTCGGTTTAACAGAAAGTAGAATTTCAGAGCCAAATATAGACTTGTAGAGATGACAGGTAGAGCAATAGATATAGGCATGGAGCAACGATTAGATAAGTGTCTAAAACAGTAGCGGAACATCTCATTTAGAACCAATTTGCACCAAATCAACTAAAAAAGCGTTTTGGAATATTAGCTCAAATCAATTCTTGAAACAATCTTACGTTTCAATTGGTCGAAATATTCTGAACTGTGTAACTAGCACGGATGTAGCTAATTAGACATTGAGTCCGGACAGACGGATAGACAATATTATAAACCCCTCTAGTTTCGCTGTTCTCGGTTAATAACCGACCCTTATGTACTGTTCGGCTCACTAGTTATGGTGTTGGCTAATACTAATAAGCACTAAATTCGTTTGGAAATATTTCATATGAAAATCCAGCCTCCGACATCCGAGTCTCCCATTCTTCGATACAAGCACCATCTCCCCACTTTCTAGGTACCTTTAACCTGACCTCAAAGAATACAGGAATGACACTTGAATTTATTCATTTTGTAATATCTAAGAAGTTCATCAGAATTCATAAAATGAATAACTAAAGAAAATTAATATGAATGAAACTTCCAAAATCTAAAAAAAGGTCCACCTGCAAACCATACTCCTCTATATATTTACAAATCCTTAGCCCGATCGGAATACAAATAACCGAATAAAATATAGATAAGCACAAAAAAACGAATTTGTGTATTTCTAATTTCGGAATTTCTGCTCGAAATTGATTATAATTGGTTCCACATGAATGCTGGAATCGAAAGGAGTCGATTGATATCATCCATGACCTAAGTGTTTGTTTTTTCAAAAAAAAAAGAAAAAAATATTCAAAAATTCAAAAAAAATAATATTTTCAAAATCTAAAAAAAGGTCCACCTACAAACCATTCTACTCTAAATATTTACAAATTCTTAGCCCTATCAGCCTACAAATAACCGAATAAATGATTGATAAGCACAAAAAACCCAAATTCAGGTATTTCCAATTTCGGAGTTTCTGGTTAAAAATAAGTAAAGTTGGTTCCACATGAATGCTGGAGACAATTGATACCACACATGACCTAAGTGATTTTTTTTTCAAATTTTNATAATATTTTCAAAATCTAAAAAAAGGTCCACCTGCAAACCATTCTACTCTAAATATTTACAAATTCTTAGCCCTATCAGCCTACAAAACCGAATAAATGATTGATAAGCACAAAAAACCCGAATTCAGGTATTTCCAATTTCGGAGTTTCTGGTTAAAAATAATTAAAGTTGGTTCCACATGAATGCTGGAGACAATTGATACCACACATGACCTAAGTGATTTTTTTTTCAAATTTTTTTTTCAAAATGTTATAAAAATTCAAAAAGTTGAAATTATCAAAATTTAAAAAATGGTCCACCTGGGGAATGCGATTGAGTATGCTCATGGAAAATTTCATTTCAATCGGTCCATAAATACTACAAAAAAAACCTTGGCAAACTGAGCCCATTTTTGTAACTTTGGACCTATGCATGGGCCCCTGCACCCCCTTCAAAAAATTTTCATCAAGAAAAAATTTTTTAGTCTCTCAACAACTTGTACCAATAATAAGCCCGGAAACTTGGTTTTGAAAAAATTCACATTGCAAATTGATTTTTCATTTACATATTTGAACGACATCTACTCAACTCGATTGATGTAAATTGATAATCTGATTCGACTAATTTGGAATAAATTAACATTATTATTAAAAACAACAGAAGAGAAAAAAACACTTTACGCAAAAAAAACGACTTTACAGAACATCGGGCTTGCGTATAAGTTGAGTGAAAGTTTACGAAATTGTATCTTCTCTCACTGGTTAATCGCTATAAGCTACTCCCACTTTGCGTAAATTTTCGTAAACGAGAAAAGTTTACCACTTTACGCAAAGTCACGCAAACTATTGGTACACCCCTACTATATGTTACTCGTTCCTTCAAATATGAAGCAGAAGCGTGAGGAAATTGTCCTTAAAGCGGTTGGAGTAAACAACCATTCGCTGATTGTTATGAGTCTGATGTTTCAGCCCATTGAATCCTAACTAATCAACCTAAGAACCTAACAAAATCCTAACACTATTAATATGGCTGATATGAATGAGCGGAAGGTGCTTTTCCCTTATCCATTATAGGTGAATATTAAATGATACTTAAGTAAATGTAATAATTTCTTTCAGAATATCGAAATTTAAAATCTTATTTGTTTGCAATTTAAGTTCTAAAAATACTTTCCAGCTATGTTATTCGTGGTTAAGAAACAAGAACAAATTTTGTTAATTCCACAATATGCAAGAAGAGGATGACTTGGATTTAGAAAGATTAGTCATGACGAAACTCACCCTCCACTTCACTGTATTCACCAGTTTGCCACCCATGGGGGTGGATAGTTTTCCAATGTTCCAACCTATCCTCAGCACTGATTTCAATCTTCTTAACAGGTTTCATCAACTTCCGAAACTTCTGAAACTTACCTTTCACCTTGTCAAAAATCGTGCGTTTACTCTTCATACTTCTCTTTTTGTATCCCTTTTTTGTTCGCTCATATTTGAGAGCCTCTTCAGCAGTGTCGAACCACCCAGCATTCGGTACATATTTCTTATTTATCTCCAGATCCTCCAAATTTATTTGTCGTTCTTCCGGATGGAATACTTCTTTCAATTGATCTTTGAATTTTTGAGTTACCTTCCCTCCAGAAGCCCCTTCTTCTTTGAAATTTCGTTTTTCCGCAGGAAAAAGTGTATGAGCCGTCTAAATTCCAATTTAACTTTTAGTATCATTTTCACGTTAAAAAATTTTCAAAAAAAAATTTTTTTTTTTGATACCTGCAAACCTGGACTAGGTTCAATACGATAAGTTGTATGAGACAACTTCCGACGGTATTCTCTGTCAGCTAAATCCTTTTTCATTTTCTGCTTCTCTATATTGAGTGCATTCTTTACATACGTATCCTCGTCTATCTTCACTTCCTCCCTCTCAGTATCAGGGTCTCTGACAAAAAGGGTGTGGTCGTGTTTTGGTGGTGGTGAGTAAGGTTTCGCAGGATCAAACATGTAAAACTTTCCTCCTAAAATATTCTCATCCGTTGTTGGCTAAAAGTTTAAAAGTTTTATCATTTACAAGTAAAATCTTAACAAAGAACTGGAAACTAATATAAGCCGTACATGATTCTGGTTGAGAATTTCACCAACACGGTGGCGACGAATGCCTGTTTGATATTCTGTCTCAACACCTCCGCGGTCTGGTATGTCATGAGAATAGAGTTCTTTTCTTCGTTGATAGAATCCCTTCACTACTACTTTCTTGGGGGGTTTTTTCTTTTCAGGTACTTCAAATTTGCCTAATATTAGTAATTCCAGATCAGGATCAATTTCCTCTGGGCTTGGTTCTGCTTCTTCTTCCTCTTCTTCTTCTTCTTCTTTTTCTTCTACTTCTTCTTCCTCCTCCTTCTCTTCTTCCTCTTCTTCCTCCTCCTTCTCTTCTTCCTCCTCTTCTTCCTCCTCCTCCTCTTCTTCCTCTTCCGGTTCTTCTTTTAGTTCCTCTTCTTCTGGTTCTTCTTTNCCTCTTCTTCCTCCTCCTTCTCTTCTTCTTCCTCTTCTTCCTCCTCCTCCTCTTCTTCCTCTTCCGGTTCTTCTTTTAGTTCCTCTTCTTCTGGTTCTTCTTTCAATTCCTCTTCTTCCGGTTCTTCTTTCAGTTCCTCTTCTTCCGGTTCTTCTTTCAGTTCCTCTTCTTCCAGTTCCACCTCCTCTGGTTCCTCCTCTTCTGGTACCACTACCAATTCCTCTTCTTCTTCTGGAGTTGAAATTGATTCAGAGGATTCACATTCAGTAGAAGTACATGATGTGGATTCTGAAACGCAGACACAGACACAGTCTTCGTCAAATTCTAGCTTCGTTCCATCGCAGAGAGCTTCATGATACTTGATAACTATATCTTTAAGAACATCAAAAATATAGTCAAAGTCTTTCGCGTAAAGACAATCCGTTTCTGTTACTTTGACACAACATAACCCAAAGTCATTCGCAGCTGCTTCGACAAGAGATTCCAAGTAGTCATTGTTTCTGAGAAAGAGGCGTGGACGGATGAACCGAGGATTACATGATTTATTTGACTCTGACCATTTTTTAGACATGAAGTAGAGACCGGCAGCTACTGGCCAAAATTCCCTTTCGTACTGATCTCCTTCATTGAGAGTAACTGAAATCAAAAATGAGTAAATTAGTGTTACTAGTAAATACAAAGTAATAACAAGTATATAACTCTATCACAGAAAACGTATTTATAATTGTCGCTTATTTCACAAGAACGTTGTCTGTTCTTAACTTACTGACCTGGAAATCCGTCAATTATGTAACCTTTGGCACAAGGGAATGTGAGGAAGAGCATTTTTATGACTTCCAGGACTCCCCAAGTGTTGAACGCTTCGACTTTTCCATAGCAAAGAAGGTTTTGGACGAGAATGACGACTCGTTGGATACTCAAAGGACATTCCAAGATGTCTGTAGGAAGCTCTGTAAAGAGACTGAAAAATCCGCCAGATTCTCCGTGTTGACTCCAGTACCAAGCACGACTATTTTTGGAGGGGCAGTAGTGGAGGTATTTCATAGCCAGCACAGTCAATACATTCTCCGGGTTAATGTAGACAAAGCCTGACCGCTTGGTTACTTGGTTAGTGAAACAGAACCTTTGCTCTGCTATTGATTTCTGAGGATATCCAAAAATCCAAATCACTGGTGGACTCCTTTCTTGTAATACTTCAAATTCCTGTTGTAGAGCGAACTTGAGGTTACAGTTGTCGAGTATGGAGTTGCTGGAATCAATACTTTCAGCCAATGGGCTTCGACATCGGAAGAACCTTGGTAGCTCTAATGGAAAGAGAAAATAATTATTCGTATTATAAAATGAACTTCGTTAGTTGAAACTAAACTCACCGTCTACGCAGAGTGCAACGTCTTTTTGACAAGTTGACTTCCTATATGCCTTGTCTTTACAGCATTGAAATATTTCATCCCAAACGCTAATAATTGGGTAGCCCCAATGGTTCGTCTTCTTACAGATTTGACTTCGGATTGCTGGGAGGAGATGACCCCTGTCGTTGGCAATAATGTCTTTACGAGGCACTCTTCTCTGGAAAGTACTACCTGGTGGCGTACGCATGTGGCGACAAGGGCGAGTATTTTCTGACCAATTTCCTAGCCTCTTCGGAGAGAAAGAGTCGTCATACTAAAATTTATTATTACAATTAAAATTATTAATCATTATCGCAAGATAGAGTAAATACATTACCTGTCCACATTTATAATTAAAAGCCATAAGAAATTTGTATCGAGGAGTATAGTTGAGTAAATTAAAATTAAAACAGAATACACATACGGTTGGTGTTTCTAAAAGTTGAAACCATCCACCAACTTAAATGAACCCCGATCAGTTAATAATAATTAAAATCTAAAACGTATGCCTATTGCACATATTTTAAGCAGGGGACTTTGTGGCGTTATAGTTTTATTGATATATTGTGGATTGCACTTTTCTAGTCACATGGAAACTTCTAATTTTAAAGTTGTTTAAAATCCACAGCTTATTTTCTTAAAAAATTTGAGATATCACCAAATATTGACATGAAAACCTCCGGTTCAACCACAATGCCATACCTCAGACTCAAATAATACCTATCGTTCTGGACAAAAGTATTAAGAATTTCTTGAGATATTGTTAATGAAGACTCCTTCTTTCTCTCTGTTATCTGTAAAACGACGTAAGCATCTCCTAGATTTTCTGAAGTATCAGTTAGTGGAACAAAAAAATTCAATGGCACAATTGTGTCAATTCGAGATCCAAAAAATGTGAGACGAGCAACACGGAGTTGATTAGAATTCTTCTTATGTACGTATAAAAATCCGATGACTCGAGATGACATGGTTCCCATCACAAGAAGCATTGTACCTGTAAAAGTGGAAAATATTGTAATAAATTGAATTAGGACGTATTTGATGTGGTTGTATAATTTTGTGCTTAACTTACAAGCTAAAACGGATGCTCCAATTGCAGCATATGCCAAATTGATGCTGCACTGTCCAAAATAGGTTGACAAAATTGACCAAGGTAGAATAACTAGACAAGTGAACCCTGTTTGATAGATTTTGAGTTTTTGGATAGCCCTTGCAACGATGATGTGCTTAAATCGATAGATAGGTATCCAATCATCCAAAAGTCGAGGTGGCGATACGGAAGACAGTGATTCTAGTTCCTTGTCTTGAAAATTACCATTGGTTGTTACAAATCTGATGTTGGTGCTCAAGTGGATTTCTTTGTTTGGTAAGTCAACTTGAAGGCAGGAAGAGTTGATAATCCTTCTGGTGCTGCTGGATTGGAAAGATACTACTGAGTCAAAAATTTTGAATCTTTGTACTAGTGAAATAAATCTTGACATTGCTCTCTTCTCTATTCAAATTAAAAATATTAAAAATTATTAATAAAATAATAAACTAATTGATAAGTTTTTTCAAATTTAGATTTGATTTTCGCGGTATCAACTGTGTAGTTGGGCGATAGTTGGGGAAAATAAAGAAAAGGCGCGAAACCTTGAAAATGACGTTTATCTGCCTTATACAGATGAAAACAGTAAATTAAACCATAAAAACCATTAATCAAACCTAAGTCTAAATTAATCAAATCTTAATAAGGAATTAATTATTTTAAGCCTCCCAGGAAACGTTACCCTAATTTATCAACAGTAGCGGCTTCTGATTTTTAATATTTATTTAAAATAGAAAAATTTAATATAANACGTTACCCTAATTTATCAACAGTAGCGGCTTCTGATTTTTAATATTTATTTAAAATAGAAAAATTTAATATAAATTGAAGTTATTACCAAAATACTAATTAATTCTACTTGAAAAGCAACAACAATTAATTGCTTCATAATTTTANAAATTGAAGTTATTACCAAAATACTAATTAATTCTACTTGAAAAGCAACAACAATTAATTGCTTCATAATTTTATAACAATTTCTTTTGGTTTATATCGAAAAGTAACAATATATTACAGTGGAGCACGTTTATAAGACCTTGGATTTTGCACAGAGAATTCTGGTCTTATAATCGTCATGGTCTTATAAAGGATATAAGACCATTTTGGTGTTATATAAATGCTGAAGTTTTTTAATAAAATAAGCGCATATATTTAATTATTCTACGGGAATTTAAGTAAGTTAAATGGATAAGCAATCCTGAAGTTTGCGACATATTTTTTCAACTAATTTGTAATTGTAATGACGTAAAAATGGAAGTGAAGTTTAGGTGGCATTATTGCAATTGTTAAATTATAAAAAAAATAATAACTTTAACGCCGGAGAGATTCGAATTTTCTTAAAACAAAGCTTTGCTTAGTTCCCTCTTTGGGATCATTTAAGGGAAGCTTAAATCTTAAGTTGAAGAATTTTGAGACTTTATTTTTATGGAAAGTTTGAGAGTTATGTATTAGATTGACACATAACAAAGTGTGAAATACATTGTTGCCTTTATAGAGATACAAGTTCAAAAATCTGTAAAAAATATTGTATCTTTATATTTGCCAAAGTTGACCTTAAACAACTCACTTTAGGCGAATCACTTCGGCATAAGTGTTTGAAATAACCTATGGTTAAACAAAATTCTAGNCTTAAACAACTCACTTTAGGCGAATCACTTCGGCATAAGTGTTTGAAATAACCTATGGTTAAACAAAATTCTAGCCCGAATTCTGGATAAATAACATCATTCAAGTACGTAATGGTCACACTCCGTTTCTATTGATTGACTATTTAATACAAATTTATTAGCATCTAATTTATATTTAGTGACAGAGATTCATAATGTTTGGTAAGGTNCTTAAACAACTCACTTTAGGCGAATCACTTCGGCATAAGTGTTTGAAATAACCTATGGTTAAACAAAATTCTAGTCCGAATTCTGGATAAATAACATCATTCAAGTACGTAATGGTCACACTCCGTTTCTATTGGNATTCTGGATAAATAACATCATTCAAGTACGTAATGGTCACACTCCGTTTCTATTGGTTGACTATTTAATACAAATTTATTAGCATCTAATTTATATTTAGTGACAGAGATTCATAATGTTTGGTAAGGTACTTATATTCATAAGCTGTTTGGTTTTGATTCAAAGCGGAAAGCCCCTTGAAGCAATTTACTATGGGAAGTTACCCTATGGTAGACACAGCATGACTGCAGTCTATGATGGGATTGGTCACATTTTTGTCTTCGGTGGACCCGCACTAGAAGAAGGAGGAGTGCGAGAAGTGACATCTATCAATGTCAACACCGGAGAGGTAAAGATTGTTGCCGAAATACCAGAAAATATACCACACCAAGGCACAGGTGCACTTGGCGGTGATGGAAATATCTACTACTTTACCTACAGAATTTACGACCGTCTCCATAGCATTTGCAAATTCAACCCCTCGGATTTCTCAATTTCCAAAATTGAACCCGTAATTGACTACTCTCTCACACAATTTTCTATAACCACAGATGGAGCTGATTCTATTTACATGATTAGTGGAAACAATGGTGCATTTGACAAACTTCCAAACATTCGCCGTCTCAACACGACCAGTCATGAATTTGTGCAGGTGACGCCGACGCCCANTGACATCTATCAATGTCAACACCGGAGAGGTAAAGATTGTTGCCGAAATACCAGAAAATATACCACACCAAGGCGCAGGTGCACTTGGCGGTGATGGAAATATCTACTACTTTACCTACAGAATTTACGACCGTCTCCATAGCATTTGGAAATTCAACCCCTCGGATTTCTCAATTTCCTAAATTGAACCCGTAATTGACTACTCTCTCACACAATTTTCTATAACCACAGATGGAGCTCATTCTATTTACATGATTAGTGGAAACAATGGTGCGTTTGACAAACTTCCAAACATTCGCCGTCTCAACACGACCAGTCATGAATTTGTGCAGGTGACGCCGACGCCCANATTTGACAAACTTCCAAACATTCGCCGTCTCAACACGACCAGTCATGAATTTGTGCAGGTGACGCCGACGCCCATTCCAACTGCCGATAGTTTCACCCTTTGGTACGAATCTTCTATGTACATAATCAGCGATGACGGTAGAATGGTACGAGAATTCAGCTGAAATTGTGAAAAAATTCTACCAATTGATCATGNTGGTACGAGAATTCAGCTGAAATTGTGAAAAAATTCTACCAATTGATCATGTGGGACTCTGCTATTATAATTGGAGAGGTGGTTCGGTGGCCTTGTAGACAGTGATAGCCATCGGAGGGAGTATTCCACATACAATTTGCAAACGAAGGAACAGAAGACGTCAGAAGTGACAAACTTGGCAAAGGATTATGAACTCAGAAGGAANTACAATTTGCAAACGAAGGAACAGAAGACGTCAGAAGTGACAAACTTGGCAAAGGATTATGAACTCAGAAGGAATTCAGTCTACGTTCCTCATCTCGACAGAATTTATTTAATCGGTGGGCAGAATGGAACGACATACGAATACTTGCTAGACATATATATGTCTAGCAAGTATTCGTATGTCGTTCTAGCTGGATGTAGTATATACTACATCCAGCTATGAAATTATTTCTAAAGTATTAATTTCTAATGTAAACAACTNCTAGCTGGATGTAGTATATACTACATCCAGCTATGAAATTATTTCTAAAGTATTAATTTCTAATGTAAACAACTACCTGTAGTAATGTATCCTTATCCGAATAAACATTTTAGCTAATCGGACAATTGTCCAGGTGATGTTTNTATTAATTTCTAATGTAAACAACTACCTGTAGTAATGTATCCTTATCCGAATAAACATTTTAGCTAATCGGACAATTGTCCAGGTGATGTTTGAAGTGCTTTACACATGTAACAGTTCATGAATGCACAATGAGGCACATCCAACAAAATCGTTACCAAGCATTAAAACTCACTTCACCCCAAGTATTGAACCATATAGCTAACCAAATTAGTCACTGTCGTTAAATTTTAATTTATATATTGTAATCCCAATACATGTATAAACAATACAGAGCATGTTATTTGACAATTCGTAATTTAGATATTCATAGTGAGCTTATTGCTATAAAACAAGACGCCGAGCAGATACAAAAGTTAAGATGCTTTACAAAATTTTTTTTTAAATCTTGCTTTATTTTCAACTTATCAAAAATACAAATTCATGTTTTAATTACGTGAAATGACAGGACAGAACAGGTACAAAATTATTCTAGAAACCACAAACACTACTACAGCTTATTCGGCTCGAACAATTAGATTGGGCAGGATTTTAATCATCATTAAATACAAATATTATTCTACTGTCGTGGTGACCCTGACGCTGACCTTGCAAACATCCCAAACGGATGTCACATCACCTACTAAAAGAAAGTTAAATCATCAAATATTTGTAACGAGACAGATATTTTCTCTCAATTTTCTGAGTCACTAATGTTTAGTTAATTAGATTTCAGAGCGAACAGATAAAAATGTTGAACTTGGTGTTCTATTCTTGATTTTTCTAATACCGCTATTAAAATAATTCTCTGTACAAAGACGAAATGATATATTCTTTTTATTGAGTTATAAATTATACTTTAATCTGAATTGATGCCAGGAACCAAAATCTGCCTAATTATGGCAAATAATGCCACTATGCAGATCAAAGTAATAATCTCAGGTGAGTATTATTCTCTGTTACTAGAAACAAGTTCTGAACAAAAAAATTATACTATCAATTTATCGATGATAGTATCATTAGATGCAATATAAATATTACAAAATAATTGCACATATAATATATCCAATTCCATTCAACATTCATCAACTTTCAAATTTCCGGTCTTTTGAATTCTTTTTACATAAAAAGTGTTTTGATTCTAAAAGTTGAATTTTATGTAACATCAATTTAAATTGATGAAGCTTTTATACTCTGAATTGATTCAAATGGTTAAATTAGTTATAGTTAGACGAAATTACTTCCAGTCTACTTTTGACAATCGTTTTGACAAAAATGTATCGGAAATTTGTAACATTCATAATATTGGCTCTGTTTTTCCTATCAACAGGTATTGAATGTTCAGAAGATGTCAATATCGGTAAGGAACAATTATNTCTAAAAGTTGAATTTTATGCAACATCAATTTAAATTGATGAAGCTTTTATACTCTGAATTGATTCAAATGGTTAAATTAGTTATACTTACATGAAATTACTTCCAGTCTAGTTTTGACAATCGTTTTGACAAAAATGTATCGGAAATTTGTAACATTCATAATATTGGCTCTGTTTTTCCTATCAACAGGTATAGAATGTTCAGAAGATGTCAATATCGGTAAGGAACAATTATATTTTCAAATCTGAGTTGACTTTATTTTAAATGTAAAGATTATAAATAATATATAATGAATATATATATAATATCGAACAGTTATATTTCATGATATTGGGGATGATGGAGTTTCACATGCAATTGATATTGCTGTCAAACATACTTCAAAAACCGAAACTCTGGGGAAAGTTCATCGAATTCAAGTAAAAGGATTGGATTTGAATTATGGTAAACTTAAATTAAAAATTTGAAAAATTAAAATTGAAATTTACTATATTATATTTTGTTGAAAGATTATTTATTGGATAGTATGAAAAAATTATTAAAAAAATCCGAAAAACCGAGTTTTGCATTGGATTTTACAAGGACTCTCAATACCACAAAAAAAGTCCAACGTGCAATGACAAAGTTACAATTTCCAACAATTTCTACAAACAATTTATTATCTGAAGACAGATATGAGAGGAAAGGGAAACAGAATAAATTCCATACATTATGAAAACCATTTTGAACAATATAAATGTTTAATTAATGCTTTTTAAATCAATACAGTCAATGGAAGAATCATTCAACCTACCTGATAAAAGTACGATCCCCTGAAAACGTTATAACGGATACCATTATTCTCGGAATTATTGGAGGATTTGCTCCTAATACAGCCGAATCCTTCATTCAACTATCACAAGAAGCATTTGGTAAATTTATATATAATATTATCAAACTTGAGAAAGTATTTTACTCAAGCCAGTAGTCACTTATAGTTAGTTTTGGCCGGTACTCTTTGTTGGAGAAAGTCTTCGAGTAATAATTTTTCCCGTTTTCGGATGGTTGATAAATTGTTTTCGATGTAGTTTATGTTTTATTATTAAAAAGCATTGAAAGTAGTGGGACCTATTAAAAAAAATCAGGTCAAAGAGTTAAAAGTTATGATTTATTAAAATTTTATTTCTTGTAACTTAATTCTGAAACCCTTCCACACCTTACTGTAGTCTCTCAGATTTGAGTTACAGAAACTTGAGATTCAAAACTTTCAAAATTTTTGCCCTTTAATCTTAATGGCTTAATTTTTTTTTAGCGAATTACTAAAATAATCAGTAGCATCGAAAAAATTTAGTTAGTCCTTCAGAAGCGGGGTAAATTATTACTCAAAGGCTTTCTCCAGCAAAAAGCACCAGCCAAAAGTTCTGGCTCGAGTAAAATATTTTCCCGCACGGTTATTAACAATGAAATGTGTTCTAATTTTGCTTTCCCTAGNATTTTATGTAACATCAATTTAAATTGATGAAGCTTTTATACTCTGAATTGATTCAAATGGTTAAATTAGTTATACTTAAATGAAATTACTTCCAGTCTAGTTTTGACAATCGTTTTGACAAAAATGTATCGGAAATTTGTAACATTCATAATATTGGCTCTGTTTTTCCTATCAACAGGTATTGAATGTTCAGAAGATGTCAATATCGGTAAGGAACAATTATATTTTCAAATCTGAGTTGACTTTATTTTAAATGTAAAGATTATAAATAATATATAATGAATATATATATAATATCGAACAGTTATATTTCATGATATTGGGGATGATGGAGTTTCACATGCAATTGATATTGCTGTCAAACATACTTCAAAAACCGAAACTCTGGGGAAAGTTCATCGAATTCAAGTAAAAGGATTGGATTTGAATTATGGTAAACTTAAATTAAAAATTTGAAAAATGGAAATTAACTCTNAAAAACCGAAACTCTGGGGAAAGTTCATCGAATTCAAGTAAAAGGATTGGATTTGAATTATGGTAAACTTAAATTAAAAATTTGAAAAATTGAAATTAACTCTATTTTATTTTGTTAAGATTATTTATTGGATATTATGAAAAAATTATTAAAGAAAACCGAAAAACCAAGCTTCGCATTGGATTTTACAAGGACTCTCAATACGACAAAAAAAGTCCAACGTGCAATGACAAAGTTACAATTTCCAACAATTTCTACAAACAATTTATTGTCTGAAGACAGATATGAGAGGAAAGGGAAACAGAATAAATTCCATACATTATGAAAACCATTTTGAACAATATAAATGTTTAATTAATGCTTTTTAAATCAATACAGTCAATGGAAGAATCATTCAACCTACCTGATAAAAGTACGATCCCCTGAAAACGTTATAACGGATACCATTATTCTCGGAATTATTGGAGGATTTGCTCCTAATACAGCCGAATCCTTCATTCAACTATCACAAGAAGCATTTGGTAAATTTATATATTATATTATCAAACTTGAGAAAGTATTTTACTCAATCCAGTAGTCACTTATAGTTAGTTTTGGTCGGTACTCTTTGTTGGAGAAAGTCTTCGAGTAATAATTTTTCCCAGTTTTCGGATGGTTGATAAATTCTTTTCGATGTAGTTCATGTTTTATTATTAAAAAGCATTGAAAGTAGTGGGACCTATTAAAAAAAATCAGGTCAAAGAGTTAAAAGTTATGATTTATTAAAATTTTATTTCTTGTAACTTAATTCTGAAACCCTTCCACACCTTACTGTAGTCTCTCAGATTTGAGTTACAGAAACTTGAGATTCAAAACTTTCAAAATTTTTGCCCTTTAATCTTAATGGCTTAATTTTTTTTTAGCGAATTACTAAAATAATCAGTAGCATCGAAAAAATTTAGTTAGTCCTTCAGAAGCGGGGTAAATTATTACTCAAAGGGTTTCTCCAGCAAAAAGCACCAGCCAAACGTTCTGGCTCGAGTAAAATATTTTCCCGCACGGTTATTAACAATGAAATGTGTTCTAATTTTGCTTTCCCTAGCTTTTGAGTTCTACAACACGACTGTCCGGGATAGATATAGAATAAATTTAGAAATAGGAATCAGATCTGTAGAATTACCAAAAATTAAAAATATTCCTCAATTCTTTGACAAACACTACCATGCAGACAATTTTCACATTGTCGGAAGTCCAAATGAAGCTAAGGAGAGGCTAAACAAATTAGCAAAATATAAAAATTCACGAGGGTCACTATTCACCAATCGATCTGCTTGGTGGTTTACATCAACGGTAAAATTTATTTGACTATTGTACGTTAATTTGGAAATTCAATTAATTGTTATTATATTATTAATAATTTTACAGCATATTGATTCAGAGTTTGAGTGTCCAAAACATGTGCGTCAAATAATAGTCTTGGAACCTCATATTACAAACAAAACCAAAAAAGGTATATTTTCAGAATTATATATTGATTATAATAGCTTAAATTGGAACAAATATAGAATAGATTGTGGTAATAAGTGAATTCCTTAATTTCCAGAATTGAGCAAAACGGCAGAAGACTTCCATACGAAAAATCTAACAGATTTATTTTACATTGACATGATGCAAATTTCAGTTCGTACCTACACGTGAGACATTTTTTTTCAATGATCAAATATTTGGTGGAAATTTTGTTTCACTTTCACTTTCAGATATATGAAAGAGAAAGGGAGTTGGGAAGACTCACCTGGGTTCGAGAACCAAGGANTACGAAAAATCTAACAGATTTATTTTACATTGACATGATGCAAATTTCAGTTCGTACCTACACGTGAGACATTTTATTTCAATGATCAAATATTTGGTCCAAATTTTGTTTCACTTTCACTTTCAGATATATGAAAGAGAAAGGGAGTTGGGAAGACTCACCTGGGTTCGAGAACCAAGGAAAGTATGAACTAGACTTCTGGAAATATTTTCAAAATTTTCTTAAAAAAGAAACAAATATACTGGGAGCGTATTATTCTAGTTCAACCAGGTTGTACTTAACACAATTTGATAGGAATAGTGGTTTGTACTGGTGGGGAAAATTTAAACCGAATCAAGGCAACTTCTCATTTGTAGCTGGTCAACCAAATATCACCTTCAAAGTTGAAGTACGAACACCAAAAAATTTTTTTGAAATTGGAAAAATTATGGATTATCACTACCCGGAACTCATCATAAGTACAAATTATAGCATGTACCCATATTTTCCAAACAGATATTTAGTTGCATCTATTGTTCTCGTGAGTACTGTAGAAGTAGATTTGTCATGGAATTCCAGTGTGTGTAATTGGCACATTTTATTTTATGTTGAAGGATCCTCCGTATGTGATGAAAAAACATAATTGTTCTTCTATGAATAGTTTGGAACCAGAAATGTATAATATTACGTGTTATGAAGGAATTATAATTGATATAGTTAAAAGAATTGCAGATGAATTGCATTGTGAACTACCACCTATAAAATTGGAATCAAAATATGAAAAAAAAATGAAGACAAAATCTAACAACAAATGGTCAGGTGCGATTGGAGCATTACTGAATGGGGTAGGTAGTTTCACAATGTACAGTCCAACCCAAGTTTATAATTTGTCGTTTTTTTTTGTACAATCTCTTGGTTTTACTGTTCTTTTTTATTGTTCTCTTTACCAGACGATTGAATTCGGAATTGGAGCTTTTGCAGTGACCTCAGAGAGGTCAAAATTATTGGACTTCTCAGAACCATTCTCTGTCGATAGCCGAAACAACCAATCTTATGCCTTCATTTTTCAGAAAGGAAAGTTTATGGATTTCCAAGTAGCCGTTATGAACATGTACGTTTTTTATATTATAATTTATAGGATATATTTTATAATTATTTTAACAATAAGAATTTCGTATAGAATAAAAAAATTGAAGAAACAAAGATATCTGGAGTATCGTCATGAATATTGGTTTCAAGGGTCTCCATATAACTTTACACTATCTGATGCCGACGAACATTGAAATTGAAATTGTCGCATAATATTTGATGAACACGATATTGGAAATAAATCTGAAACATTATTCAGTATTGAATTTATGACAAATTCAGAATATTACAATTGTTGAGTAATTATTACAAATCAAGTTAGTAACTAACTTGTGCTGAACATGGGTCATATATGGTGTGTGATAAAATGATATACCATACTGTATTTATACAACCATGCAAAATATTATAGCCTGTATATTTTGATTACGAAACAAAATATTTTAGTTTGATAAAGTAATTTAACAAGTTGTGTTCTGTGTGGGTGTTCTGTGTCGCCTAGGTGCGTAAATGTGAGGAGACTCGTAATCTCACAGTGGCCAAGCGAGACTAAACCCCAGGGTCAATAATTATAAGTTATACACTCTCGTGTGAAATAACGAGACCCATGGTATAGTCTAGAAATTCACCGGCTACTCTACTATTTCATTCATTTGTCACAACTATATCGAGAACGAAGGAGTTGCGAATCTTATCAATTCTGCAATATAACACTATAAAATAGAATTGAACTTGGGAGAAGTCTACCGTATCGGGTTAAATTCATTTGATTATAAAAGTAACTAATTTTGATACGTTAGTTAAGTTGGATATCGAAAAATCACTAAAATATCCATACAGCATCAATTGCTTTAGCATCATTCGGAAATTTGCTAACCACGACGACTAAAAAACTAATGTTGGTTTTGGAATTCACTAGAGATTTTTTCAATGGAATAAGAGTAAATGTTAATTGTACAAAAATATAAATTTCCGATAATTTCTACCAATTTCTATTCTAAAGCCAACCATTTCAAGTAAGTATTAAGTTAATTGAATTATGTATATATTCTCAGATTAAAACAGTTGCTTTTAGTTACAAAATTTAAACTCTAGAGGTTGAAATAGTTTGAATGTAACAATGGACAACTATTTAATTAAAACCGATCTCTCGAAATAATTATAAGTAATTTAGCTAAAAAACTTATTACGGAAAATGGTTCTAAGGAAGCCTTTGTGAAAAATGGAAATAATAGTTTTGGTAAAATTATTCTTAAAAAACATTCAAAATTTAAATATTTCCTCATTTAAGTTAGTTTATGTTTAAACTTAAATATTTTTGACATTATACATGATATGGTACCCTGTTTAAGCGATTTAAAGAAATTATTAAAAACTTCATTCTTCAACAAAAATAAAACCCGGCCATAATTGTATCAAACAGATTCTCTAATATACTCTCTTCCATTGCATAGAAATCTATCTTTCTAAATAATTTATTTCTCTTTTAGCTTTTATTTGGACTCTACTATCAAAGGGGAAGATTTTCATAAAACATGAATAACTCTTAAATTTTCTATATATGAATTTAAATAATCACTGTATACTATACTTCTAAAAAAAATAAAAAATGAATTTTGGTAAGACTCGATATTTCATAAATACACTTCACTCTTAATGCGTTGATACATTTGAACTTTATCTCACTACAGCTATAATGTTCAGTAAGTCAGCTTCTGGAAGATACTACACTTGACACATCATTCGCTCGTAGTGTTAAACATTTATNCTCTACTATCAAAGGGGAAGATTTTCATAAAACATGAATAACTCTTAAATTTTCTATATATGAATTTAAATAATTACTGTATACTATACTTCTAAAAAAAATGAAAGATGTATTTTGGTAAGACTCGATATTTCATAAATACACTTCACTCTTAATGCGTTGATACATTTGAACTTTTTCTCACTACAGCTTTAATGTTCAGTAAGTCAGCTTCTGGAAGATACTACACTTGACACATCATTCGCTCGTAGTGTTAAACATTTATTNTAATGTTCAGTAAGTCAGCTTCTGGAAGATACTACACTTGACACATCATTCGCTCGTAGTGTTAAACATTTATTAATCATCTTCGACTTGAGAGTAATTTGTAATAATCGACAGTCCTACCGAAGCTACAAATACCCTTAATAATTTGTTACACTTTATTACACGCTTTGGTGAGTCACAATTTACTTTCTGGTACTCTTGGTTTTATATGTCGACGGTAAAATGGAATTTGTATTTGGAATTGTAATGTGGTTAATTGAGGTTACAAATATTGCGTTACAGCATGTCGGAGAAGAATTTGAATGTCCGAGTTATGTAGATTACTTATTCGTATTGGAACCTCAGCTGAACCAATTAACCGATAGAGAACACTATTATGTAATTTTATGTTCGAATTTATGGATTTTGACATTATTGTACTTTTCCAGGCCTTACAAAAAGTGTAAAAGACTGCGGGACAATAAATTTATCTCATTTGTTTTACCTTGATGTTTTCCGCAGTGTTGTTCAAACTTATTCGCAANACTGCGGGACAATAAATTTATCTCATTTGTTTTACCTTGATGTTTTCCGCAGTGTTGTTCAAACTTATTCGCAACTTGCGAATCGCAAGTTTGAACAACAAGAGTATCTTGTTAAGTATCTTGTTTTAATTGAAAACAAGATACAATGGAGGCTTCATTATGTATTGGGATACGTTAAGGTAGGGGGTGTTCCTGTAAGTTACTTGACAATAACAATATTTTCTGTAATTAACATTGCTGTCTGTAAGAATCAAATTTTACAAAAAAAATTGACTTGAAGGTTTACTCTTATTTGGCTATTAGCACTGTATTTGGCTCTTATTGCAAATAAATAAATAAATTATTCTTACAGCCAACTTCAAATTTTAATTAGAATGCTCCACTTGTTATACATGCAAACAAAATTTGCAGTCGCGAATTTATCGATTGTTCCGCTTAACAAAATTTCAGCCCAATTTCTGGATAAATAACACCATTCAAGTATGTAATGGTGCACATTCAGTTTCTATTGATTGACTCTTTATTTAATNACTGCGGGACAATAAATTTATCTCATTTGTTTTACCTTGATGTTTTCCGCAGTGTTGTTCAAACTTATTCGCAAGTTTGAACAACAAGAGTATCTTGTTAAGTTATCTTGTTTTAATTGAAAACAAGATACAATGGAGGCTTCATTATGTATTGGGATACGTTAAGGTAGGGGGTGTTCCTGTAAGTTACTTGACAATAACAATATTTTCTGTAATTAACATTGCTGTCTGTAAGAATCAAATTTTACAAAAAAAAAATTGACTTGAAGGTTTACTCTTATTTGGCTGTTAGCACTGTATTTGGCTCTTATTGCAAATAAATAAATAAATTATTCTTACAGCCAACTTCAAATTTTAATTAGAATGCTCCAGTTGTTATACATGCAAACAAAATTAGCAGTCGCGAATTTATCGATTGTTCCGCTTAACAAAATTTCAGCCCAAATTCTGGATAAATAACACCATTCAAGTATGTAATGGTGCACATTCAGTTTCTATTGATTGACTCTTTATTTAATACAAAATTATTGGCATCTAATTTATATTTGCTGACAAAGTTTCATAATGTTTGGTAAGGTACTTATATTGATAAGCTGTTTGGTTTTGATTCAAAGGGGGGAATCCCTTGAAGCAATTTATTATGGAAAGTTACCCTATGCGGTAGACACTGCATGACTTGTATTTATGATGGGATCGGTCACATTTTTGTCTTGGGGCACCCGCGATAGGAGGCGGAGTTCGAGATGTGACATCTACCAATGTCAACACGGGAGAAATAAAGATTGTCGCCGAATTACCAGAAGACATACCACACAAACGCGACCACCGTCTCCATAGCATATGGAAATTCAACCCTTTGGATTTCTCAATTTCCAAAATTGAACCCGTAATTGACTAGTTTCTTACACAATTTTCTATAACATCAGATGGAGCTGATTTTATTTGCATGATTAGTGGGACCAATGGTGCATTTGACATACGTCCAAACATTCGCCGTCTCAACACCACCAGTCATCAATATGTACAGGTGACGCCGACTCCAAATTCAAACTGCCTAAAGTTTCAGTCTTTGGTACGAATCTTCTATGTACATAATCAGCGGTGACGGTAGTAGGTCAATGGTACGAGTTACACCTACCAAGAATTCAGCTGAAATTGTGAAAAGATTCGATCAATTGATTATGTGGGACTGCTGTTATAGTTGGAGAGGTGGTTTATCTCTTCGGTGGCCTTGTAGACAGTGATAGCCATTGGAGGGAGTATTCCACATACAATTTGCAAACGAAGGACCAAAAGACGTCAGAAGTGACAAACTTGGCAGAGGATTATGAACTAACAGGGAATTCAGTCTACGTCCCTGATCTGGAGAGAATTTATTTAATCGGTGGGCAGAATGGAACGACATACAAATATTTGTTAGACATATGCTACATCCAGCTATGAAATTATTTCTTAAGTATTAATTTCTAATGTAATGAACTACCTATAGTAATGTACTCTTATCCGAATAAACACTTTAGCTTATCGGATAATTGTCGATTGTTGATACTTGAAGTGTTTTACACTTGTAACAATTCATGAATACACAATGAGGTACATCCGACAAAATCATTGCCAAGCATCATTTCTCATTTCACCTCAAGTATTGAACCATATAGCTAACCAAATTAGTCACTGTCTTTAAATTTTAATTCATATATGGTAATCCCAATACAAGTAAAAAATACAGAGCATATTATTTAGGAATTGGTAATTAAGATCTTCATAATGAGCGTAACGCTAAAACAAGGTGTCGAGCAGATACAAAAGTTAAGATGCTTTAGACGGTTTTTTTAAATCTTGCTTTATTTTCAACTTACCAAAAATACAAAATCATGTTTTAATTACCTGAAATGTCAGGACAGCACATATATAAAAATTATTCTAGAAACCACAATCTCTACGACAGATTTGATCTTCCCAACATCCCAAACGGATGTGACATCATCTAATGAGAATAAAGTTAAATCATCAAATGTATATAACGAAACAGATATTTTCTCTCAATTTTTTGAGTCACTAAGGTGTTATTTATCTTAGTTAAGTAGATGTGAGATTGAACAAATACAAAATTGTTGCCCATGGGTGTTCTATTGTTGATTTTTATAATACCGGTATTAAAATAATACTCTGTATAAAGACGAAATGAAACATTATTTTTATTTAGTTATAAATTATACTTTAATCTGAATGGATGCCAGGAACCAAAATCTGACTAATTATTGCAAATAATGACACTATGCAGATCAAAATATAATCTCAGGTGAGTATATTCTCTGTTATCAGAAACAGGTACTGAACAAGACAATTATATTATAAATTTATCGTTAATAATATTATTAGAAGCAATATAAAATATTTTAGAGTAATTGCACACATAATGTAACCAATTCCATTCAGCATTCATCAAGTTTCAAATTTCCGGTGTTTTGAATTCTGTTTACATAGAAAATGTTTTGATTCTAAAAGTGGAATTTTAAGCAACATCAATTTAAATTGATGAAGCTTTTATAGACTGAATTGATTTAAATAGTTAAATTAGTTATACTATCACGAGATTATATCCAGTCTACTCCTGACAATCGTTATGACAAAAATATATCGGAAATTTGTCACATCCATAATATTGACTCTGTATTTTCTATCAACAGGTATAGAAAGTTCAGAAGATGTCAATATCGGTAAGGAACAATAATTATATTTTCAAATCTGAGTTTACTTTATTTTAAATGTAAAGATTTTAAATAATATAAAACGAATATACAGTAGGGGTCTACCAATAGCGAGCGTGGATTTGTGTGAGATTGTGTATGGTTGCTNTAATATAAAACGAATATACAGTAGGGGTCTACCAATAGCGAGCGTGGATTTGTGTGAGATTGTGTATGGTTGCTTTTTTACGTGCAATTGTGTGTTTGTGTAAAAACCGAAAGATATTTTACGAAATTGTATCCTCTCTCATTGGATAGAGTCACTAAACCCATCTCACTTGAGTGAGACTGTGTAAAAAAGGAACCTTACACAATCTCACGCAAATCCACGCACGCTATTGGTAGACCCCTAGTGTGTTTGTAAATGTGGTATAGGCTTTTGAAAATCAGTAGCTTGCGTAAAAGACGACTGATTGTTGTTATCAATGCCTCATTTTACAGCTAGAAGCCTAGAAGGATTGTATGAATTTTGACAGGCACTCAGGTCAACGGTTACTAAAGCCAAATTCCAGTTAAAAGGCAAGAGTAAATTTTTATCATTAAGTTGGCATGGGAGATTTCTGATCCATTTTTATAAACAAGCCTTAGCAACAGAATTATTAAACCCTATTTATGCTTTACTTTTTGCTTCAGCAACTTAATCTGGAGGGTATCAGTAATAATTAATTCTAGTCCATCGCAAGNCTTAATCTGGAGGGTATCAGTAATAATTAATTCTAGTCCATCGCAAGTAAAAAAAATATGATTATTAAATAAAAAATTAGCAACTTAATTAGAAATTTAATTTAACTGACTATGCCAAATGTCTCTTAACTGTTGCCCAACTACTAATTGTTAACAAGATTGAGATGGGTGTAGTATGGAAAAAAGTTAAATGTTTTGGAAATTGAGTTAAACGACATTTGAAATTATCTTTTATTTCAAAATCCATTATTCAATCGAAATTTAACAATTTTGTTTCTGTTTTTTTTGCTAATTAATTATGGCTCATTTTGATTTTACGGCAGCAGCAAGTGCGTTTATTGTAAGAAAGTACTTTATTGTATAAAATTTTAGCAAAGTTAGAAGACGATTTGGTCAACATTTTCGATTNATCCATTTTTATAAACAAGCCTTAGCAACAGAATTATTAAACCCTATTTATGCTTTACTTTTTGCTTCAGCAACCTAATCTGGAGGGTATCAGTAATAATTAATTCTAGTCCATCGCAAGTAAAAAAAATATGATTATTAAATAAAAAATTAGCAACTTAATTAGAAATTTGATTTAACTGACTATGCCAAATGTCTCTTAATTGTTGCCCAACTACTAATTGTTAACAAGATTGAGATGGGTGTAGTATGGAAAAAAGTTAAATGTTTTCGAAATTGAGTTAAACGACATTTGAAATTATCTTTTATTTCAAAATCCATTATTCAATCGAAATTTAACAATTTTGTTTCTGTTTTTTTTTGCTAATTAATTATGGCTCATTTTGATTTTACGGCAGCAGCAAGTGCGCTTATTGTAAGAAAGTACTTTATTGTATAAAATTTTAGCAAAGTTAGAAGACGATTTGGTCAACATTTTCGATTTTAAAATAAAGGATAATTTCAAAGGTCGTTGAGCTCAATTTCCAAAACATTTAACTTTTCCCCATACTACACCCATCTCAACCTCGTTAACAATTAGTCGTTGGTCAACAAGCAAGAGACATTTAACATAATCAATTAAATCAAATTTGTAATTAAGTTGCTAATTTTTAATTTAATAATCATAATTTTTTTATTTGCGATGGACAGGAATTAATTATTACTNGTCGTTGAGCTCAATTTCCAAAACATTTAACTTTTCCCCATACTACACCCATCTCAACCTCGTTAACAATTAGTAGTTGGGCAACAAGCAAGAGACATTTAACATAATCAATTAAATCAAATTTCTAATTAAGTTGCTAATTTTTAATTTAATAATCATAATTTTTTTATTTGCGATGGACAGGAATTAATTATTACTGATACCCTCCAGATTAGGTTGCTGAAGCAAGAAATAAAGCATAAATAGGGTTTAACAATTCTGTTGCTAAGGCTTGCTTATAAAAATGGATCAGAAATCTCCCATGCCAACTTAATGATAAAAATTTACTCTTGCCTTTTGACTGGAATTTGGCCTTAGTAACCGTTGACCTGAGTGGTTGTCAAAATTCATACAATTCTTCTAGGCTTCTAGCTTTAAAATGAGTCATCGACAACAACAACCAGTCGTCATTTAGGCGAGCTACTGATTTTCAAAAGCCTATACTACATTTACAAACACACTGTAATATAATTTCGAACAGTTATATTTCATGATATTGGGGATGATGGAGTTTCACATGCAATTGATATTGCTATCANAAGGCTTGCTTATAAAAATGGATCAGAAATCTCCCATGCCAACTTAATGATAAAAATTTACTCTTGCCTTTTGAATGGAATTTGGCCTTAGTAACCGTTGACCTGAGTGGTTGTCAAAATTCATACAATTCTTCTAGGCTTCTAGCTTTAAAATGAGTCATCGACAACAACAATCAGTCGTCATTTAGGCGAGCTACTGATTTTCAAAAGCCTATACTACATTTACAAACACACTGTATATAATTTCGAACAGTTATATTTCATGATATTGGGGATGATGGAGTTTCACATGCAATTGATATTGCTATCNTATATAATTTCGAACAGTTATATTTCATGATATTGGGGATGATGGAGTTTCACATGCAATTGATATTGCTATCAAACATACTTCAAAAACCGAAACTCTGGGGAAAGTTCATCGAATTCAAGTAAAAGGATTGGATTTGAATTATGGTAAACTTAATTTTAAAATTTGAAAAATTGAAATTGAAATTAACTATATTATATTTTGTTGAAAGATTATTTGTTGGATAGTATGAAAAAATTATTAAAGAAAGCCGAAAAACCGAGTTTTGCATTGGATTTTACAAGGACTGTCAATACCACAAAACAAGTGCAACATGTAATGACAAAGTTACACTTCCCAACAATTTCTACAAACAATTTGTTGTTTGTAGGCAGATNCCAACAATTTCTACAAACAATTTGTTGTTTGTAGGCAGATACGAGAGGAAAGAGAAATAAAATAACTATTCTTAATTATACATTATGAAAACATTTTCAACAATACACATGTTTAATTAATATTTTTCTAAAACAATATAGTCCATGGAAGAAGATTCATCCAACCTACCTGATAAAAGTACGCTCTCCTGAAAACGTTATAACGGATACCATTATTCTCGGANGGAAGATTCATCCAACCTACCTGATAAAAGTACGCTCTCCTGAAAACGTTATAACGGATACCATTATTCTCGGAATTATTGGGAATTTGGCTCCTAATACAGCCGAAGCCTTCATTCAACTATCACAAGAAGCATTAGGTAAATACATATTTAATTAACAAATTACTACAGTGAGGGAAAANGCCTTCATTCAACTATCACAAGAAGCATTAGGTAAATACATATTTAATTAACAAATTACTACAGTGAGGGAAAAAATTTTACTCGAGCCAGTAGTTAGTTTTAGCCCATGCTCTTCGCTGGAGAAAGACTTCGTGTAATAATTTTTCCCGCTTTCTGATGGTTGATTACTTTTTTTCGATGCAATTGATATTAGGTCATCAGGATCAAAGTGTCAAAAGTTATGATTTGTTAAAATTTTAATTTTTGTAACTTACTTCTGAAACACTTCCACACGTTATTGTACCCACTCAGATTTAAGCTACAGAAACGTTTCAAAACTTTCATAACTTTTGCCCTTTAATCTTAGTGGCCTGATTTGTTTTAGCGGATCACTAAAATATCAGTTGCATCGAAAAATTTATTAACCCTCCAGAAGCGGGGTAATATGATTTANTACGAGAGGAAAGAGAAATAAAATAACTATTCTTAATTATACATTATGAAAACATTTTCAACAATACACATGTTAATTAATATTTTTCTAAAACAATATAGTCCATGGAAGATTCATCCAACCTACCTGATAAAAGTACGCTCTCCTGAAAACGTTATAACGGATACCATTATTCTCGGAATTATTGGGAATTTGGCTCCTAATACAGCCGAAGCCTTCATTCAACTATCACAAGAAGCATTAGGTAAATACATATTTAATTAACAAATTACTACAGTGAGGGAAAATATTTTACTCGAGCCAATAGTTAGTTTTAGCCCATGCTCTTCGCTGAAGAAAGACTTCGTGTAATAATTTTTCCCGCTTTCTGATGGTTGATTACTTTTTTTCGATGCAATTGATATTNTGAAGAAAGACTTCGTGTAATAATTTTTCCCGCTTTCTGATGGTTGATTACTTTTTTTCGATGCAATTGATATTTTATCATTAAAAAAAAATTAGGTCATCAGGATCAAAGTGTCAAAAGTTATGATTAGTTAAAATTTTAATTTTTGTAACTTACTTCTGAAACACTTCCACACGTTATTGTAGCCACTCAGATTTAAGCTACAGAAACGTTTCAAAACTTTCATAACTTTTGCCCTTTAATCTTAGTGGCCTGATTTGCNGTTTCAAAACTTTCATAACTTTTGCCCTTTAATCTTAGTGGCCTGATTTGTTTTAGCGGATCACTAAAATATCAGTTGCATCGAAAAATTTATTAACCCTCCAGAAGCGGGGTAATATGATTTATTACTAAAGAGTTTTCTCCAGCCAAAAGTTCAGGCTCGAGTAAAATATTTTCCCGCACGGTTAACAATGAAATGTTTTCTAATTTTACTTTCCCTAGCTTTTGAGTACTACAACACGACGATCAAGCATACATATCACAAGCATTTTGAATTAGGAATCAGATCTGTAGAATTACCAAAAATTAAAAATATTCCTGAATTTTTTGACAAACACTACCATGCGGACAATTTTCACATTGTCGGAAGTCCAAAGGAAACTAAGGAAAGACTAAACAAATTAGCAAAATATAAAAATGCACAAGGATCACTATTTACCAATCGATCTGCTTGGTGGTTTACATCAACGGTAAAATTGTTAGGCAATTGTACCATAATTTGGAAATTTAATTAATAGTTACTGTATAATCATAATTTTACAGCATATTGATTCAGATTTTGAGTGTCCGAAACATGTGCGTCAAATAATGGTCATGGAACCTCATATTACAAACAAAACCAAAAAAAGTATATTTTCAGAATTATAAATTTATTATAATAGCTTAAATTGGAAAAAATATAAGAATAGATTGTGGTAATAAGTCAATTCCTTAATTTCCAGAATTGAGCAAAACGGCAGAAGCCTACCATACGAAAAATCTAACAGATTTATTTTACATTGACATGATGCAAATTTCAGTTCGTACCTACATGTGAGACATTTTTTTTTCGATGACCAAATTTTTGGTACAAATTTTTTTTCACTTTCACTTTTAGATATATGAAGGAGAAAGAAAGTTGGGAAGACTCACCTGGGATCGAGAGCCAAGGGNATTGACATGATGCAAATTTCAGTTCGTACCTACATGTGAGACATTTTTTTTTCGATGACCAAATTTTTGGTACATATTTTTTTTCACTTTCACTTTTAGATATATGAAGGAGAAAGAAAGATTGGAAGACTCACCTGGGATCGAGAGCCAAGGGAAGTATGAACTAAACTTCTGGAAATATTTTCAAAATTTTCTTGNGGAAGACTCACCTGGGATCGAGAGCCAAGGGAAGTATGAACTAAACTTCTGGAAATATTTTCAAAATTTTCTTGAAAAAGAAACAAATATACTGGGAGCGTATTATTCCAGTTCAACCAGGTTGTATTTAACACAATATGCTAAGATGGGACATTGGTACTGGTGGGGAGGTTATAGACCGAATCCAGGAAATTTTTCATTTGTAGCTGGTCAACCAAATATCACCTTCAAAGTTGAATTACGAACACACAAAAAAAATTTCGAAATTGGAAAAATTATGGATTATCGCTATCCGGAACTCATCATAAGTACAAATTATACCATGTCCTCATATTTTCCAAACAGATATTTAGTTGCTACGATTGTTCTCGTAAGTACTGTAGAATTAGACTTATTATGGAATTCCAGTGTGTGTAATTGACATATTTTAATTGATGTTGAAGGATCCTCCGTATGTGATGAAAAAACCCAATTGTTCTACTATGAATAGATTTCAACCAGAAATGTATGATATAACATGTTATGAAGGAATTGTAATTGATATACTTGAAAAAATTTCAATTGAATTGCATTATGAACTACCACCTATAAAATTTGAATCAAAATATGGAAAGAAAATGAAGACAAAATCTAAGAATGAATGGTCGGGTGCGATTGGAGCATTACTCAATGAGGTAGTTTCACATATACAGTCTAACCTAAGTTTATNTTCCAAACAGATATTTAGTTGCTACGATTGTTCTCGTAAGTACTGTAGAATTAGACTTATTATGGAATTCCAGTGTGTGTAATTGACATATTTTAATTGATGTTGAAGGATCCTCCGTATNATTTTAATTGATGTTGAAGGATCCTCCGTATGTGATGAAAAAACCCAATTGTTCTACTATGAATAGATTTCAACCAGAAATGTATGATATAACATGTTATGAAGGAATTGTAATTGATATACTTGAAAAAATTTCAATTGAATTGAATTATGAACTACCACCTATAAAATTTGAATCAAAATATGGAAAGAAAATGAAGACAAAATCTAACAATGAATGGTCGGGTGCGATTGGAGCATTACTCAATGAGGTAGTTTCACATATACAGTCTAACCTAAGTTTATNCAATGAATGGTCGGGTGCGATTGGAGCATTACTCAATGAGGTAGTTTCACATATACAGTCTAACCTAAGTTTATAATTTGTCGTTTCTTTTAAACAATCTCTTTGTTTTACTATTATTTTTTATTGTTTTCTTCACCAGACTATTGAAATAGGATTTGGAGCTTTTGCAGTGACCTCAGAGAGGTCAAAATTATTGGACTTCTCAGAACCATTTTCTATCGATAGCCGAAACAACCAATCTTATGCCTTCATTTTTCAGAAAGGAAAGTTTATGGATTTCCAACTGTCTTTTGAGTATTTGTACGTTTTTCATATCATGATTTATAGGATATATTTTATAATTATTCTAACAATACGGATTTCGTATAGGTTGAAAAAATTGAAGAGTCAGAGATATCTGGAGCAACTTCATCAAACTTGGTTTTACGATTCTTCATACAATTTTACTCTATCTGGTACAGACGAACATTGAAATTCAAACAGTTGCATAATATTTGATGAACATGGAAATAATCTGAAACATTATTCAGTATTAAATTTTTCACAAATTCGAAATATTACAATTGTTGAGTAATTGTTACAAATTTAGTTAGTAACTAATTTGTGCTGAATATGAGCCATTTATGGAGGGTGATAGAATGACATACCATACTGTATTTATACAANAGTAACTAATTTGTGCTGAATATGAGCCATTTATGGAGGGTGATAGAATGACATACCATACTGTATTTATACAAACCTGCAAAATATTATAGCCTGTATATTTTGATTACGAAACAAAATAGTTTTGTTTTTTAGTGTTATTTAACAAGTTGTGTTCTGTGTGGAGTTCTATATCGCCTAGGTGTGTAGATGTGAGAAGACTTNGAGTTCTATATCGCCTAGGTGTGTAGATGTGAGAAGACTTGTAATGTCACAGTAGCCAAGCCAAGCGAGGCTCTATTCCCTACGGTCGATAAGTATGAGTTTTAAACTCTTCTGTGGCATAAGGAGACCCATGGTCCAGTGTAGAAATACACAGGCTGCTCTACGGTTTTTTCATTTCCCACAAAATTGCGAGCAGAATTCCGGTTCGAGTGTCTCCAACGCCAAGACTTTTCCAAAGTCTCCCAGGGTGCTCACTGCTGTTAGGTTTTATCTTTAGTTGTAAATAGTCTTGGGCGTCAAATTTCCGCCGTCTACCGAACTAGTTTAATTAAGCTTAAGTTACACTGAATTAGATCGAATAATCACTAATATATCCATACAGCATCAATTCTTTTAGAATCATTCGAAAATTTGCTAACTACGAAGACTAAAAAACCAAAGTTTGCTTTGGAATTCAGTTGAGATTTTTTCAATAGAATAAGAGTAAAGGTTAATTGTACAAAAATAGTCAAAATTTCTAGTCTAAAGTCAAACATTTCAAATAAGTATTAAGTTAATTGAATTATGTATATACAGAGAGAACCAACAGGGATGTAACAGGGATACCCGTCCTTCACCCTTAACCCAGAGTCCCACACTTCACATTTGGGCAAATCGCTCACACATTCAGTAAATAACAAATAACTCATCCGGTAATTTACACAAATGTTGGCTGAATCAATGAACCTGACGTTTTCAAAAACTTACTCAACGTAAAACAAACCTAAGTTTACTTTGGTGTTGACTTATTTATTGTACCACCTTAAACATTCACGTTCAGTGAATCATTTNAGTAACTAATTTGTGCTGAATATGAGCCATTTATGGAGGGTGATAGAATGACATACCATACTGTATTTATACAACCCTGCAAAATATTATAGCCTGTATATTTTGATTACGAAACAAAATAGTTTTGTTTTTTAGTGTTATTTAACAAGTTGTGTTCTGTGTGGGAGTTCTATATCGCCTAGGTGTGTAGATGTGAGAAGACTCGTAATGTCACAGTAGCCAAGCCAAGCGAGGCTCTATTCCCTACGGTCGATAAGTATGAGTTTTAAACTCTTCTGTGGCATAAGGAGACCCATGGTCCAGTGTAGAAATACACAGGCTGCTCTACGGTTTTTTCATTTCCCACATAAAATTGCGAGCAGAATTCCGGTTCGAGTGTCTCCAACGCCAAGACTTTTCCAAAGTCTCCCAGGGTACTCACTGCTGTTAGGTTTTATCTTTAGTTGTAAATAGTCTTGGGCGTTTAATTTCCGCCGTCTACCGAACTAGTTTAATTAAGCTTAAGTTACACTGAATTAGATCGAATAATCACTAATATATCCATACAGCATCAATTTGCTAACTACGAAGACTAAAAAACCAAAGTTTGCTTTGGAATTCAGTTGAGATTTTTTCAATAGAATAAGAGTAAAGGTTAATTGTACAAAAATAGTCAAAATTTCTAGTCTAAAGTCAAACATTTCAAATAAGTATTAAGTTAATTGAATTATGTATATACAGAGAGAACCAACAGGGATGTAACAGGGATACCCGTCCTTCACCCTTAACCCAGAGTCCCACACTTCACATTTGGGCAAATCGCTCACACATTCACTAAATAACAAATAACTCATCCGGTAATTTACACAAATGTTGGCTGAATCAATGAACCTGACGTTTTCAAAAACTTACTCAACGTAAGACAAACCTAAGTTTACTTTGGTGTTGACTTATTTATTGTACCACCTTAAACATTCACGTTCAGTGAATCATTTGTCAAAATCATTTGTCAAATCCATACCTAAGCAGTAATTTAATTTGTCATAGAATTTATTTTTAACATTTTAAAGCATTTGTGGGTGATTGTTAACATGCGAAACAAAAGCACTAATTTTATCCTAAAGTTCGGTGTGACTCAGCTGGGTATTTGTAGTGATATTTAATCACAATTAGTCTAAGGTTTCGAGGTAAACTCATTCTTATAAATACTCTTTAATAATAAGTAATAATAAGTACCCTTCAGAGTTAGTCATACATGTTTCTCTTAGTCAATTCGGGTCAAACTTGGGCCAGAATATAAATATTTTCTTGTAATTCTTTTACTGTTGTTGAATGTGTGGGCGATTTGCCCAAATGTGAAGTGTGGGACTCTGGGTTAAGGGTAAAGGACGGGTATCCCTGTTACATCCCCGTTGGTTCTCTCTGTATTATCAGATATAACAATTGCTTTTAGTTGCAAAATTTAGACTTTAAAATTTGGAATAATTTGAATGTAACAATGAACAACTATTTAAATAAAACCCAATCTCCCGAAATAAGGCAAAGGTGAAACCTATGCGTCGAATTATAAATTCTGGTTAATTGAGGTCACAAATATTGCGTTGCAGGATGTAGGAGGAGAATTTGAATGCCCGGGTGATGTAAAACACCTATTTGTATTGGAACATCAGCTGAACCAATCAACCGGTAAGGAACATTATTATGTAATACCCTGAAGTTCAGAAGTCTCTATACATGAAGGAAATGAGTTTGATGTGAGTTATAATGGAATAAGATAGGGGGTTTCCAACCCCTTAATTTTTTGTGCATATCTTTTTCAATTAAAAGTTTCTCCATGTATAGAGACTTCTGGGCTGCACTGTATAATGTTAGCTATGACTTAATGGATTTTGACCTTACAATACTTTTCCAAGCCTTACAAAAGGTGCAACAGACTTCGGCACAAAAATTTTATCTGATTTGGTGTACACCTTGATGTTTTCTGCAGTGTCGTTCAAACTTATTTGCAAGTTTCAAACTAATATTTTAGAGCAAATAGTCTATTTATTTATTTTAATGTGCTTGATTTTTTAATAATTACATAATGAAGGCTTATGCAAAAAAGTTGGAGATTGGAATCATCGAGTACTAGCTCTTAAATTACTGGTGGAATTGGCAACAATGCCCTCCTATCTGGTGTGCCATATTTGACCCACGCCAATTTTCTAAGTATTAATGCCGGAGGCTATTAGACGTTGTCAGTTTCATTTATCCCTTCAAGAATTCGCATAAGTTTGAATGTGACTGTGAAAATTTGTCAATAGTGACGAATATCATTGCTGATATTTATCAATGGTGATATTTGGCAATTGTGACATTTGTCACTGACGACATTTGTCATTGGTGACATTTGTCATTGGTGACATTTGTCATTGGTGACATTTGTCATTGGTGACATTTGTCATTGGTGACATTTGTCATTGGTGACATTTGTCATTGGTGACATTTGTCATTGGTGACATTTGTCATTGGTGACATTTGTCATTGGTGACATTTGTCATTGGTGACATTTGTCATTGGTGACATTTGTCATTGGTGACATTTGTCATTGGTGACATTTGTCATTGGTGACATTTGTCATTGGTGACATTTGTCATTGGTGACATTTGTCATTGGTGACATTTGTCATTGGTGACATTTGTCATTGGTGACATTTGTCATTGGTGACATTTGTCAATTCTGACATTTGTCAATTCTGACATTTGTCAATGCTGACATTTGTCAATGCTGACATTTGTCAATGCTGACATTTGTCCATGGTGACATTTGTCGTTGGTGACATTTTTCTATGAACCTAACAACCTAACAACATCATTTTTTCAATAAATGAAGTTCATTGTAACCTACGGGAGGGCTGTGGGAAGACTAGGGAGGGCTGCGGGAACCCACGGGAGGGCTTCGGGAACCCACAGGAGGGTTGCGGGAAGACTCGGGAGGAAGGCGGTACTCCACGGGAGGACTGGGGGAAACTAGGAAGGGCTGCGGGAACCCACGGGAGGGCTGCGGCTAGACTATGGAGGGCCGGTGGAGGACTATGGAGGGCTTCAGAACCCACTAGAGTGCTGTGCAAACCTAAGGGAACGCTGCAGGAACACAAGGAAGAACTGTGGAAACCGAAGGGAGGACTGCAAAAACCCACGGGAAGGCTGCGGAAAGACTCGGGAGGGCTGCGGAAAAACTATGGAGGGTTGCGGGAATCCACGAGAGATATATGGAAACCAACGGGAGGGTTATGAAAAACTCGAGAGGGCTGCGGGAAGCTAAAAAAGGCTGTGGGAACCCAAGGGAGGGCTGCGGAAAAACTCGGGAGGGATGCAAGACTTCACTGAAAGGCTGCGGGAAAACCAGGGAGGGCTGCGGGAACCCAGTGGAGGGTTGCAAAAACCCACAAGAGTGGGAACGACGAAAGGGATGCGGGAAGACTCGTGAGGGCTGTGGGAAAACGAAGGAGGGCTGCAAGAACCCATGGGAGGGATGTGGAAATCATGGTAGGGCTGTGGGAAAACTAGGAAAGGCTGCTGGAACCCACGGGAGGGCTGTGAAAAAACTCGGGAGGGCCGTAGGAAGACTGGGGTGGGCTGTGAGAACCTACGGGAGGGCTGCGAGAACGCACGGGAGGCCTGCGGGAACCCACGGGAGGACTGTGAAAAGACTCGAAAGGGCTGCGGGAACCCACGGGAAGGTTATGGGAAAACACGGGAGGGATGTGGCAAAACTCGAGAGGGCTGCGGGCAGAATAGGAAATAAGAATAGAATCATCGACAGGATAACATTTGGCAACATAGCATAGCGTGTGTCACTTTTGACACACAGCCAGGAACTGTGTGTCAAATTTGACACACAGGCAGGATGTGATGTAACGAGCACATATAATGTTATCCTTATGGACGAAATTTTGACATTTATATCAAGGCGGGCATCACTTATACCTTCTTGGTCAAGATTGGAAATAAAAGAAGCATTCAAGGTGATCAAAACGAAAAATTCCGAAGGTAGGTCATATTCGAAAAATTTTTCAGAATTAAGCTTTTCTGAGTGTGTGTCAAATATGACACACCAGATAGTAATGGAAGAGCTAGAAGATACGGAGTAAGAATTGGATTTAAGAAAAAATTTGATGAAAAGCATTGAAAAGTGAAAATAATTTACTTGGGAAATTCGATGAAGATTTGGAAAATATCTTCCAACCAAATATTACAATTAAATTACGACGTAGCACACATACAAACCAAAATTTACCAGTTGGAGAAATTGTGAATCAAGAAATTATACAGAGGGGTCAAATAGTGGCTACCTAGCGTGAAAAGCAGTGCTTGGATGGATTTGTTATTGACTTAAAAAATTCAACACGAAAACAGTGACAATTTTTGGGACGTACAACCTACAACCTTCTTATGGGAAACTAAACCAGAATTCGAGCATGGAGTTGTCCGGTGCAATCGGCCTTATCCAGAAGAAAGTCAATTTCTATTTCAAAAGTATTGTTACAAAAATTTGTTTAAAGAATTCTAGGTATTTGGTTTAGCATTTGATGACTCCAGCAGGACCCAAATTCGAGTTATTGTTGGAGAAAAACCCCACGCTTAGGGTTTTATACTTACCAACCATACTCAGAGAAAACCTTTTGTTTACTCCTAATGCAGATAGGGGGTTGAGTTTATGATTAGGTAAGTCTTTTTGGAGTGAACAAAGTAACCCCTTGATGGTGTGGAAGTGAGAGAACTGGTGGGGTGTGACCACAAATCTGATAAAAATCCGACGCTTAAAAATAATCAAAGAAATCGGANAGTGAGAGAACTGGTGGGGTGTGACCACAAATCTGATAAAAATCCGACGCTTAAAAATAATCAAAGAAATCGGACTCTTTGTTTTCCTAATTAGGAGAACACCGACGAGTTACTANGGGTGTGACCACAAATCTGATAAAAATCCGACGCTTAAAAATAATCAAAGAAATCGGACTCTTTGTTTTCCTAATTAGGAGAACACCGACGAGTTACTAAAAAAAAAATTGGCAGAAATTTGCTTCGGAACATTTTTTTTTACCAGGCTGTGGCAAGAGGAAAACTGTTGAGTTTTCGTAGGTTGCATTAAGTTACATTAGGTTGTTAGGGGTTCGACAGATTTTAGGTTAGGTTAGTTCTGATTTTAGGTTAGATTTTTGAACTAAAGAATTCATTTCTTTTGTGAACAAAAAAAAAATTTTTTTTCAACCTTTGAACCTTAAATTGAGACTCTTAAATGAGTTAGATATTCTTATATCTCCTATCATGGCGGTTGTTATGGGTTGTTTCAGGAAGAGAATTCAAGCAACTATATCTTCGAAGAACACCGTTTAATGCACTGCTAATTTGTTCTAATCAGAATTAAGAATAAGGGGAATTGTAAGTCTAGTAATCAAACCGCACTTGCTGTCTGACTTCAAATTTAACTGTTACCAACATTGCAAGTTTATTCAGTAGAAGTTTGTACCAATCAAACACAAAGGTTCCAGCAAGTAGAATCTCTACCTGATGTTCCAGTCCTCACTACAGAAGAGTAAGGTTGAGGACAGGTCTTCCAGAACACCGATTCAATGATCTACTCACCACTGTATCGTGGAAGTTCCAATGAAGCCCCGGCTACCTCGATTGGATCAAGTCGTAATCCCAAATAATTCAAGTAAAAAGTTGTTNCCCCGGCTACCTCGATTGGATCAAGTCGTAATCCCAAATAATTCAAGTAAAAAGTTGTTTACAACTGTTTATTTATTTGAAAAATTTAGGGAAAGGTTTTATTACAGTAGTCCCAGATGTCTGTGTAGCCATGCCCTTTATGACAATAGTACCCTTTTAATTTAGCGGTGTATTTCATTAAATCTGCGCAAATCCAGTGAATTTTGTCACTGCATTCAAAAGTTTGTATGGGACAAAAAATAGGACATGAAGCCCCGCCAATAGAAAGTGATATCACAGAGTCAAGAAGTCCCTTGAATACATTCTCGTCCAAATACGGAATTCCTCCAGCTAAACTGAAATCCACGGTTAATTTCGGTACAAGCCCGTCGAAGGCGTCTTCTGAAATATCTGAAGATTGGATTGTGGTGCCTGTAAAGTCGAGTGTTTTTAATCCTGTGAGCCCTGTAAAAGCTCGACTTCTTATCCCGATAAATCCCCCATTCCGTATTGACAAGCTGCGAAGATTCGGAAGCGGTGAAGAAAATGCCTTCTCTGGTATGTATGACATCTTGTTGTAATCAATGGTGATTTTTTCTGCTTTGATAAATTTACTAAGTAGGTCAAAAAATTCATTTTCCAAAGGTGGGTCATTCCTGATTCCGTTGTAGGTAATGCTGATTTCGTTTGTGACGTCGAGTGTGTCTCCAAAAGCATCGACTGAGATATGGGTCAAGTCAAAATTGAATTGGATTTCAATCTTCTCAAACTTGAGAAACTGCACACTATACGCTGGGATTTCTGTGAGGCCACCACGAATATAAAGTACTTTGAATATTGTTGAGTTATCGATTACTTGGCTCCCTCTGTCCAGGATTTCCTTAATATCATCATTTGAATCTAGGCAGCAGGAAATCTGCAAGCTTTCTTCATAACATTCGCAAGGAGCGAGTACTTCGTAGGATGGACATATAGGATATCCTGCAAGGAAAATTCTTGTATTATAATATTTTGTATAAAAACAAGTGATAATTCGATGCAGTTGGAATTTTTCGTTTTCGATTTCTAGTGTAATTATTGCAAAGGTATTACTCAAATATTACCTGACATCAAGCATTGTATTGAAAAAAAGTTCTGAAAATTATTTTCGCAGTACGAGAGAAGATAGAACACCATTTTCGTCCAGTTGTAACGAGTTTGACAGAAAATTTAATCTTGTTCTTCAATCTTGAATATTCTTGTTTATTGGAATTTATAAATAATTATTTTTTCAAAAAAATTAAATCCAAAAAATAAATATTTTTGAAAACTATTGATAATTTATATGATTTCTTGAAATATTAAACTGGAAATTAATGGAGAATTACAATAATTTCTTTAGTTTATGTTCCACGATATGCTACTCACGTGTTCCAGAACAACCAAACTTCAAACTACTTCGAACGCTATTTGCAGTTAAGTCAAAAATTTAAGTTGAATTAAGAAATTATGAGTGAAAGAGTTGAAGTTCAATTGGCTGAGAAATTCTTTCATATTAGTTGTTTCTCTAATTTAAAAAAATAACAAAGTTCTGCCACGGGGGTTTCTCTAGCACGCACTGTATTAATACCTTTGCTTTAACTATATTTCAGAGTCTGATTCTGAAAATCTTAATCGAAATTCAGAATTCAGTATCTGAGGTCATCACCATACTTCTGAAGAAGAATTTGGAGATTCTGAAATTCTAAACTCAAAAGTTTCTTCAATTTTCGGCTCNCATCACCATACTTCTGAAGAAGAATTTGGAGATTCTGAAATTCTAAACTCAAAAGTTTCTTCAATTTTCGGCTCCAGTGACCGAAAATTCTTTTCGGATACTTCAAATCCAAAAAATGTTTGTGCAGGAGGTATAGTGTGTTAAATTTTTGTTTAAATTGGAGTTGAAAATTTGAGATTTGTCAGTTCAACTCTTAAAGCTGTAAGTTAAAGTCTTAGTTTTGAAATATTTGAAAACAGTTCAGTTCTGAAAGTTTAATTCCGATTCTCTCGGGGCGGGGGGAAGTATAGACGGACGAATTCCGAAAAACCACACACGAAAATCAGANTTTAATTCCGATTCTCTCGGGGCGGGGGGAAGTATAGACGGACGAATTCCGAAAAACCACACACGAAAATCAGAATTTAAAATACCGACTCTGAAAACGAATTCTGATTCTTAAGTATGGTTGTCAAAACCTACATCAAGATTTGAAAATTTTTGGAATCAGTTTAGCCGATCCCGAAGTATAGTTAAGGCAAAAAAGACGAGCTCAAATATGACTTGAAATTTTACCTAGTGCAACTCCAATGAAATAGAAAATGAAGGTAGCTACTGATAATTTCATCATTGTAGTTTCAGCACTAAAAGTCGCACTCGTAAGTTCGTAACTCTCAACCAATAACGATTTCACTTAATTTTATAGGAAGCAGTCTACGTTACACAGATAAGGTGAAGAGTTGAAACTCTCAACCAGATACAGTTTAGACACAAAAGTGATTTGAGTTTTGACATATTTAACAATTAATCTTGGGTATTTTGATGCTGATTACACTGGAGAAGAACAAAAATAATGTTTTTAATTTAATTTGAAGAGTGAACAGGTGCATCGAATGAGATTGCCTAGAAGGGATCATACTGATAATAATCTTGGTTGAGTTACCAGGTGTTCTTTTCGGCAATAAACAATACGCAAGTGGATGAGGTAATGTGATTCCAAAAAAATTATACACTTGACAAAATAATGTTGGATTGGATTNCATAGGAATCATACTGATAATAATCTTGGTTGAGTTACCAGGTGTTCTTTTCGGCAATAAACAATACGCAAGTGGATGAGGTAATGTGATTCCAAAAAAATTATACACTTGACAAAATAATGTTGGATTGGATTTAAATTTAAAATTTTTATCAAAAAATTACTCAGAGTACTGCTTCAAAATTTCCACGATTAGTCGGGTTAAAAATAAGAATTGTAAGAAGCAAAAATGAATATTAAAAAGAAAGTGAAAGTGTCTAACTACACGGGAGTGCAAAAGTTTCTATACATGGAGAAACTCTTGAACTAAAAACCAGTGTTCGATAAATACCCACTTTCGGAATCATTACGCGTGTTTGAGAATTTTTGCGTATATTTCCGTTTTGTCTACAATATTGTCATAAATGTGTGGGACATTCAAAAATTCAAAATTTTTATAATTTTTTTTTCTATACACGTGACACCGTTCCACCTGTGATAGATAATTATACTAGTCATTGCAGATTTGTTAATTTCCTTCCTAAACTAATTGATTTTTTTTTTCAGCTGTTTAAATGAAAATTGCTTTCCTTAACTAGTAGTCCATAGTCCATTGCTCAGTTTAGGTGAATAAATAAATAAAGCAAACTTGAATACAGATTTGAATCTAATTGAATTTTCGCGCTGAAAAAAATCAATCGTGGAAGGAAAAATTATTCCAAATTTTCAAATTTACCACTTTTTTTTTAATTTACGCAATTATACGTAAGTATACGCAGAGGTTGAAATTCCAAAATTCGTTAATACGCAATTTTACGTCGCGAGTTTACTCAAATTTACTGCGTACAATCGAACACTGCTAAAATCTATGCACAAAAATTCGAGAAGTCAAACTCATCGTCTCATCTCTCACTCTTCACTCACATTCTAACTAGACAGTTGCACACCGAAAAGTGCTACANATCAAACTCATCGTCTCATCTCTCACTCTTCACTCACATTCTAACTAGACAGTTGCACACCGAAAAGTGCTACAACTGATTTACAAATAATTTTTTACTCATTCATCCTAGTGTTGCTGAATATTTTCAGCTACTTTTTGCAAAATCTAAAACACTGAAAATTTGAGTATTTCACTAGACCAACCCTATTTTGAGTAAAAAAAATATTTCCTCAAAAATAGTGTACGTAAAGAGTTTGGATCAATTACAATTACTTTTAATTAATTATATCAATTACAATTACAAACTACTTAATGGTAAAGTAATTGAATTACATTTGAAACGCTGTAATTGTATTGTAATTTAAAAATAGCAATTTTCGGGGGTTAAACAGTAACTTTATATGTGTCTATGGTTCCTGGGACCGGCGTACATAAACATTTATGTGAATCAAAAAAAATATTGTTACTAGCGTTATTGATCAGAATTCGATCACGACAATTACGTGATTAGAAAGTGGACCGTGATTGAATGCCCTAACTATGTGGGACTTTCCGTAATCATATTTACATACTTCTACAGGGTCTGGCTGAAATTAAGGAGTAATTTGAGGAAATTCAAATGCAAAAGAACTTTTGACCCTCTATCCACCTCTTCCCAATNGCTGAAATTAAGGAGTAATTTGAGGAAATTCAAATGCAAAAGAACTTTTGACCCTCTATCCACCTCTTCCCAATCCATACCTATTTTCCAATATGGTCGAGACGGTAAAACTCTTTCCAAACTATGGTGAATTCATCCAGGCACTGTAGTCTACAATATTCTGGATTTATCATAGCCTATGTGTGTTACTTGAATCTGGAGAGGTTCGATTGTTCCACTTAAACAAATTTCTAGTCCGAATTCTGGATAAATAACACAATTCAAGTACGTAATGGCCNGCTGAAATTAAGGAGTAATTTGAGGAAATTCAAATGCAAAAGAACTTTTGACCCTCTATCCACCTCTTCCCAATTCATACCTACTTTCCAATATGGTCGAGACGGTAAAACTCTTTCCAAACTATGGTGAATTCATCCAGGCACTGTAGTCTACAATATTCTGGATTTCTCATAGCCTATGTGTGTTACTTGCATCTGGAGAGGTTTTCGATTGTTCCACTTAAACAAATTTCTAGTCCGAATTCTGGATAAATAACACAATTCAAGTACGTAATGGCCACACTCCGTTTCTATTGATTGACTCTCTATTTAATACAAATTTATTGGCATCTAATTTATATTTGCTGACAAAGCTTCATAATGTTTGGTAAGGTACTTATATTGATAAGCTGTTTGGTTTTGATTCAAAGGGGGGAGTCCCTTGAAGCAATTTACAGTGGGAAGTTACCCTATGGTAGACACAGCACGACTTCTGTCTATGATGGGATCGGTCACATTTTTGTCTTCGGTGGACCCGCACTAGAAGAAGGCGGAGTGCGAGAAGTGACATCTATCAATGTCAACACCGGAGAGGTAAAGATTGTTGCCGAAATACCAGAAGAAATACCACACCAAGGCGCAGGTGCACTTGGCGGTGATGGAAATATCTACTACTTTACCTACAGAATTTACCACCGTCTCCATAGCATTTGGAAATTCAACCCTTCGGATTTCTCAATTTCCAAAATTGAACCCGTAATTGACTACTCTCTCACACAATTTTCTATAACGACAGATGGAGCTGATTCTATTTACATGATTAGTGGAGTCAATGGTGCATTTGACAACCTTCCAAACATTCGCCGTNTACTACTTTACCTACAGAATTTACCACCGTCTCCATAGCATTTGGAAATTCAACCCTTCGGATTTCTCAATTTCAAAAATTGAACCCGTAATTGACTACTCTCTCACACAATTTTCTATAACGATNAAATTGAACCCGTAATTGACTACTCTCTCACACAATTTTCTATAACGATAGATGGAGCTGATTCTATTTACATGATTAGTGGAGTCAATGGTGCATTTGACAACCTTCCAAACATTCGCCGTCTCAACACGACCAGTCATCAATTTGTGCAGGTGACGCCGACTCCCATTCCAACTGCCGACAGTTTCACTCTTTGGTACGAATCTTCTATGTACATAATCAGCGGTGACGGTAGTAGGTCAATGGTACGAGTTACACCTACCAAGAATTCAGCTGAAATTGTGAAAAGATTCGATCAATTGATTATGTGGGACTCTGCTGTTATAGTTGGAGAGGTGGCTTATCTCTTCGGTGGCCTTGTAGACAGTGATAGCCATAGGAGGGAGTATTCCACATACAATTTGCAAACGAAGAAACAAAAGACGTCAGAAGTGACAAACTTGCCAGAGGATTATGAACTCAGAGGGAATTCAGTCTACGTTCCTCATCTCGACAGAATTTATTTAATCGGTGGGCAGAATGGAACGACATACGAATACTTGCTAGACATATACTATATCCAGCTATGAAATTATTTCTAAAGTATTAATTTCTAATGTAATCAACTACCTGTAGTAATATACTCTTATCAGAATAAACATTATAGCTTATCGTATAATTGTCCAGGTGATGTTTGAAATGCTTTACACATGTAACAATTCATGAATGCACAATGAGGTACATCCGACTAAATCGTTACCAAGCATTATTTCTCACTTTACTCCAAATAATAGAACCATATAACTAACCAAATTAATCACTGTAGTTAAATTTTAATTTATATATTGTAATCCCAATACAAGTATAAACAATACAGAGCATATTATTTAAGAAATGGTAATTGAGATCTTCATAATGAGCGTATCGCTAAAACAAGACGCCGAGCAGATATAAAAGTTAGGATGCTTTACAAGGTTTTTTTAAATCTTGCTATATTTTCATAAATCAAAAATACAAATTCATGTATTAATTACGATAAATGACAGGACAGCACAGGTATAAATTTATTCTAGAGACCACAAACACTACTACAGCTTAATCGATTTGAACAATTAGATTGGGCAGGATTATAATCATCACTAAATACAAATATCATTCTACTGTCGTGGTGACCCTGAATNGAACAATTAGATTGGGCAGGATTATAATCATCACTAAATACAAATATCATTCTACTGTCGTGGTGACCCTGAATTTGACCTTGCCAACATCCTAAACGGATGTGACATCACCTAATAGAAAAAAGTTAAACCATAAACTCTTATATAACGAACCAGATATTTTTTCTCAATTTTCTGATTCACTAACGCGTTATTATCTTAGCTAATCTATGTATCTATGTATCTTAGTTAATTAGATTTCAGAGCGAGCAAATATAAAAATGTTGCCCATGGGTGTTGTATTGTTGATTTTTCTAATACCGCTATTAAAATAATACTCTGTACAAAGACGAAATGAAATATTCTTTTTATTGAGTTATAAATTATACTTTAATCTGAATTGATGCCAGGAACCAAAATCTGCCTAATTATGGCAAATAATGCCACTATGCAGATCAAAGTAATAATCTCAGGTGAGTATCATTCTCTGTTACTAGAAACAAGTTCTGAACAAAAAAATTATACTATCAATTTATCGATGATAGTATCATTAGATGTAATATAAATATTACAAAATAATTGCACATATAATATATCCAATTCCATTCAACATTCATCAACTTTCAAATTTCCGGTGTTTTGAATTCTTTTTACATAAAAAGTGTTTTGATTCTAAAAGTTGAATTTTATGCAACATCAATTTAAATTGATGAAGCTTTTATACTCTGAATTGATTCAAATGGTTGAATTAGTTATACTTACACGAAATTCCATCCAGACTACTTTTGACAATCGTTTTGACAAAAATGTATCGGCAATTTGTAACATCCATATTATTGAGTGTGTTTTTTCTATCAATAGGTATAGAATGTTCAGAAGATGTTAACATCGGTAAGGAACAATTTTATTTTCAAATCTCATTTGACTTTATTTTAAATTTAAAGATTATAAATAATATAAAATGAATATATATAATTTCGAACAGTTATATTTCATGATATTGGGGATGATGGAGTTTCACATGCAATTGATATTGCTATCAAACATACTTCAAAAACCGAAACTCTGGGGAAAGTTCATCGAATTCAAGTAAAAGGGTTGGATTTGAATTATGGTAAACTTAAATTAAAAATTTGAAAAATTGAAATTAACTCTATTTTATTTTGTTAAGATTATTTATTGGATAGTATGAAAAAATTATTAAAGAAAACCGAAAAACCAAGCTTCGNTATTTTATTTTGTTAAGATTATTTATTGGATAGTATGAAAAAATTATTAAAGAAAACCGAAAAACCAAGCTTCGCATTGGATTTTACAAGGACTCTCAATACGACAAAACAAGTGCAACGTGCAATGACAAAGTTACAATTTCCAACAATTTCTACAAACAATTTATTGTCTGAAGACAGATATGAGANGTATGAAAAAATTATTAAAGAAAACCGAAAAACCAAGCTTCGCATTGGATTTTACAAGGACTCTCAATACGACAAAACAAGTGCAACGTGCAATGACAAAGTTACAATTTCCAACAATTTCTACAAACAATTTATTGTCTGAAGACAGATATGAGAGGAAAGGGAAACAGAATAAATTCCATACATTATGAAAACCATTTTGAACAATATAAATGTTTAATTAATGCTTTTTAAATCAATACAGTCAATGGAAGAATCATTCAACCTACCTGATAAAAGTACGATCCCCTGAAAACGTTATAACGGATACCATTATTCTCGGAATTATTTGGAATATGGCTCCTAATACAGCCGAATCCTTCATTCAACTATCACAAGAAACATTTGGTAAATTATGTATTGAATTAACAAATTTCTAAAGTGAGTGAAAATATTTTAATCAAACCAGTACATAGTTACTTATTAGTTTTGGTCGGTGCTCTTTGTCGGAGAAAGCCTTCGAGTAATAATTTTTCCCGTTTTTGGATGGTTGATAAACTTTTTTCGATGCATATGATGTTATATCATGAAAAAACATTGAAAAGCAGTGGGACATGTTAAAAAAAATCCAATCACTAGCATCAAAGGGTCGAGAGTTATGATTTAATAAAATTTTAATGTTTGTAACTTAATTGTGAAACTCTTCCACGCCTTACTGTAACGTCTCAGATTTCAGTTACATAAATTTGTGATTCAAAACTTTCATGACCTTTGCTCTTTAAGCTTAGTGGCCTGATTTGTTTTAGTGGATCACTAAAATATCAGTTGCATCGAAAAAATTTATCTGAAGTGGGGCAAATTTATTACTCTAAGGGCTTTCTCCAACAAAAGAGCACCAGCCAGAAGTTCTGGCTCGAATAAAATATTTTCCCCAATGGCATTAACAATGAAGTGTTTTCTAATTTTACTTTTCTAAGCTTTTGGGTTCTACAACACGACTGTCCATCAACGATATCAAAGGAATTTTGAACTAGGAATCAGATCTGTAGAGTTACCAAAAATTAAAAGTATTCCTGAATTTTTTGACAAACACTACCATGCAGACAATTTTCACATTGTCGGAAGTCCAAATGAAGCTAAGGAAAAGCTAAACAAATTAGCAAAATATAAAAATTCACAAGGATCACTATTTACCAATCGATCTCTATGGTGGTTTACATCAACGGTGAAATTTATATTATTGTACGTTAATTTGGAAATTCAATTAATTCTTATTATATTATTATAATTTTACAGCATATTGATTCAGAGTTTGAGTGTCCGAAACATGTGCGTCAAATAATAGTCTTGGAGCCTCATAATACAAACAAAACCAAAAAAGGTATATTTTCAGAATTATATATTGATTATAATAGCTTATACAATAGATTATAAATTGGAACAAATATAGAATAGATTATGGTAATAAATGAATTCCTTAATTTCCAGAATTGAGCAAAACGGCAGAAGCCTTTCATACGAAAAATCTAACAGATTTATTTTACATTGACATGATGCAAATTTCAGTTCGTACCTACACGTGAGACATTTTTTTTTTCGATTACCAAATTTTTGGTGCAAATTTTGTTTCACTTTCACTTTTAGATATATGAAGGAGAAAGAAAGTTGGGAAGACTCACCTGGGATCGAGAGCCAAGGGAAGTATGAACTAAACTTCTGGAAATATTTTCAAAATTTTCTTAAAAAAGAAACAAATATACTGGGAGCGTATTATTCTAGTTCAACCAGGTTGTACTTAAAACAATTTGATAGGAATAGAAATGTGTACAGGTTGGGAGGTTTTAAACCGAATCCAACCAACTTCTCATTTGTAGCTGGTCAACCAAATATCACCTTCCAACTTGAAGTACGAACACCAAAAAAAAATTTCGAAATTGGAAAAATTATGGATTATCACTACCCTGAACTCATCAGAAGTACAAATTATAGCATGTACCCATATTTTCCAAACAGATATTTAGTTGCTACGATTGTTCTCGTAAGTACTGTAGAATTAGACTTACTATGAAATTCCAGTATGTGTAATTGACATTATTTTAATTTATATTGAAGGATCCTCCGTATGTGATGAAAAAACCCAATTGTTCTNAGTATGTGTAATTGACATTATTTTAATTTATATTGAAGGATCCTCCGTATGTGATGAAAAAACCCAATTGTTCTTCTATGAATAGTTTGGAACCAGAAATGTATAATATGACATGTTATGAAGGAATTGTAATTGATATACTTAAAAGAATTTCAGATGAATTGCATTGTGAACTACCACCTATAAAATTTGAATCAAAATACGGAAAGAAAATGAAGACAAAATCTAACAATGAATGGTCGGGTGCGATTGGGGCATTACTCAATGAGGTAGTTTCACATATACAGTGTAACCTAACTTTACAATTTGTGGTTATTTTTAAACAACCATTTTGTTTTACTGTTCTTTTTTATTGTTCTCTTCACCAGACGATTGAAGTAGGAATAGGAGCTTTTGCAGTGACCTCAGAGAGGTCAAAATTAATGGACTTTTCAGAATCATTCTCTGTCGATCGTCGAAACAACCAATCCTATGCCTTCATTTTTCCGAAAGGAAAATTTATAGATTTCCAACTAACCGTTGAGCACATGTACGTTTTTCATTTTATGATTTATAGGATATATATTATAATTTTCCTAACAATAAGAATTTGGTATAGGCTAAAAAAATTGAAGAATCAGAGATATTTGGAGCAACTTCATGAACAGTGGTTTCACGACTCTCCGTATAACTTTACACTATCTGATACCGACGATCATTGAAATTGAAACTGTTGCATAATAATTTGATGAACACGATATTGGAAATAAATCTGAAACGTTAGTCTGTATTGAATTTTTCACAAATCCGGAATATTACAATTGTTGAGTAATTGTTACAAATGTAGTTAGTATAACTATTTGTGCTGAATATGAGCCATTTATGGAGGGTGATAAAATGACATACCATACTGTATTTATACCACCAAGGAAATATTTCAGCCTGTGTACTTTGATGAGAAAACAAAATATTTTAGTTTGGTAGAGTTATTTAAAATACCAATGTTCTATTCAACTCGAGAAATTACACCCATTATGTTTCATTTTAACATGTTTTCTCAAAAATTTTCAGTAAATGTGTACAATTTTATCATTGCGACGTACAATTCATAGCCAATTTGGCATAGTTAACATAAAAATCAGAACTCAAATAGTACAAAATGAATATCAGCTCCACCTCATCAGTATGCATTAATCCGCCATCAATTTAATTGAACTCAATCTACTGATGACAATGGAGAACTTTGAATAGCAGGGACTGAGTTTATATATCTTAATTTACCGAATCTTTAAATTTTAATTCATCTATTCTGTAACTTTATGACAATTGAAGAAAACGTGGAAGAAAAGCACTTATTGATTTTGATTTTCCAAAAATTATCGTATATATGGAGTAACATTGGAATTCTGATATAAGGCGTCTTTTGTTTCACGAAGCACTAATATTTTAGTAACAATGCAGTAATATTATCGCAAAACTTGAATTAAGATGGCAAAGGAGGACGCTGATTAACTTTAACAACATAACCCAAATTGTCTCTTCAACCAATTATCATTTATACGAATATTTTTTATTAGTCGTATTTGCTTTTTAGATTTTTAATTTTACCCATGCTTATGCCGTCAAAAATAAAATCAGAAATAATTTGAATTAAAAACTCACCTCTCGGATAGTTTTATCAACCAAAGAAGCAGAGAATTATTCCTCAACGAAATTGGAACACTGAACATTTTGTCTTCTAAGATACCAAAGACAACGGAGTTGCGAATATAATCAATTGTGCAATAAAACAGTATAAAACAGAATTGAACTGGGGAGAAATCTGCCGTATCGGGATTAATTCAACTGATGTTAATAAAAGTAACTAATTTTTACTTAATTAGCTAATTTGGCTATTTTATAATCACTAGTATATCCATACAGCATCAATTGCTCTAACATCATTCGAAAATTTGCTGACCTTGAAGAACAAAATCCAATGTTTGCTTTGGATTTCATCAGAAATTTTTGGAATGGGCTAATAATAATACCAACTGTAAAAAGATATAAATTCCCAACAATTTCTACAAATTTGGAGGAAAATCGCCTTAAGTACAAGTAAATACTAAAGTAATTGAATTACGTATACCATTATTTGATGAAAACAGAAACTTTTAAGTTACAACTTTTAACTCTAGAGCTTGGGGTACTTTGAGTGAACCAATGAACAAATGTTTAAAGATTTGTTATGCTTCATTGAATTGACAGTATCCTTCATAATTGGTAGCCCAATTAAAACTACAAATACAACAAGCCGGAGTTCGAGAAGAAACATCTAAATTTCAACACAGAAGAGGTAAAGATTGTTGCCGAATTACCAGAAGATATACCACACGAACGTGCAGGTGCACTTGGCGCTGATGGAAATATCTACTATTTTACCTACAGAATTTACCACCGTCTCCATAGCATTTGGAAATTTAACCCTTTGGATTTCTCAATTTCCAAAATTGAATCCGTAATTGACTACTCTCTCACTCAATTTTCTAAAACGTCAGATGGAGCTGATTCTATTTACATGATTAGTGGAACCAATGGTGCATTTGACATACTTCCAAACATTCGCCGTCCAAACACGACCAGTCATGAATTTGTGCAGGTGACGCCGACGCCTATTCCAACTGCCGATAGTTTCACTCTTTGGTACGAATCGTCTATGTACATAATCAGCTGCGACGGTTGTACTTCAATGGTACGAGTTAAACCTACCAAGAATTCAGCTGAAATTATGAAAAGATTCGACAACCAATTGATCATTTGGGACTCTGCTGTTATAGTTGGAGAGGTGGTTTATCTCTTCGGCTGCCTTGTAGACAGTGATAGCATCGGAGGGAATATTCCACATACAATTTGCAAATGACAAACTTGGCAGAGGATTTTGAACTCAGAGGGAATTCAGTCTAGGTCCGTCATGGGAAAAAATGTATTCAAATATAGATTTCACCAATTCCTTGTTTAAATGCTACTTTCACGTTTAGCTCAAACCTTTGTTCATCACGATTCTTACCGCTCATACAAACAGCAAGAGCCAACACCAAATTCCTGAAGAAATCATTGAAATTTTGAGGAACTAAATTATGGAACTCATTCCCAAAATCTTGGCAAATATTTGATGACAACTCCTCCAAACACATTTCTAGTGCTAGATTCAACGATATTCTATTTAATTATTTTGTGGATTCTCGCACCTCTGTCTGGTTTTCATAACTTCTTTAAATTCAATACGTAGATTTATTTATACTAACATTGAGTTCTAGGAGAGACCAGCGATCCTTGATTGTTGAATTAGGTCAGTCAATCGAATAAATAATATCAATCAATCGACAGAATTAATTTAATCAGTGGGCAGAATGGAACGACTTACGAATACTTGCTAGACATACACTATATCCAGCTATGAAATTATTTCTAAAGTATTAATTTCTAATGTAATCATCTACATGTAGTGATGTACTCTTTTCAAAATAAATACTTTGGCTTATCGGGTAATTGGCAGATACTTGAAGTGCATTACACATTGTGAGAGAAAAACTTAAGTAGCCAGTGTATTTCTAGACTGGACCATGGTTCTCATTATATCACATGAGAGTTTTATAACTCATACTTGTCATTGTCTCTGGGGGTCAAAGCATCGCTTGGTTAAAGTGAGAGTACTAAGTCTCTTCATATCCCACCACCACCAGGCGATAAAGAATCTTTCCCACAACATGTTACATTTCAATTATTCAACATGTTACAGTTCAAACAATGGAGTACAAACAAACCAAATCATTACCAAGCATTTTTCTCACTTCACCCAATAATTGAACCATAAAGATAACCACATTGGTCACTGTAGTTAAAGTTTAATTTATGTATTGTTGTAACCCCAATACAAGTATAAACAATACAGAGCATATTAATTAGGGATTGGTAATTGAGATCTTCATACTGAGCATAACGCTAAAACAAGACGCCAAGCAAGTACAAAAGTTAAGTTGTTTTACAATGTATTTTTTTTAATCTTGCTTTATTTTCAACTTACCAAAAATACAAAGTCGTGTTTTAATTACTTAAAATGACAGGACATGATAAAATTATTCTAGAAACCACAAATTCTACGACAGATTATTCGGTTCGGACAATTAGATTGGGCAGGATTTTAATCATCATTAAATACAATTATTATTCCACTGTGGTGGTGACCTTGGATATGATCTTGCCAACATCCTAAACGGATGTGACATCATCATTAGAATAAAGTTAAATCATCAAATGTATATAACGAAACCTAGATGTTTTCTCCTAATTTTCTGAGTCACTTAGGTGTTATTTATCTTATTAGTTACGTAGATGTCAGAGCGATTAAATACAAAGATGTTGCCCATGGGTATTCAATTGTTGATTTTTGTAATACCGGGACTAAAAAATTTTCTGTATAAAGACGAAATGAAATAAACTTTTTATTGAGATATAAATTATACTTTAATCTGAATTGATGCCAGGAACCAAAATCTGACTAATCATTGCAAATAATGACACTATGCAGATCAACGTATAATCTCAGCTGATTATTATTCTTTGTTATCAGAAACAGGTTCTGAGCAAAAAAAAATTATATTATCAATTTATCGTTAATAATATTATTAGATGCAATATAAAATATTTTATAGTAATTATACAAATAATATAACCAATTCCATTCAACATTCATCAAGTTTCAAATTTCCGGTCTTTTGAATTCCTTTTACATAAAAAATGTTTTGATTCTAAAAGTTATACTATCACGCAATTACATCCAGTCTACTCCNTGAATTTTATGCAACATCAATTTAAATTGATGAAGCTTTTATAGACTGAATTGATTTAAATAGTTAAATTAGTTATACTATCACGCAATTACATCCAGTCTACTCCTGACAATCGTTATGACAAAAATATATCGGAAATTTGTCACATCCATAATATTAACTCTGTTTTTTCTATCAATAGGTATAGAATGTTCAGAAGATGTCAATATCGGTAAGGAACAGTTATATTTTTAAATCTGAGTTGACTTTATTTTAAATGTAAAGATTATAAATAATATAAAACGAATATATATAATTTCGAACAGTTATATTTCATGATATTGGGGATGATGGAGTTTCACATGCAATTGATATTGCTATCAAACATACTTCAAAAACCGAAACTCTGGGGAAAGTTCATCGAATTCAAGTAAAAGGATTGGATTTGAATTATGGTAAACTTAATTTTAAAATTTGAAAAAATGACATTGAAATTAACTATATTATATTCTGTTAAAAGATTATTTATTGGATAGTATGAAAAAATTATTAAAGAAAACCGAAAAACCGAGTTTTGCATTGGATTTTACAAGGACTCTCAATACCACAAAACAAGTGCAATGGGCAATGACAAAGTTACAATTTCCAACAATTTCTACAAATAATTTGTTGTTTGTAGGCAGATACGAGAGGAAAGAGAAACAAAATAATTATTCTTAATTATACATTATGAAAAACATTTTCAACAATACTAATGTTTAATTAATATTTTTCTAAAACAATATAGTCCATGGAAGATTCATCCAACCTACCTGATAAAAGTACGCTCTCCTGAAAACGTTATAACGGATACCATTATTCTCGGAATTATTGGGAATTTGGCTCCTAATACAGCCGAAGCCTTCATTCAACTATCACAAGAAGCATTAGGTAAATACATATTTAATTAACAAATTACTACAGTGAGGGAAAATATTTTACTCGAGCCAGTAGTTAGTTTTAGCCCATGCTCTTCGCTGGAGAAAGACTTCGTGTAATAATTTTTCCCGCTTTCTGATGGTTGATACTTTTTTTTCGATGCAGTTGACATTTTATCATTAAAAAGCATTGAAAAGTAGTGGGACCTGTTAAAAAAATCAGGTCACTAGGATCAAAGGGTCAAAAATTATAATCTATTAAAATTTTAATTTTTGTACCTTAATTCTGAAACACTTCCACACCTTACTGTAGCGTCTCAAATTTAAGTTACAGAAACGTTTCAAAACTTTCATAACTTTTGCCCTTTAATCTTGTGGCCTGATTTGTTTTAGTGGGTCACTAAAATATGTTGCATTGAAAAATTTATTAAAGCGTTTTCTCAAGCAAAAAAGCACCAGCCAAAAGTTTTGGCTCGAGTAAAATATTTTCTCTCACGATTAACAATGAAATGTTTCCTAATTTTACTTTCCTTAGCTTTTGAGTTCTACAACATGACTGTCAAATATAGTAGATATCAAAGAAGTTTAGAACTAGGAATCAGATCTGTAGAATTACCAAAAATTAAAAATATTCCTGAATTTTTTGACAAACACTACTATGCGAACAATTTTCACATTGTCGGAAGTCCAAAGGAAGCTAAGGAAAGACTAAACAAATTAGCAAAATATAAAAATGCACAAGGATCACTATTTACCAATCGATCTGCTTGGTGGTTTACATCAACGGTAAAATTCTTAGGCGATTGTACCATAATTTGGAAATTTAATTAATTGTTATTAACATGATTATAATTTTACAGCATATTGATTCAGATTTTGAGTGTCCGAAACATGTGCGTCAAATAATGGTCTTGGAGCCTCATATTACAAACAAAACCAAAAAAGGTATATTTTCAGAATTATAAATTTATTATAATAGCTTAAATTGGAACAAATATACATTGTGGTAATAAGCAAATTCCTTAATTTCCAGAATTGAGCAAAACGGCAGAAGCCTTTCATACGAAAAATCTAACAGATTTATTTTACATTGACATGATACAAATTTCAGTTCGTACCTACACGTGAGACAATTTTTTTTTTACAATGACCAAATTTTTGGTGCAAATTTTGTTTCACTTTCACTTTCAGATATATGAAAGAGAAAGGAAGTTGGGAAGACTCACCTGGGATCGATAACCCAGAGAAGTATGAACTACACTTCTGGAAATATTTTCAAAATTTTCTTATAAAAGAAACAAATATACTGGGAGCGTATTATACCAGTTCAATCAGGTTGCATTTAACAAAATATGATAAGAAGAGGTATTGGTATTGGTGGGGAGGTTTTAAACCAGATAAAGGCAACTTCTCATTTGTAGCTGGTCAACCAAATATCACCTTCCAACTTGAAGTACGAACACCAAAAAAAAATTTCGAAATTGGAAAAATTATGGATTATCGCTATCCGGAACTCATCATAAGTACAAATTATACCATGTCCTCATATTTTCCAAACAGATATTTAGTTGCTACGATTGTTCTCGTAAGTACTGTAGAATTAGACTTATTATGGAATTCCAGTATGTGTAATTGACATATTTTAATTGATGTTGAAGGATCCTCCGTATGTGATGAAAAAACCCAATTGTTCTACTATGAATAGATTTCAACCAGAAATGTATGATATAACATGTTATGAAGGAATTGTAATTGATATACTTGAAAAAATTTCAATTGAATTGAATTATGAACTACCACCTATAAAATTTGAATCAAAATACGGAAAGAAGACAAAATCTAACAATGAATGGTCGGGTGCGATTGGGGCATTACTCAATGAGGTAGTTTCACATATACAGTGTGACTTAACTTTATAATTTGTGGTTATTTAAAAAAAAAATCTTTTTGTTCTACTGTTCTTTTTCATTGTTTTCTTCACCAGACGATTGAAGTAGGAATTGGAGCTTTTGCAGTGACCTCAGAGAGGTCAAAATTAATGGCCTTCTCAGAATCATTCTCTGTCGATCGTCGAAACAATCAATCCTATGCCTTCATTTTTCCGAAAGGAAAATTTATGGATTTCCAAATAGCCGTTGAAGACTTGTACGTTTTTCATTTTATGATTTAGAGGATATATTTTATAATTTTCCTAATGATAAGAATTTGGTATAGGCTAAAAAAGTTGAAGCATCAGAGATATCTGGAGCAACTTCATGAACAGTGGTTTCACGACTCTCCATATAACTTTACAATATCTGATACCGACGAACATTGAAATTGAAACTGTTGCATAATATTTGATGAACACGATATTGGAAATAAATCTGAAACGTTAGTCTGTATTGAATTTTTCACAAATCCGGAATATTACAATTGTTGAGTAATTGTTACAAATGTAGTTTAGTAACTATTTGTGCTGAATATGAGCCATTGATGGAGAGTGATAAAATGACATACCATACTGTATTTATACCACCAAGGAAATATTTCAGCCTGTGTACTTTGATGAGAAAACAAAATATTTTAGTTTGGTAGTGTTATTTAAAATACCAATGTTCTATGCAACTCNGTGTTATTTAAAATACCAATGTTCTATGCAACTCGAGAAATTACACCCATTATGCTTCATTTTAACATGTTTTCTCAAAAATTTTCAGTGAATGTGTACAATTTTGTCATTGCGACGTACAATTCATAGCCAATGTTGCTTAGTTACCATAAAAATCAGAACTTAAATAGTAGTACAAAATTAATATCAGTTCCACCTCACCATTATACATCAATCTGTCATCAATTTAATTGAACTCAATCTACTGATGACAATGTAGAACTTTGAATAGCATGGACTGAGTTTATTTATCTTAATTTACCGAATCTTTAAATCTTAATTCATCTATTCTGTAACTTTATGACAATTGAAGAAAACGTGGAAGAAAAGCACTTACTGATTTTGATTATCCAAAAATTATCGTATATATGGAGTAACATTGGAATTCTGATATAAGGTGTCTTCTGTTTCACGAAGCACAAATATTTAAGTAACAAAGCAGTATATTATTGCAAAACTTGAATTAAGATGGCAAAGATGGACGCTGATTAACTTTAACAACATAACCCAAATTGTCTCTTCAACCAATTATCAATTATACGAATATTTTTTATTAGTCGTATTCGCTTTTTAGATTTTTAATTTTACCCATGCTTATGCCGTCAAAAATAAAACCAGAAATAATTTGAATTAAAAACTCACCTCTCGGATAGTTTTATCAACCAAAGAAGCAGAGAATTATTNTAAAACCAGAAATAATTTGAATTAAAAACTCACCTCTCGGATAGTTTTATCAACCAAAGAAGCAGAGAATTATTGCTCAACGAAATTGGAACACTGAACATTTTGTCTTCTAAGATACCAAAGACAACGGAGTTGCGAATATAATCAATTCTGCAATAAAACACTATAAAACAGAATTGAACTGGGGAGAAATCTGCCGTATCGGGATTAATTCAACTGATGTTAATAAAAGTAACTNCTGTATTTATACCACCAAGGAAATATTTCAGCCTGTGTACTTTGATGAAGAAACAAAATATTTTAGTTTGGTAGAGTTATTTAAAATACCAATGTTCTATTCAACTCGAGAAATTACACCCATTATGTTTCATTTTAACATGTTTTCTCAAAAANTTAAAATACCAATGTTCTATTCAACTCGAGAAATTACACCCATTATGTTTCATTTTAACATGTTTTCTCAAAAAATTTTCAGTAAATGTGTACAATTTTGTCATTGCGACGTACAATTAATTCATAGCCAATGTTGCTTAGTTACCATAAAAATCAGAACTTAAATAGTAGTACAAAATTAATATCAGTTCCACCTCACCATTATACATCAATCTGTCATCAATTTAATTGAACTCAATCTACTGATGACAATGTAGAACTTTGAATAGCATGGACTGAGTTTATTTATCTTAATTTACCGAATCTTTAAATCTTAATTCATCTATTCTGTAACTTTATGACAATTGAAGGAAACCGGGAAGAAAAGCACTTATTGATTTTGATTATCCAAAAATTATCGTAGTAACATTGGAATTCTGATATAAGGTGTCTTCTGTTTCACGAAGCACAAATATTTAAGTAAAAAAGCAGTATATTATTGCAAAACTTGAATTAAGATGGCAAAGGAGGACGCTGATTAACTTTAACAACATAACCCAAATTGTCTCTTCAACCAATTATCAATTATACGAATATTTTTTATTAGTCGTATTCGCTTTTTAGATTTTTAAAATTACCCATGCTTATGCCGTCAAAAATAAAACCAGAAATAATTTGAATTAAAAACTCACCTCTCGGATAGTTTTATCAACCAAAGAAGCAGAGAATTATTCCTCAACGAAATTGGAACACTGAACATTTTAGATCTATTTCGAATATTTATATTAAGTCAAAATATGCTGCACCGACGAAAAGAATGTGAAGAATAATTTTATGATTCTAGATTATGCTACAACTTTTTGCTGTGATGCTTGGAATCTTTTAGTAAAAATTGAACCAAATGTTTCAGTACCCAATTCCCACTACTACCCCTCNAAAATTGAACCAAATGTTTCAGTACCCAATTCCCACTACTACCCCTCCGGTGTGAATGGGACGTTAAAATTTAAAAAATACAATTAATTTCAGCAACATTTTTTTTACTACAACAACCTACTGAAATCGGATTTGCGCTGAAACAGCTAGCTTTAGTGGAAAGAGAGTTCACTCAGTTCGTCCAAGTTCATTTTAATACATTAAACAAGATTTTTTAAGTTTAACATGATATTATTGATGGTTAATTTTAATGACAAACATATGCATACACCAATGAATTTCCGCTTCATTTCTTTGTGAAGTATCCAACGTATCAATTATTTGATCAAATTGCTTATTAAGGTAATTAGACACGATTTTCAAACTATTCCCTAAAATATGCTAAATTATATTCGAATTTATTCAGTTGGAGTTTAGGCTTTGACCAAGTACATAAAATGCATCATCTAAAGTTCAATATTGTCGGATTATTTCCGATATTTCTATCTCTCACCTGTATAAGTGTTATCAAAACAGAGAAAAGTGAGAACGTCAATTTTGGTGAGAACGAATGTGAAATTTATTAATTACTTAGTAATTAATTGATTGATTTAATTTAATTTATCTAGTTGTCTTCTACGATATCGAGGACAACGGGGTTGCGAATATAATCGATTCTGGAATAAAACACTATAAAACAGAATTGAACTTGGGAGAAATTTACCGTATCGGGATTAATTCAACTGATTTTAATAAAAGTAACTAATTTTAATAAATTAGTTAATTTGGCTATTGTATAATCTCTAATATATTTATACAGAATCAATTACTCAAAAATCATTCGAAAATTTGCTAACCTTGGAGAATCAAAAACCAATCTTTGCTTTCGATTTCACGAGAAATTTTTGGAATGGGCAACTAATAAAATCAATTGTAAAAATACAAAAATTCCCAACAATTTCTACCAATGTTGGAAGAGATGACATTAAGTACAAGTAAATACTAAAGTTAATTGAATTACCTATAATATTATTTGATGAAAACAGAAACTTTTTAGTTTCAACTTTATACTCTAGAGCTTGGGGTAATTTAAATGAAACAATGAGCAACTATTTAATCGAAATCCAATCTCCCGAAATTACTATGGCGAATTTAGCTCAGAAAATTATGATGAAAACTAATTCTAAGGAAGCCTTTGTGGAAAACGGAAATAATAATTTTGGTAAACTTATTAAAATAAAAAAAAAAATTTTAAATATTTTCTTATTAGATGCGTTATTGAATATGTACTTTTTCTGACTGCAGTTATTGTGGTTAGCAAATTAGATCCCGGATCAAAAAAATCTCCAGAATTAAGTACACATGTTACAATAGANAACTATTTAATCGAAATCCAATCTCCCGAAATTACTATGGCGAATTTAGCTCAGAAAATTATGATGAAAACTAACTCTAAGGAAGCCTTTGTGGAAAACGGAAATAATAATTTTGGTAAACTTATTAAAAAAAAAAAAAAAATTTAAATTTTTTCTTATTAGATGCGTTATTGAATATGTACTTTTTCTGACTACAGTTATTGTGGTTAGCAAATTAGATCCCGGATCAAAAAAATCTCCAGAATTAAGTACACATGTTACAATAGACACTTATCAGAGTGTTGAACATTTGTTACCCTACATTGACTTNTTTTCTTATTAGATGCGTTATTGAATATGTACTTTTTCTGACTGCAGTTATTGTGGTTAGCAAATTAGATCCCGGATCAAAAAAATCTCCAGAATTAAGTACACATGTTACAATAGACACTTATCAGAGTGTTGAACATTTGTTACCCTACATTGACTTGACAGTATTCTTCATAATTGGTAGCCCAACTACCGCTACAAATAGCCTCAAAAATTTATCAAATTTTGAGGCACTATCTGGTGGATCAATATTTAGTATCTCGTACTCTTGGTTTTATATGTCAACGGTAAGATGAAATTTATTTTAGATTAGGTGAAATTTTTCCAATTTTTTGAAAAAAAAANGGTTTTATATGTCAACGGTAAGATGAAATTTATTTTAGATTAGGTGAAATTTTTCCAATTTTTTGAAAAAAAAAGAAAAGATTTGTTCGAAATAGCAATATCGCCATTCTCAAATTGAAAATGTTTATATTTAATTAAGGTTTCGATTGTTATGTTCTAGCATGTTGGAACAGAATTTAAATGTCCGAGTTATGCAGATCACCTATTTGTATTGGAACCTCAGCTGAACCAATCAACCGGTAGAGAACAATATTTTTTTATTTATTATTTATTTAGTCTCAGAAGTATCCTACTTTAGGTGCAGAATTTTACGCTTCCGGCAATATAATTATGAATTACTTAATTTTTAGAGGGATGAATGTGATGAGTATGGTAGAGAACATTATTTTATAATTTAATGTTCGACTTTATGAATTTTGACCTTACTGTACTTTTCCAGGCCTTACNGAAAAAAAAAGAAAAGATTTGTTCGAAATAGCAATATCGCCATTCTCAAATTGAAAATGTTTATATTTAATTAAGGTTTCGATTGTTATGTTCTAGCATGTTGGAACAGAATTTAAATGTCCGAGTTATGCAGATCACCTATTTGTATTGGAACCTCAGCTGAACCAATCAACCGGTAGAGAACAATATTTTTTTATTTTTTATTTATTTAGTCTCAGAAGTATCCTACTTTAGGTGCAGATTTTTACACTTCCGGCAATATAATTATGAATTACTTAGTTTTTAGAGGTATGAATGTGATGAGTATGATAGAGAACATTATTTTATAATTTAATGTTCGACTTTATGAATTTTGACCTTACTGTACTTTTCCAGGCCTTACAAAAGGTGTAAAAAAGTTCGGGACAAAAAATTTAACAGATTTGTTTTACCTTGATGTTTTTCGCAGTGTGGTTCAAACTTATTTGTAAGTTTCAAAATATATTTTACAAAAAAATATATTTTTATTTATTTTAATGTGTTTTTATTATTATATAATTACATAATGAAGACTTATGAAAAAAAATGGAGATTGGAAGAATCGAGTACTTGAAGATACAGAGTATAAATTGGATTTGAGAAAAAATTTGTGTAAAGTATTGAAAAGTGAAAATAATATACTTGGAAAATTCGATGAAAATTTAAAAAATATATTCCAACCAAATATTACCTTCAAATTACGAAGTAGCACACCGAAAAATCAAAATTTACCAATTATTGGAGAAATTGTGAACCAAAAAATTTTTATTGAAAATTGGACACTATGGAAGGCATATTACTTAGTGAAATATATTATTGTTGGGGCTGTTCCTGTAAGTCATAGTCACAATATTTCCTGTAATTAATACCGATGTCGATAAGCATCAAAATTTAAGGGAAAAAATTTAAAAATTTAAAGGGCTTTAAAATTTATTCTTAATTTNATTGGAGAAATTGTGAACCAAAAAATTTTTATTGAAAATTGGACACTATGGAAGGCATATTACTTAGTGAAATACATTATTGTTGGGGCTGTTCCTGTAAGTCATAGTCACAATATTTCCTGTAATTAATACTGATGTCGATAAGCATCAAAATTTAAGGGAAAAAATTTAAAAATTTAAAGGGCTTTAAAATTTATTCTTAATTTNCGATGTCGATAAGCATCAAAATTTAAGGGAAAAAATTTAAAAATTTAAAGGGCTTTAAAATTTATTCTTAATTTGGAATGTTTGTACTAAGGTTCTTATTTAAAAAAAAAATTATTCTTTAAGCTAACTCTTAAAATTTTTAATTAGGATCCTCCATTTCTTATACATGGAAACGAAAATTGTGCTTTCGAATTTATCATGCTCGAGTTTGATAAAATGTGCTTCGATGGATTTGTTATCGACTTAATTCGAAAAATTCAACTAGAACATAATGATACTATTTTCGCCACATACAACCTAGAAACATCTTATGGGAAATTAAAGAAAAATTCGAGCAATGAGTGGTCTGGTGCAATCGGCCTGATCCAAAAGAAAGTAAAACTCTTTTCGGAAAGTATTGTTGCAAAAATTTAATTTCAAAATTTTCAGCAATTTGATATGGCATTTGGTGCCTTCACGGTAACTCCAGAGAGAGCTAAAGTAGTCGACTTCTCTGAACCTTTCTTCTTCGATGTCCGAAACAACCAATCGTATGCTTTTATTTTCCAGAAAGGAAAGTTTCGGAAGTTCCAAGCCTCTATTTCACATGGGTAATGTTCAATATTTTTAATGCGTTAAAAAAATTTTTTTTTAACTTGCTAAATTTGTGTAGAATCAAAAAGTTAAAGAATCAGCGATACACGGAACAGCTTAAAAAAAATTGGTTCGAAGACTACAAGTGTAACTGCACTTTATCCCATGAACATTGAAAGCCTGACATCAGTCATTTGTGAACAACAAGTGGACAATAACAGGCACAAGTGGTTAATTAATATTGGGAATTTTGTCCGAAAAGCAATAATAGATTATTCTTGAACAAATAAAAAAAAAACTAACAAAACTGCCAACCTGTAATTGTTAAAGTCAACCCTTATGGGAGAAGAGGCACGAGCTCACGTAGTAGTTGAAACCAAAAGTCGGCATATGAGAGCGGTTCCGCTCAAGTTTGCCTCAGTTCACCGACATGAGCCAAATCGCCAGAAATTAATGTTTTTACAACTTCTGGCAAATACTTTTTCAACAAAGATGGGCATTCACAAATGTCACTTTTCCATATGACACAAATAATGTGTTTTCACGTTGCAATGAATTTGTTGTACCTAACCTCATTCTACAGCTAATTTCTTATTGAATTCCATCATAAATTAAAATATTTAGAGCATAATTCCAAATTTATAACGCATAATTTTGATTGAAAAATCGCATAATTTGATCGGCCTTATCTATCTGATTACTAAATGCTATTAATGACTACACACATATTACGTTCCAGAAAATTTGATAAATACTACATTTGATAGCTAGATAGGTTTATGCAATCGATCATCCATTCGTCCGTCCGCACAGATCTAACATGTATTCTATAATTATTATTGATGCTCTCATTATTCAATTTTTTAGTAAATTTGTAGTATTTTATCACTTTGCCAATGATAGTTGGCACCCAATTTTGCATAGTAGCATAAAAATTTGAAGCTAGTAAAAGTCATATCACCTCCATTCTGAGTTAAAGTTGTCATTAATTTAATTTAATTGAAGTTACTAACTTAATGATACAAAAGAACCTTGGAACTATTAGCATGAACTTAATCAAACCAATCCTGACTATACCTAATTTGCAATTTTATGCCATTATCACAAAAATTTATGCGGCAATTGAAGCAATCAAACATCATACTCTGACCTCCGTGTTTTTCTTTTTCAAACATATTTAATTCAAATAGCTAATTTGATTCAATTCAATTGTCCATATTTTCGGCACTTATTTTCTATTTTAGTCAACAATGAATCAGAATTCAGACACACAAAAAGACAAAAATATTTAGATAATACAAATTCGTTAAGATGTAAACATTCGTTTGTAATTTGATATAAAAATCTTCTAACTACACTAATAGCTCATACGCACAAAATGTATAAAAATAAATACAATGTAATTTTAGAATACTTTTTAACCATACAATTAGATAAAATTAAGGAACATGAAAACTTTAATAATGATGACTCCACATAATGATAATTAAGGTATTAATTCTTATTTTAAATATTTAACCTTTTTACAATTATTATATTTTGAATTTTGACAAACTTAAACATAGATTAGTATAAATACTATCTAGTTAATAATCGGTGAGTGTAACGACCTGGTAATCAAGGATATTTACTTTAATAAATTAAATAAATAAATATTCAATGAAAAAAAATATTTCAGTTTGCTTATTTAATTAATTACACATGAAAAGTAAATTTTTTAACTAAATGCTAAAATTATACTAAATTAGATCTACTTCCAATTACCCAATAAAATACAATCGGAATTCAACAGTGCATATTATCGGATTATAAACGGTGTAGTAAATAATCTATTGGTTTAATTTTTTAACTTTCAACAATTATTATTATTTTAGGTAGAAAAATGGCAAATACATTATCTGATTCCGATTGTTTTTCAATTTTCTAATTTTTCAGAAGTGTAATCTTACAGTTTGTGCATAATTCTTTGAGTCAACGGGATTTTTCGAATAACTAACTTAAGAATTGAGCAACTGAATGAAATTTACAGAGTAGGTAAGTCACATAGATCGAAATAAAATATCAAAATTTCGTTGCTCTTCAATTTTTGAAAATTAAAAAAAAACTTCAGAGAGAGCAAAAAGATTTGTTTCTTATTTGGAACAGGATGTCCCTGAGCATTCAAGTGATTTTACATAGAATGAAGTGATAATAATCATTTGCCTGCAGATTTTTTCTTAATTCCTTGTTTGTATACATTTTATCATCTAGTTCCACTTAATTTTATTTCATAATGTCTAGTTAATGACTTCACCTAACCAGATCAATCAAATCATTAAATTCTAATTAGGTATTTAAATACGTTAGAATCAATGTTCGAAGCAGCTTACCAGAAAAGTATAGGCACCCAATGATTTTCTATTTTTGCAGGCAGGATGCACCCACCATTTTGGTTTACTTCTAGTTAAATGGATAAGGACGCTTGAGTAATAGATAGTCCTATTAAATGAAGATTCAGTAATCGCTTTGCTCGTTGAGAATGAATTTTGATATAATTCTAAATTTGTTCTTAATAAATAAATTTTTAAAAGTTTAAAATTTTATCCCTGCAAGTCATGTGACAAAGTTTAACGCTCAATTTGAGAAAACCTATGAAAATGCACAGGCTATTTGCAGGCGTTACCGAGTGTTGAAATAATTTTTAAGCAACGCAACACAACGCAGCGGGTCGTAACGTTCAGAAAAAGCCATCGAAANGGGTCGTAACGTTCAGAAAAAGCCATCGAAATGAGGCATAAGTAGAGTGCATAGATGGACATAGAAGAATTTCAGATATTCGTGTCCACAATAACCGGACAAAATGTTTCTCAGGAGACCTAGGTTTGGTTCACTATTGCCGGAATTTCAGTCGATAGTCGATTTCATTATAGCCGGACTATTTAACACATGATCTCCCATTTGATTATCANTGAAAATGCACAGGCTATTTGCAGGCGTTACCGAGTGTTGAAATAATTTTTAAGCAACGCAACACAACGCAGCGAGTCGTAACGTTCAGAAAAAGCCATCGAAATGAGGCATAAGTAGAGTGCATAGATGGACATAGAAGAATAAAGAACAAATGGTTGCGGATTTCAGATATTCGTGTCCACAATAACCGGACAAAATGTTTCTCAGGAGACCTAGGTTTGGTTCACTATGGCCGGAATTTCAGTCGATAGTCGATTTCATTATAGCCGGACTATTTAACACATGATCTCCCATTTGATTATCANTGCCGGAATTTCAGTCGATAGTCGATTTCATTATAGCCGGACTATTTAACACATGATCTCCCATTTGATTATCAGGAACCGGACAGTTTGGTTTGCTATAGCTGGAATTCTATTATATACCCAATCTCACTATACCCAAACTTCACTCTAATAAAATCGATTTAATTAATTTCATTTACGCAATTGTGGTAAGATGATGACACGGGAGTTTCAAATTTGAAGCAATCAAACAATCTAAAGACAAATTGAAGTTATTTTACTAAATAATTTAATTCACTAAACATATGTTTTTGACCGATATAGATCCTCCCGCAACAATCATGTCGGATGTTGCTTTAAAAATTATTATAGTAAATATAAGTCCATGATATCATTTCTGCAACATGGGAATTATACTTTTGGTAGAAATTTGAAAATAAAAATAAATAATCGAGTTTTCTCAAATATTCGTAATCAAAATTTATGGTGGTATTAAGAATATTTTAAATAGCAAGAATTATGAACTGATAGTGAGAGCAATTTTCATTATTGGTACCTAGCTCTCATGAAGCTAGAGACACTCTGGACAGTTTCTGAAAATTTAGACGTTCAAATAGTTCACCAATGATGACTCACTATTTATCATTTTGCTAAAGGAAATATTTTTGGGAATTGTAATAAGTTTCAACTTAATCTAGTATGACCTAGTACTTTACATAACTTGTATTGTTGTTAGTACAACAATTTGATTGATGAACTTACAAGTTCAAAGTTGATCTTTGGAGATAAAATTTAATAGAAAAGACTTTCACCATCTGTTCTTTTGTTAACTTAGACACAAAAATGAACTAATAAATTACCTTTAATCAATCCACCATTCTAGATTAATTAAACTCAACTTATAATTTTCAGGTTTCAGTGAGAATTATAAACACTATAAAGAATTGTATATTGTCCTCATTTAGTTAATTGGACAAGTAATTCCTCACCCAATTGTTGATTCAACAAACCGGTTATTATAATCCATCACCTGGAACCACCATATTTCACATTTATTGATATTCTACTCCAAGAGATGTCATCAGTAGTAGTCTGTAGAACTATCATATCAGTAAAATTCGATACTTTCACAAAAGTTTAGAAAACACAAAACTTGCCCAACCTCTGCCTTCCAACTTGGAGTTGTTTTCATCGTCATGACAAGTAAAAAGAAACTTTTATGATCCCACGAAAACTTTGTCGTGAATTATTGGGTGGTGGTGTCAGAGTAGACTCTGAGTCGTATGATTGATTTATGACAGTTGAAACCAAATCCTACCTTTCTCCATCTAGGTAGGGGGTAAAACGATAAGACATTCAAAAAATCCAGGTAAATGAAGATCCAAAAAAAAAATTAAGTTTGAGAGACACCTTTTAATTTCTAGACATTTCAACTTGGATAGGTTGTAAAAGTGTCTGATTCCTATTATACTCATCATTTGTTCAAAAAAAAAATTTTTTTTTTAATTTTATGAGTCTTGAAATTTCGGAACCATTGTTAAAAGTCAGGTTTCAGTGACGGCGGGTGGTTTATAATAGAGATATAATAGATAGGCAAATTTTTTTTGAATAATAATTTTAACAATAGAGAGACATCTTCATAAAAATGTCTTGCGGGTGTTCAGAGGATTTGAGGGATTGGTCACTTGTGTCACTGTCACTACGACTACTTACTAAATACTTACAATTCTCTCACCCTTGAAAATTATACTATGACCTTTAATAAAAATTTTGAAAAGTATCATATTTTTTCTCAAACTTTCATTTATCCACTCCCCAAACCCACCGTGCCACCGTGTCTTGAAAAATTTTAGTAACTACATTGTTTCCCTCCAAATAATAAACTGTGGTAATGGTTCATTTCAATTTCAGAAAACGACTTCAAGATTATGTAAACATGACATTTCCAGATGTTTCAGAAGATCCGGTTATCCTTGAGTTTTTTTTTTTTTTGTTTCTTTTTTTTTTACAAAGATTGACAGAAATAGTTTATCATTTGATTTGTATAAAACGAATCCTCTAGATCCATATCCAACATGCGAAGAGATAGATATTATTGTAAAAATATTTCTTATATTTCTACAAAACTTTCTCTCCATGTGGCGCACATGGAGTGAAAGACGGCGAGTCGTTGTTTTATTTTGCGTTTTGTCGAAATTCCCCGAAAAACGGATCCCGAAGACTCCGCTCCTCTACACTACTCGCAGTATTGATCTTGGCCTCATGTCAATACACACGCAACGAGACTCTCAAGGAACTTCTTTGCCTTGGATTTACCATTTTTTTTTCCCCGTCGTCCTTCGCCCTTCGTTTTTTGACAACTCCGAATAACCTCTGTTTCTGCACTTTTCGATTATTCTCAGGAGGAGCTCTTGGAAACTGGTGGTGGTGGTAGAAAGGAAACTCCGACTGCGCTCTTCCAGCTATCCACCACCTCAACTTCTCACTCATTACTCCTCTATCTACACTTTTCTAATAAAAGACAGAGACAGAGACCGTGGAGTGACATTCCGAATAATTGGATTGACAGATTTCTGGGTGGAACTTCAAAACAAGAACGGGGGTAGTAGCTCTTTGAGGGAGTTCAACTTACTCATTTAGGAGGGAAATGGGGTTGCTTGGTGACGACGACAGTTGTTTCGTCTGTAGATTAATTCAGAATCAACGACGACATTCAACTGACCCCTCCCCCATTGGGTTGAGCGACATGTGAACAAAACCAAACTCTTCGTCTCTTTCTTTCTCTCTCTCTCTCTCTCTCTTTTTGTCTGGAGTTGACCATCCAGGTTCAAAAATTCGAGCCGAAGGGAATGGGGTCAAGGAGAGAGATCCTGACCCTGGAGTCATCACTTCATTATTTTTTTTTAATAATTTATTTAATTGAATTTGGTTCTGGTTCTTTACTTCTCTCTGGTTCTCCTGATTCCTATGCCCTTTACCCTCCATGGGCACCTAATAATAACCCCCTTACTCTTGAATTTACAACAACGTCACCAAGTGGACTCTTACTCTATGCTGATGCTGATAATTACTTCTACGAATTAAAACTTGTGGATTCAACACTTCGGCTGAGATACAATATTGGATCTGGAACAAAAATTCTTATTGTAGGATCTCATCTTAACAATGCTCTCTGGCATCGGATTCAGATTATCAAGACTAATTTCAATACAAAGTTAATAGTCGATGGATTCGTAGGAGTGAGTAAGAGTGACAGTGACCTTAATGAGATCTCTTTTGAAAAAATATATGTAGGTGGATTACCTAATATATGGAACAATCGTTTAGATGAGCTTGCTTTGCCAAGTGTTGTTTTTGAACCAAAGTTCAATGGTGGAATACGGAATATTGGATATGGAGGACGGAGTGTTAGTGTCATCGAATGGAAGGTATTTTGATTAAATATATGAAAAAAAAAACTAAAAAAAAACTAAAATTTTTTACTTCATGGCTAAAAATACTTCATTACTAAATTAATTCCGCTTGAATAAGATAACAAGTGGAGGAAATTAAGTTCAATTGATGTAGATTCGTCATAGTTGAATCAATTTCTTCACGGTGTCATAGCGTATAAGAAAGAAAAAAGTTAATTTTAGTCTTGAATGCTTGTGCCAATACTACTAAAAGTTACGTAAACTGAAAATAATTCTTGAAAAATTTCAAAGGTGTACTTGATGTATGAAAATTTAAAGAAAAAAAAATGTTTTTATTTATTTTTTTGATAAATTTTTAGGGTCTCTTGAGTAATCCACCACATACATCCTGTGACCGCTATGACCCTTGTCTCCACGGTGGTTACTGTATATCAACTGACAATGGACCACTCTGTGACTGTAGTCTCATTGACTATGAAGGTGTTGTTTGTGAAAGAGGTAAGGTGACTGGTCACTTTTTGTCTCCATCACATCGGTCTCCTGACATCAATCAGGTTTAGTAGAACCTAACCTATTATTCTAGTCTGTCAGTCTAAAAATTAGCATATTTATATACAAAATGTATCATTTCCCTGGTGTCTCATTCCAGAAAAGCCACCAGCATCAGCTCATTTCAATTCAAAATCGTACATTTACCTCAAACTCAACCAAGGTCTTATTTCTACCCAAGATGAAATCGAATTACTATTCAAAACCCGTTTGGGAAATGGACTCATTTTTTATGCTGGAGACAATGTGGACTATATTTCAATTTACCTTGTGGCGGGTCATTTGACCATTTCCATCAACCTTGGAAATGGACCATTGGAAACACTCGTTGGGCCCAATAGTCTCAAATTCAATGACAACCAATGGCACTCCATCATTATAAAGAGAAAGACTCAAGAGGTAAAATAATCTTACATCCGGAATTTACAATTTTTTTTTTGGCACACGGTGTTATTACTTACATTTTCTCTTAACATGATTGATTGTTGATTATTTCAAAAAAAAAAAATTTTTTTTTTTTTGTTCTACCTTGTACTCTCTTTAACGCTTTCCGTGTGGATTAACAACAGATGTCAAAAACAACGAGTTTGTGTCATGTGAGTATGTGTATATAGATTAAAAAACAAAATTATGTATTTTTTTTTCCTAAAAATACAACACTCGACCGGAAACCATTTTTATCTTTATCTCTATGGTTATGGTGTAGGTGACGACGATATTGGACTCGATACATTATGATCGGTGGACTTTGAGTGGACAATTCAATTTACTCTCATCCAACTACATAACGTTGGGTGGCTGGACAAATAATACTAAGGAACTCTACCATCATGGATTTAATGGTTGTTTACGTAAGGTAAACAGATGAACCCTAATTTCCGTCATCGTTGTCGTCTTAAGTTGTCTTGTTTGTCCAGTCAATAATATTCTTGAATCTTACTTACCAAAAAAAAAAAAAAAAAAAAATTTCAGGTTACTTACAAGGCTGACACGTTGGTACTGAACTTAATTGAATTAGCTCGAAATGGGAACCAATTGATTCAAATTCATGGTGATGTTACTTTTGATTGTAATGAAATTGTAGTAGAGGTAAGAAAAAAAAAACTAGTATTTTTTTATTTTTTTTTTTTACTTTTTATTTTTTTTTTTTTTTTGCTAAAAATTTCATATCATATTATCGGATTATTGGATTACTAAATACGGATTTAGTTTTGAATTTAATCGGATTTACAGACAAAATCTTCTCAAAGTCATCATAACCAATTGACATCTTCTATAATCACATTGACACATCCATCCTCCTACGTCACCCTTGCTACTCTCCTCACAACTCCGACATCAATCCAATTTAGTTTCCGGACCAATGAGCCCAATGGGATTCTCCTCCAGTCAACGACCTTTCTTATCGAACTTGTTTCTGGAAATCTATACCTTCTTTTAGCCAATCTCTACATCCAGATCAGTGAGGATACGGTTGTTGATTCCAAATGGCATACCATCCATCTTCAAAAAGACAAGAGATCCGGATACATTAAATTGGATAACTTGACCATTGACTTTAACAGTGAGATGTCATTGGGAAATGATTTAGTTGTTAGTGGAGAAAATCAAAAATCATGGGCCAGTAATATGGGATATAGTTTCATTGGATGTTTTGGTGATATGGCAGTCAACAGTGAAAGAATCAATCTAAATGCTATGATTCTTCAACAAGATGAGGGTAATCAATATAAATTATAAAAAAAGTTTAAATCAGAATCAAGTTCATTGACCTCAAGTAATGCATTCATGCGCACAAACTCTTATTTTCTGGTTGAGTTGAATATGTAATTGATCATAACGGGTCTTTCCCAAAATTAACTTCAAATTAATGATGGTTGAATTTCTTGTTTTTCAAATCCATAAAATGAAATATCCTATATAACAGTTATTATTTACTTTTAATTATTCTTATTTCTTAATATTTGGAAGAAAACGGAAATGAGCCCGAAAATTGGAATAGAACCACCTACAAATTGTGTCTATGAAACAATGATATTAATTACAATAATAATTATTATTAGAGTAATTGAGTATAATGATGATTAAAACTCACCGCGAACAGTGAACCTAAAAGAGTTTATGCAAGTAATATGTCCGTCTGTATCTCCAGACCTAATTTTCTATTTTAACTTTGACAATTTTCTAAACAATTTTGAAAATTTCACTTTTTATACTCTAACAAAGGGTCATATTAGAATAATTTATTAATTTTTACGTTTTTTTTTATATGTTCTAGCAACTCTTCGACCTCATTGTCCACCTGGATCCAGTGGTTTCTGTATTTCTAACCCATGTGTAAACAATGGGAAATGTGTAGATGGTTGGAATCGATACATTTGTGATTGCAGTCATACGAATTATACTGGACTTAATTGTCAATTACCGAACAATATTCTATCTTTCAATGGTTTTAATTCAATTACACTTGACTGGAGTGGAGTATTTCAATCGGAAGAAATTAAATTAAGATTTCGAAGCTACAAAGTTCATGGTAAGTGATAAACCAATGGTTTAACTTGAGATTATGTCCATAAGTTAAAATTAATTTGAATAGGTCACATTTTACTATTCAAATCAATTCATTCTACCGACTCTCTTCAATTGAGTCTTGATTTTACGCGGTTAAAACTTGTTGTCAATATCAGTGGAAAAGAAAAAGTTCTTAGTACTGGATCCAACTTAAATGACAACCAATGGCATTTGGTTAAATACACGCGTCTGGGAAACAGTATCAAGCTCCAAATTGACAATGAACCAAGTATCAATGGTAAAAATTTTAATCTAAAAACTTCATTTTCCAACAATAAAAAGTATAATAAAAAAAAAAATTTTTTTTTTATTATACTTTTTAGGTGAATTATCAATCAAGAATACCACCTCTGCATACACGACACTTCAAATCTCCCCACCAATCCAACCTTTTATAGGTCATATTTCTCAATTGATTCTCAATAACTTCAATCTCCTGACCAATCTCAATGTATACAATTACACGACACCACCGACAGATATAGAAGTTCTCAATCCTGTCACCCTTAGTAGTTACATCAAACTCCCTCAACTTAATGTCTACAAGGCTATTGACCTCAATTTTAAATTTCTTACCAGTAGCCCTAATGCTATGATCCTCTACAATGGTGGCTATGATCATATTATGATGGAATTAGTCAACGGTTTTGTTGTCTACAACTACAAATATACACACGGTGATGTTAGAATGACAAGTAGTGTATATGTGAGTGATGGAAAATGGCATCGAGTCATTGTTAAGAAATTACGTGGAGTTGACCTTCTTATTGTGGACAATGAAGTGAATAAGAGAGAATCCATAGGAGGAGTCATTAAACTCAAAGGAGTACTCTATCTCGGTTAGCCAAAGTTTCACCAATAGATGACACTCAAACACTTCAGACTCTTAACATTAACCTTAAGCCTAACTTTCATTTTTAGGTGGTATTCCAAATGATCTAAGATTACCATCAATGCAAACAACATCAGGTTTCAATGGTTGTTTTGCAAATACACAATTAGGTGACATCATTGATTTGATACAAGAGAATTTGGGTAGTAATGGAATAATGAAGGGATGTCACGGTGAGATATAATTTTCATATTAACAAAAAAAAACGTTCTTTTTCTGCCTGCAGGACCTAATTATATGATTTTTCAGAACCGACATGCACGGAATCCACTTGTACTGGCACGTGTACCAACAATGAGTGCAATTGTGAATTGACGAGTATGAAAGGAAAGTATTGTAATGAGTCGGACGTTGAGTACTTTTTTAATTCCACGGTACTTGTCTACACGCTTCCAGCCCCAAGATCATCCAAAGAAGACAAAATTAGTTTCAAATTAAAATCAACCAAAAGTAATGGTGTCCTCATCCAATTTGTATCTTTGGATAACAATGATTTCATTCTCATTGAAATGGTAACATTATTGAATACATTATTGTATATTCATCCTTGGATGAAAATTTTGTTATTTTTTTTTTGTTAAAAATTTCTAGTCATCCGGTTTGCTCAGTATTAGATCTTCGATAGATTACATCAAAACAACCCTGACACATCCAACGAAATTAGCGTCTGAGTGGCACTTAGTTAATATACTCCGAAATGGAGGAAATTGGACAATAAAAATTGACAACGGTTTAGAAATCTGGAAGAATCCAGGAGGTAAGACTTAGCAAAGGACTCCTTGAATTTTTAATTAGTATATATATAATCAACTGAATTTTAAGTTAAGCTCATTCGTATATTTTTAATTCAAGGCACAACCCCATCAATATTCCGTGACTTAAATCAAATTTTGATTGGTGGTAAATTTAGTAACGGTCCAAAGAAGAAGTCTAGGATATATGAACCGTTTGTGGTAAGTCAAGATTAAAATTTTGATATTGGGATTGATACATTCGATACTGATACTAAATAGTATGTTATTATTTTTTTTGACAGGGTTCAATGTCTGGTATAATAATTAATAAACTTAATTTATTACAACTCTACGAGCATTCAAATCCTCAAGTAAAATTGTTTGGAAATCCATTTAGCTATAATTATAATGATCTCATGATGAAGGTAAGGGGTACTGTGTAATTAACAATATTTGACTCAATTGAAAATTCAAATGGTGTGATTTTGAATTAATTTTTTCTCTTTTTAGGCTCCCGCCTCATCACATCAGCCAATTGAAAAATCATCAGATGATTTGATATCGTCTGGAATTATCACTTGTCCAATAGATGAAGATGACTGTGTCCCTAGCTCAGGTGGAGGGGATGAGTTAATCACTCCAATTTATATTCCAAATTATTCAACATTTAAACCCAACGTTCCTTGTGACGATGAGGACTGTGTGAGTTCCTCAGGTGACGGTCCAGGGCTCAACACGTGGTATACCACAACTAGTGACAATATCATTACAAGCAACACACCCAGCTATTATGTGCCCAATGGCATCACTTCCACCTACACCAATGACTCAACCACTACCTATCATGAGAGCACATCACATGACCCTTCGTCACCTAAGATCCGCCCACAACCCGACATTCCATCTGTTGTCACTCATAGGATCCAAGATTCCTCAGATTATATTGATGGAAATGGGACACAGAAACCAACACCATCTATTGTTATTGGGACGCCACATAAACGTCCTCCATTTATGCCCCCAACTACACCTTACTATACACCATTCCCTACAAATTATCGTATCTTTGATTGGCCAGAGTCAACCAATCCAACACAAAAAACAACACCAAAGTCTTCTGAACCGAAAAATAGTTTCGTAGCAGAAGCTAGTGACTCCACACTCGTCATTATTATCATCATCGCTCTTCTGATGATTATCATTGTTAGCATACTCATTATATTTTTTATGTGTAAGAGAAGGGACGAGGCACTTTTCAAAATGGAGAGCACGATAATCGATTATGGAGGAAGGGGTACTGCAGGTGGAGGTGGTGGGAGGTTCAATAAAAGTAGTGCCAGTAGTGGAGTTAAGGAATGGTATGTATAAAGCATTGTTCGAGTCCAAAAAAAAAAATGGTACTAGCTGCGCATGCGCAGAAGGGGAGTGAGTAGCTTTAGCCTGAAATATCCAAATATAGGAATTGATTGTTAAATTGTGCTGTTTTTTTTTTTTGTTTTGAATCAATTATGTAAATATATTACATAATATGTCCAAAGTGCATCATTGTCGCTCTTGCGTCTCAAGTCAATCAATCGCCTTCTTCTCTTTAGAAGAAGCCTTGTATATTTTAGATTTGTTAAATAACTACATTACTACATTATAAGGATAATGCCTAGTATTGTAAAAAAAAAAGTTTGTTACAAGGATGTACTTGTTGGATATTGAGGATGACCATGACGTTACCATTTTTAAATGTTTAGAAATTAAACTATTGAATTGAAGTGCTAAAGATCGACGAGTTTGAGTTTGGTCAGTTTCTGACAAAAATCCGACTCATTAATTCTCAGCTCGTCGGTACTTATGACTTTATATGAGAGGGCTGTCAAGTCGTCAAACTGTCAAGATTTCCGTCTGTAGTTCTCGTCATTTCAAAAATTAAACGGTTTACCAAAGGACGTGAGACAATTGAGTGTTTGAGTGTCATATTGACTCCTAACAAGAAAAAGCTACAAACCAATAATAGGTCCCAGGTATAAAAACCAACTCGGCAGGATATTAACTAACCCATAACCATATGCCATAATGAGTGAAGAACTCAAGTGCCATTCAAAGTATCCTTATTCACGTTAACACCTTCGTGTCACTAAGTACTCTCAAAAAATCGTCCGTAAAAAATTATTTTTTGTTTGAGGATTGGTGACGATGACGGGATGCGAGTTGGTAACTTTGCTTCACATTTTGAGTTCATACTTACAAGAAACGCTTCCAACAACAAACAGCGTCTATGGCATAGTCTTGAAACCTGAAAAAGTTGGAATATATTATTTTCGTCGTCAATGAAAGTTAACAAATGGAAAGAAAAGTTCCCATGGAAAGACTTACCGGAACCAAGTCCAACTGCGAAGCAAATCCGAGCGCACAAGTAATAAATGGCGCCTAGATATCGCAAGGCATGCGTAGGGTGAAACGTGTCGCTGGGAAATTTTTGTAAACAAGCGTCTACAACGCTTCATCACGTCTAATGGTGTCTTACTCCAGCATTTAAACTCTGAATAATTCCAATTACTCCAAACCTAAGAAAAAATACGAAATAGATTAGAAAAAAAATGATGTCTAATAAAATCATGCCAATATTTGCTGTAAAAATCTTAAGTTTGTAAAAAAAAAAAATATAAATAAAATAATCAATCTTTAGCCATATTGGAATGGTTTGTATTCATTTGGAAGTTCATGACGGTGAAAGGAGGTGGTCCAAGCCCAACATCCGAATCTTTTCATCTCTTTTCAGAGATAGTAGTAATTGAAGCTCTTTGAGTTTGGTATTTGGGTATTTCCTATATAATAATCTGAGGACGAAATCTTTTGTTTTAAATTGAATTTCAATTCCCTTCTCATTATCATTACTCATACTCATTCAGTTCCTTTGAAGGTCATCATCTTCTCAGGTATGGAGTGGGACTAATGCAGAGCTGTAATGAAATGATGATTATCCACACAAAAGATGAAGGGAAAAGGGGTTAGGTCGTAGAATGGGAAGAGGAAAAATGGGATGATGCGAAGAACAGAAGCATTGTTCCTTTTTGGACCCTTTTCTACCTGAGAGAGTTCGTCTTTAAGTCCCTGCTCTTCGTCTGGGGTTGCCTTCTACCCTCCCTTTTTACTTATTAGTTCACTCCGGTACAACAAACTTCAGAATCTACCTGGAAAGGACGAAAAGAGAGGTAGAAAATTTATGACCCACCACCACTCGTTGCTTTTTCTTTCCGAACTTGCTACGGTTGGCTTACTTACTAGGTAGAGAAGCTTGATTTTTACCTGTTGTTGCTGCTTCTTGACTTCTTCCGTTCATATCACTCCTTGGCTTTACCTCGAATCTTGGATTTCGACGAGACACATTAATAAGGTTTAATTCATCCCTTCATCTCCCTATCGTGGTTCGTGGATCAGGATCTTGAAATAATCTTTCTGCTCTCTGCCTTTCCTAGAAAAGGTGTCATGACGAAACTCAGCCTTACTATTTTTTTTTTATTCCGGGATTAAATTATTATTATAATGGCATCACTTATTATCCCAGGCTTTATGATTCCGTACGTATATGGCATATCAGGACCTGCGCAAGTGTCATTATTCCATCTAATATTTTGCATCTGCGCAGAAATAAGGTAAGAAAGGCAGAAGAAGAGCGTGGGAAAGTTTACTTGTTGTACCGAGATTTACTCCAGCCAATTGGCTCTGCATGGTGTTATTTGATCCTTCTCCGGCCTGTTTTTGTCTCTAATGTCGTCCTACCTCTCACCCCCCATAGTAATTATTCGAGATACACTCTTGATAAGATGATTTAGGACTCAATTGACGACAGTAGAACTGGTCATCATCATCCCAATATACCCCGTGAGGACCGTCGCGTGTCACCTCCGTGGTGGCATTAACCCGTTCCTCCCATAGGTCATGTGCATGTTGTCATTCATTCGAATGAGTTAAGTTCCCATGTGCTCTTCTCCGCTTCTAAGGATGAAGCTTGAGGGTCTTGTTTGTTGTGAGAGATTGAGATATAGAAGCTTGAGGCTTTTTTTTTTTTTTTCGTTTTAATCAGGTGAGCTTATCAGGTTTCCTATCAACATCAGAATACCCAAATTAATCAGCTCTTCCGATTCTTCTTTATTCCTCTTTACCTGGTCGGATAGAGCCTGGCTGTTGATGTCTGACCATTCTCCTCACCTCAGTTGACTGGCTCCTCTTCGTCAGGGTCCATGGCAAGAGACTGGGCTTTTGCTAATCCAAGCAAATCAAAGGACACGACTCGACTCATTCACAGGATTATCATTATGAACCATATCAAAGTGATAGGAGTCGAATCCTATTTAAGCAGCTGCATAGGACTCCTTTTGATACGGAACCATGAGCAGAGGAATTATAACAAATTTCAACCCTTTTCTTAAGTACAGAAGCTTATAGGCCCAGATGGACTCACTACTTACTCAAATGTTCCCCATAGGAAGAAGGAACTTCCCCTAGTCAACGAAGGATGTCTTTTTTTCCTTTTGCATCCTGTAAAGCATGGCTTCTTTTTCCCAAGGTCCTGCTTATGCTCAGAGGAAGCGGAGGAGCTCAAGCTGGCCTTACTTTAAAGCCAGCTGCACTTCTATAACAACTGTTAAAGGCTCTTAGTACTACTACTTCTCTGCCTGCTGCCTTAGACTTGGGATTTCAAATACAGGGCCGGAAGGAACTGACACTTCACAACTCCATCTGACCTCTTCTGACCTTACATTCAAATTTTACCTCTCATTAATTAAAAATTCACTTTTTCCCGCCACCACTTTAAAACATCATCATTCTCCGACCAGCGCATGCGCAGTGCTCAAAATTTTAAAAACTAACATTTTAACTTTTATTCTACTACAATGCAGCATAGATGGGCAGCTTCTAAATTATGTGAAATTAAAACTCGAATTGCACAATTTGTAATAAAATTTTATTTTATTAAGAATTTATTTTTTATTTTTTTTTTTTACTTTTTTAGTTCTTTTTTTTATTAAAAAAAAATATACTAACATTTAACAAAAATTAATCTTTACCTTTGTATTAAATACTCGTTGACTTTGGAACAANGATGGGCAGCTTCTAAATTATGTGAAATTAAAACTCGAATTGCACAATTTGTAATAAAATTTTATTTTATTAAGGATTTATTTTTTATTTTTTTTTTTACTTTTTTAGTTCTTTTTTTTATTTAAAAAAAATATACTAACATTTAACAAAAATTAATCTTTACCTTTGTATTAAATACTCGTTGACTTTGGAACAANAAAAAAAAATATACTAACATTTAACAAAAATTAATCTTTACCTTTGTATTAAATACTCGTTGACTTTGGAACAATAATTAAATATTATAATTATGAGTACAAAGAATATTTTGGAACCACTACTGTTTTCTAATAGATTTTCTTCAACGATTTCATTTTTTAAATAAAAATAAATTATTTTATTTTAACAAATATTTTCTATGAAAGCATTGAAGATTTATTTATTTATGTAGGATTTTATCATGAAGGGATCAACATATTGGACTTAATTGACGAGTATGTAATATTTTTTCTGAAGCAAGTGATGTACCAATAAAATTTAATAATTTAATTATGCTAATACTAAGCATTAGATAGATATTATTTGATAATTAACCCGAATACATTTTATCAATAGACAATTAATTATCATACTATTTATCCTTTGGCTCATAAGTAAACTGCAAATGACAACAAATATAATGAGCAAAATATATGTGTATATGTGTAGATGTGAGAATACAACTTATTATTTGGTAAAACTTTGAATCCAGTCTCCAAATTCTGAAACAAGATTTTATGCTAAAAACCTGAATGAGTGCAAAATAGACTGAATTAATTAATTCTTGGACACTATTTCTTTTTAATATAAAACAATTTATATGAAATAATATTTTTTATTTGTATTTATATATTTTGATTTGAGTATAAATAAAATTCATATTTTGACTCTATGTGTCATAGGTTAAGGTGGTACGGGGTGGTGGGTGACAGATGGATTCATAACTAACCATGCTTTCAAGGTTACAGCTTTCAGTTCACAGTTGCAACACTGACCCATCGATCTCGATCTCGATCTTTTGGTGGCGAGATCGATGGGAGCCGATCTCGATCTTTCTCTGAGATGATCGACTGAGTGCCGATCTCGATCTCGATCGCTTGGTAGAACGATAAACTGATATCGATATCGATCTCGATCTCAATCTTTTAGTTGAGCGATCGACAAGTATCGATCTCGATCTCGATTTTACGAAAGAAAGATCGACTACTACCGATCGCGATCTCAATCTTTTCGTCAAGAGTTCGATCGACCTTGATCTTTAGATCGAGAGATCGGTGAAAGTCGATCTCGATCCCGATCTTTCAACCAAAGGTAAGATAGCTTTCGATCTTGATCTCGATCTTCCTACCAACGATAAAAAAGATGCCGATCTCCATCTCCATCTTCTGTTCAACAAACAAAGTCGATCCCGATCTCGATCTTTGTCGATCTCGATCTGATCGAAGATCAAATAGTTGCAACTCTGTTCCAGTTGTATTTCATTGTTCATGAGTTGAGGTTCTCATCATTTTAGGTAAGTAAAATAATTTCTAAAATTAGGTTTTCAAAATTTGAAAAGATTGTTTATTATTATTACTGATTAAGCAAGGACGCCGTTTCTATGCATTTGCATAATCGAAGCAAAGGAACACTAATTACTGATACTTAGGATCTTCACGAATTATGAAAAATNTCTATGCATTTGCATAATCGAAGCAAAGGAACACTAATTACTGATACTTAGGATCTTCACGAATTATGAAAAATTTAGCCAATTAACGCAATGTTAATTCGCATAATAACGCATAATATCAACGGAAACGCATAATTTATTTGCGTCTCACTTTTACAGTTTTTAATACGTTTTATAGCATCTTGAGTGCTAATTGTTGTTCGGATACCAACAAATAGACTATTTATATTTATTGAAAACATTTCACAAATTTTATTTCGAAAATTTTGCTAAATTTAGCAATATATGGGTGTATTTTTTTTCGGTAAATCCAAATTCTTAAAATTCATGGCTCTGAATCTAATAATATTCTACATAGGAACGTCCGTCTTGCTCATTTATACAGACTTAAATTCTTATAAAGGTTTTGATNTCTATGCATTTGCATAATCGAAGCAAAGGAACACTAATTACTGATACTTAGGATCTTCACGAATTATGAAAAATGGAGCCAATTAACGCAATGTTAATTCGCATAATAACGCATAATATCAACGGAAACGCATAATTTTTTTGCGTCTCACTTTTACAGTNAGCCAATTAACGCAATGTTAATTCGCATAATAACGCATAATATCAACGGAAACGCATAATTTATTTGCGTCTCACTTTTACAGTTTTTAATACGTTTTATAGCATCTTGAGTGCTAATTATTGTTCGGATACCAACAAATAGACTATTTATATTTATTGAAAACATTTCACAAATTTTATTTCGAAAATTTTGCTAAATTTAGCAATATATGGGTGTATTTTTTTTTCGGTAAATCCAAATTCTTAAAATTCATGGCTCTTATTCTAATAATATTCTACATAGGAACGTCCGTCTTGCTCATTTATACAGACTTAAATTCTTATAAAGGTTTTGATTCTCATCAGAAAGCCAATATAAGCTTATAAATCACGGCACATAATATCGCATAATAATTGTTTTATTAATGCCGCATAATTTTTTTAAATTTCCGCTCATAAAAAAGGCGTCCTTGCTGATTAGTGTAAGGGGTAATATAGTTGGAGTAAGGGTTGCTTCGGCACTGTAATTTTGAAAAGGGCAAATGTGTATACCATCTGCATATAATTGTGTTTTCATCCCCAGACAGATGCTTTTCTCTGGAGCAACAAGCTACTGTCTGCCAACTGCACCTCCCTGCCACTACCACACCACCACCTAACTAACTACCCTCTTCTTCCTCTTCAGTCCAGCAACAGACATCGGCCCAGAAGGTACTATGTCAATTCGACCGTCCCTGGGCCACTGGCCCTCCGTGGTCATCGCAATCATATTCCTCCTCGTTCATCCCACTACGTCCACTGGAGGACGTTTTAGTATTCGACTTAACTCCTTCACTAATCCAGAAGGACTCCTGGACAATAGTTCGTGTTGTAATCACAATTGTTCCTCCCCTTGCTCAACACGATTCCGTGTATGTATTAAGAACTACCAAATTAGTATTGACTCCAGTGGACCTTGTTATATTGGAGAGGCTAATTCCATACCCATTAAGTCAAACACTGTCAACGAGTTGCAGTGGGATTTCGAGTTTAAGTTTAGGTGGCCGGTAAGAACTTAATTAAATCATCTTTTTCTTCAGCTTTCTAATTTTGCCTGTCTCATTTGAATTGATTGGCGCATCATTTTGTCAAACCATGTGCTATTGCCCTGTCGGGGGTCTTTAGTGTTATCCTTCAGATCACACCAATCTATCTAGCAATTAACAACACTAAGTGAATAGAAATGTTGTGAATGAGATCAATTCATGTCATGTCTATCCCCGTCTCCACAAAAAGCAAATAAATAGTAAAGTTGAGTGTTTTAGCTTTTCGTTTATTTACTAATATAGTTTTTATTTGTTTCTGTCAATTTAGGGTACTTTTAGCCTAATCATCGAAGCCTGGAATGTAATTGACACTGGATCGCAGCAGAGTAATGGTAAGAAGCGTCATAAATTAACCGGTTTGTTTTCCCTTTGTTCTTCTTGGCCTCTGACATCTACCTTTTCCTTTACCTTTTCGAAAGACAAAGATCCATTTCCAGTAGTTAGTTACCAACCCTGCCAAAATTGAACCCAAACCACCTACAGTGCAATTCATTGAGAATTCTTTTAAAAATTCAGTGAAAATTTCTATATCTTTTCTCAAATTGAAAAATAAATCCAAACTTGTTGCATTTAAGATTGATTAATTTTCTATGTCTTTTTTAGGTCTCATCGCCAGACTTGCAATTCAGCAGTGGTTGTCAATTGACACAATATGGAGAACAAGGACTTTTACAACACCGCTCAATCAGACATTTAATTACAGTTACCGTGTCGTTTGTTTGAATAATTACTATGGGGAAGAATGTAATCGTTACTGCAAAGCAAGAGATGATAAGTTTGGACATTACAATTGTTCAGAAACTGGGGATATTCTCTGTTATCAAGGATGGAGTGGAGAGTATTGTATGGAAGGTAAAGAATAAAAAAAAAATTATGACTGATTTCTTAACTTCATCTGTCTGAATGNCAGAAACTGGGGATATTCTCTGTTATCAAGGATGGAGTGGAGAGTATTGTATGGAAGGTAAAGAATAAAAAAAAATTATGACTGATTTCTTAACTTCATCTGTCTGAATCTAGCTAATTCAATCCTTTGCTTTTACAGCTGAATATATTCCCTGACTTGTTTATTAAATTCCATTTTTTGATTCCTGACTCCTGATGCGTAGTAAATTTTACAGGAATCCTAGTCATCTGTCGCTGATTAGACTTTAGGTGAAATTCCTCTCGATAGTCGGTAGGAAATTGGAATTATTTATGATTTCATATATTTTGTGCAAAATGTGTGCGCTGGTGCTGATTGATGGGATTATTATAAGCTCTGCATTGGATTTTTGATGAGTCTATAGCAATGGTTTTTGTTCTTTCTGAGACTGCTTGTTGATATTGAAGTGGGATTGAACATCTGCAAGAATTGAACGGATGGACGAACACAAGGGCTTTTGCTGGCTGTGGCTACTCCATTCGTTCATGGCAGATGTTTCCTTCGAATGCGAAAGCATATGTTTTTGGGAAAAGGCAGCCAAGCCATTCTCATTCACAAAACTATAGTTTTTTGAGAGCAGATGCAACAGGCAAAAAATAGGGTGCGGGTTATTAAAAAGGGCGAGAGGATTTACTGTAAGCAGGCCTTCAGTTTTTGGCACGCGACAGGATTTTACTATATGCTCTAAATGACCAAGGGAGAGAGATTACTATGTAGAGCTATAAATGGAAGAATATGACGTACACATGTGTCGGGTGGGAATTCACGGCGAGTCATCCATATCCCAAATATCCATAGACATTACACGGATTTTCTGTTTTTTAATTTTTCCAACCCCTAAAGAACAGACTTCGAGAATCCGTTGCTGCTGCCCTAGCTCAATATTCATGGTTTAGTATCGTATGGACTTAACCTTTACCATCTGCAGTGAATATATTGGGTTAGTTCTAGAGATTCAGATTATCAGGGATTATGTTACACAAATGATGATCTTGTCATTGTATTTTTAAATGTTACATTGACTACTGTCACAATGACAGAAGTTGAGGTAGGCTTACTACAAATCCTACTCAAATTTAAATTAAGCAAGCCGGGGAGTGCGGACGAAAGAGTGAAAATATGGTATCGTTTGTCGTTGGGTAGCTCAAACAGGAAGTGAAACAGAGAGGCTTAGTTTTAGTTTGAGTGGGAACTGCTGGCTTCTCATCTCTCAATCAAACAAAAAAAATTTAATTCAATTGCTTTAATATTGTTCAGTTTTCTTGATAAATTTTTGGATATTAGTTTAGCATCTAAATCTGAAACCTTCAACTTAGCTTCACTGATTATTTTTTATAATTTTGGAATCAGTGGGATGTATCGATGTTTGATTGCATAATCCGTTGAGTTTTAATAATGCTCTGACTCATAACTAACCCTATCAATTCATAATTCCCGGGAGGTTCTTTTATGTCCAGTCCCAACGGAACTTTCTAACGACAATTCTTATTGATTATTTTTTCAGCAACTTGTAACCCGCCTTGCCTTCATGGGACATGTGCTGCCCCTAACTTGTGTACGTGTCCGTTGGGATACACTGGACCACAGTGCTCGTTGTGCCAGACATACCCTGGATGTAAACATGGATCATGTACCATACCTTGGCAGTGTCAGTGTGATGAAGGCTGGGGTGGGATTTTCTGTAACCACGATCTTAACTACTGTACGAATCATAAACCGTGTAAAAATGATGGGATTTGTTTCAACACTGGGCAAGGGAGTTATACATGTAGTTGCATTGGCGGATGGACGGGTGTGGATTGTAGTGGCGAGAGCAACGGGAACTGTACGGATTGTGGAACTACTCCAAGTGAAGATGATGGGACGAAGAAAATCTGTGGTGAGAACTTCACTTGTTTGAATGGTAAGTCCTCTTAAGTCAATTCTCTTTCTTCCGTCTGTTTGTTTTCTGATAAGTTTTGTTTGCGTTTCTTAAGTGGTTAGTTTTAGTTTTACTGGCGGTGTTTTCTTCTTGGGAAACTTGATATAATAACAAGAAATAGAATACTATGACGTTGGGTTAATTAACTCAGTCGAACCAAATTTGAATCGAGAACTTAATTACTCTTTGAAGAGGTTGATGAGCCAGTTTTTGATTTCTTTTTCTGATTGACAGGTGGAACATGTAATTCTGGACTCTGCCTCTGTCCACCATCGACACTCCCACCTGACTGCCGTTTGCCATTCTGTTCCTCTTCACCCTGCCCACATGGCTCTACATGTGTTGAGTTGACAAAATCTTGTGTGTGTCCAGATGGAACCACTGGATCCAACTGTTCACCAACTTCGACAACTTCTTGCAACTGTCTCAACGACGCCGTATGTCGAAATAACACATGTATTTGCAAACCAGAATGGAGTGGAGTGGACTGCAGCGTCGCCAATGCGACCTATACTCTCCATCTTCTGGAAGAAGTGAAAGAAGAAATAGGTACAGAACATGTCATCGTTGTAATCATGGTATCTGTAACCACTCCTATACTCATCATCATCTCCGTCAGTGTGATTATCATTTACAAACGAAAAAGGAACAAGGAACGACGAAGGGAAGATGAAATTGTGCGGTTACAAAATGACGAGAATGATGGGAAACTGGTAGTTGTCAATAAATTTAAAGAATCGAATCTGTGGAAAAATTCTGACAATGGAGGAGGAGGCGGAGTAGAAAATAAGATGAGATGGTAAGTCTTTACTCTTTTTAGTAGAAATTTTTATGTAATTTTTATGCTCCTCACCCTCTGTTATGGATTAGGTTGGGGATTTTTCGGTATTTTTTTTTTTTTTTTTTTTCAAACTCTTGTTGAGTTGAAATTCTAAAGGAATATGGAATAAGTAAAAAATTTCGAATATTCATAACGTAAAAAGTTGAAGTAAGGTATGAGGGCTCTGGAACTGGTATTTGATGGCTTCTGAAGTGGAGAAGAGTTGAGAAAGAAGTATAAAACTTTGTATGGTGTGATTTTCTGGTGTAGTCTGTCGTGCGGAAAGTAAAGTGTGGATGGTTAGAAGATCTGGGAAAGTTGGATGAGATGCTAGTTTTAGGATTGTTATAGAGAATAGAAAAGGTAGTTTGATTGCGCGTGGATAAATTCCAGGTTTACGGTATAACCATGCATGAAGGTAGAACAAGAGTAGGAATTAGAGATCCTTTTGGTTAAGAACGTAGAGAGAAGAAAAAAAAGTCATCCCCTTTTTCGTCTTCCTTAAGCAAAAGGGAGCTCTTAAAAAAAAAAGATCCGAAGGAAGAAGAAAGAGGTAGGAAAAAATTTGATTAAGAAATCTCACGACCGGAACGAAGTATGTTCTCCTTTTTAGAAGAAGGGGTTATATATAGTAATTTGGCTTCGGGGTTGTTTTCTTATTATTCTGAGTCAGTCAAAGTCAGAGCAGGTTTAATAGGACCATCACCACCGACCAATACGAGCTCTTATAATTCGTCTTTTGAGTCTAGTTCTTGATTTGGAAATGGACCTAGAGATATTTCTACTAGACTCACAGAGAACTCGGGGAAATGACAAAATATTTCAGAGGTAGTCAAGTTAGAGAATTTCTAAAATTCCTCGGGTTTATGTTAGATTAGAATAATGACAATGGGGGAAAATCTAAATTGTACTTTGTGGCGTATGGCAGGAAGTGTTGAATGAGTTGACTAATTTTTAATTATTTTATTTTTTTTTTGTGCCTTTTTTTCCAGCCCGCCAACGATTTCCGGAGGCCAGGGTATCCCGTCGCTCCATCACTCCCCATCCATTGGGAATCAATATTGTAATAATTATATTGATCCCGGCTCAACAACACCTTACTTAATGCGGAGTAATTCCCATGATCTCTATAAGTCGAGTAATCTTAATAATCTTAGCATAGCTAATTTAAACATGACGCAAGTGTAGCCTTCGTCGTTAACCCTCATCCCAATTCCCCATCAACTCTTGTCAAATAAGATTTTTTTTTTGTACTGTACACTTTCTATGTTATCATAACTGACTCTGTGTTGTTTTTGTACCATATTTGTAATGATTATGAAGTTTACTATTTGAGAAAGTTCCCAATCACATGGAACTGAAAATGAAATAAAGTATATTTGAAGAAATTAGGGTTTACAATTTTCGGAAGTTGTGGATCATATCAGAGAGGTTTTTTGAAAACCTCAAAAACTTCGTCATTGGACTCAAGAATCAATTTTGACCACTTCCTTACTCCAATCGGAGTTACAACTTGGATTATGAATCAAATGAAGTTAATTCTTGGACACTATTTCTTTAGAATATGAATATTTGGAGGAAAACATCGATAACAACATTGAAAGTTTTGTGCTACTGAAGTTAGACGGTGGTAGAGTTTCTACACAAACTCACCACCCGTGGAGAATTTTCTGTGAATTTCTAAAATATATTTACGAAAATAGATTTTTATTAGAATGTGCCAAACATATATAGTAATTTATCCATCTATAAAATTTTATAACATAAAAAACAACGATGATCTGTCACCCCATTTTCCTCGGTTGTTAGTCAGCCTTTTCACCCTTGAGATAACTACCTTTGAAATATTGCCAGAAGAGTAGGGCATAACTTCCGTATACTAAGAAACTAATTTCCAAATTTTGTTTCGAAACATTACACTCCACATTGTTAGTCTTCATGACATAGGCGTAGATATTAATCACAACTCCAACTAACATTTGGCTCAGTTGAAGACTTGTAATTGCCAATGAAATGCCTGATGGGATTTTAAAACGGTGGGACTGAAAGTGTCAGAAGTAGGAATTATTTATCTTAAATTCAATTGACTTCATCTCCCAACTAAAAATCTGGCTTAAAAACCATACCTTGACAGCATAGTAAGTGTACATTAGAGAATGAATTGTATAATTCATGACAACAAACCACCTGGCTGGAGCAATATATTCTGAGTAGCTGTACCACGTATAGATAAGGACTGTACAGTGGTGATACCTGGACAGAAATTTACATTACATTTTTTTTAAATTGTTTACTATTAAGTTTAAAAATTGACTGACCAATGGAGGAAGATTAGATTTCGTTTTCGAAGAACAATGAAAACTGTGTCTCCAAGTTCAAAAACTTTACTTAGAACGAAAAGCCAAGCGAAATAGGCAGACGATGGACTCACAGAAGAACTGAAAAATCAAAATCAATCACAATTAAATTAAAATATTATAACTATAACTTCAAATTATTATTTATGTGAAAACAAAAGATTTTTAAGAGTATTTCCATTAGACCGAAGAACCTAGAAAATTCAACTTCAGTAGTAGGTAGAATTTATTTTAAAAAAAATTTTTTTTTTTTTTAATTTTTAAAATTTTCTTCGAGTAATCTTTATTGCAACACTCGGTATAGTAATAATAACATTAATAATGTTAGACAACACTCATTATTGGAATATAAAATTTAATAATAAAAGATGCAAAGTTCCGTAAATGACTGAAAAGTTAAACGAATATTCTTTTGTTTATAAAGACAGTAAGATTTGCAAGGGGTATTTGACCTTTGTGGACTCACGGACAGGCGCATGAGTAATGGAATTTTGTTGGTATAACAAAAATACTTCTTATCCACCCCTCAAACCTCAAAATGACAGATGGAGTGGTGCACTTTTTTTATGAATCTTTTCAGAGATTATGGATTATGATTATAAATATGACAAGTAGGAAATTGAGTCCCTTACCAACTATCACAGATGCTATCGTATAATCCATTGTTCCACAATAATTGGATCATTTCAACTAATGTGTAGCTCGTGCCCATGATACTGAAAGTACCCAGGAAACAGTTCCAGGCGAATAATTGCCACCGGAGATTGAGTGGTCGCCTCGTCGACATCACCCTTGTCCCGATTTGTATAAGTACTAAGTATGCAAGGACAATGATGAAGGACAGCTGGTAGTTATTCGCCATCCATTCCACCGTAGGGACATAATTAAAGGTAGCTGGATTTGTATGAAAAAAAATATCCATTTTATCAACAACGGTGACCATTATGCTTGCCAAAAAAAAACTGTTTCCTTTCTCAGCAGATGTAGGATACGATGCAACTGGTAGGAATTGAATGAATGAAGAAGGCCCAAGGTCTTCAGAACTTTTGGAATCGGATCCCTTTGGGAAAGAAAACAATGTGTGAACCCTACCAAACTCGGGTATTTTTTTTTTAATTGTGTACAGATAATCTATGGGAAGAGGAACAAACTGACCGTTTCCGTGTACACAGAGTAATGAATTCTTAGTATGTACTTTAAGAAATTGAGGTTAGTTGAAAGAGAGTCAAATATTTGGCGATTACTGCCCTCGAGGAATCAAGAGTGGTTCATCATCTTATCTTTCTTTTACCATTGTTTACCGTTCGCAGTAAACTTGCCAAGAAAGCGTCTTTGCATAATATCCAAGAAGTGGTAACGCCATTAGAGAAAAAGGAGAAAGTTGAGAATCAGCTGTGATGAAAAAAAATTTTTTTTTAACAATAAGAAGGGATTCGAAAACTGGCTTAGGTTAGCTTAACAACGCTCTACTTTCGTACCATCTCCCATGAAAAACATGTACTTTAAGCTTTTATCAAAAGGAAAAAGCTTCGATGATAGACATATGCTCAGAATTGATTCCAAATATGTAGAACCGAGGCTTTCAATATGAATGTAGCAGGGAATTAAAAACAGACCTTATTCAGAACTGTTATCCAATTTTTTAATGAGTTTTAAATAATTAAGATTGACTTTTTGTTTGTTTTTTCTGAATAACTTAAGTTAATTTGTTTCTAAACAAATAATATTATGACTGAGTTTAAAATAATAATAATAATAAACCTGTGACTACTATTGTGTTCCAATTGATGTCCCAAGAAATTTAAAAAATTCAAATATGGTCAATCAAATTTGAATATTAAAATCTCAACGAATCTGATTAATTTTAAATTTTAAAGCCCGCTGGGGTAGGGTAAATTCGACAATTGGATGAAAATTTCATCAAATGAACTACTAGATATGAATGAAGAGATGTGACATGAATCAAAGTGGGGCATTGTTTCGTTTGACCGCTAGGGTCAACACAGATCAGATATGTGAATACGCTGGACTGAACCATATAAGATATTGTTAGAAAGCTCTTGTTGGAAAGCTATTGTAAAATCACTGGTGGTCAGGAAATGTCTTAAAAATTATTTATTTTAAAAATCAAAGATGTCACAACTGTATTAGTGGTGCAGTAGTATTTGATTTTCCAAGAGTGCTCAAACGATACCACATTTGATTCTGTTCAAATAAATAATTTTTATGCTATTTTATGACACCCAAGCGTCACGAATTGGATCAAACGACTAAACCATTGGTGTATTCGTGCTTGGTTGGTTGAGGAAGTGTTTTCCAAAGATGACTATTTGCCTTGGTTCAGCCTATTCAGATACCTGACTTTTGGTGACAAATTGAGGTTAACGAAGCGATTTCCCATCTTGGGAAATCTCTCAATGTCTTGAGTATAATTAGATAGGAACACATTTTGTGAAATTTCCATCCAATTCTATCAGACTCCCCATATGCCGAGTATTTGTTAACGATTATATTTTCAAGTCTTTGACCAATGTGAAGAATATCGAAAATATTTAAATTTTTGNTGGGAAATCTCTCAATGTCTTGAGTATAATTAGATAGGAACACATTTTGTGAAATTTCCATCCAATTCTATCAGATTCCCCATATGCCGAGTATTTGTTAACGATTATATTTTCAAGTCTTTGACCAATGTGAAGAATATCGAAAATATTTAAATTTTTGTAGACATTCTTTATTAGAAGACCCGATATAAAAAGAACATAAAGTAACTAGTACACTTTTAGAAAAGTGTAATTCATTAATTTCTTCTACACATATTTTAAAGGTAAGCAATTCATCCATGTATATATTTATTTTTACGGGAGAGTTTACCTTCAAACCTTCCTCTCGAATTTTTAAACTTGGATCTCTACTAAAAACACTTTTTTATAATGGTGAATTGTGCTCATAGAGAAAATACAGAGGTATATTGTAATCACTCCAAAATTACAAATGGAGAAATTGTAGGACATGTGAAAACAAAATGAGGGGTTGGAAACCCCCGATCCTCCTTCATTTTGACGGTTTGTGGCATAAGTAGTGAAGTACTATTTAGTTCTTGATTTCTTCGTTGCAACTAAACTCTAGGCACATATGACAGGCTACATTCACATTACCCCATTACTTACATTATATCCGATAACTCTTATCTAAATAACTTTCTCGGTATTTACTTTATTTTTGGAATACAAGGTAGAACTTTCACTACCAATAAAAGCAAATAACTACAAAATTATCTAAACATTTTGTACCCTTTCACCACTCACTTTAGCTCCTTTCAATTTATGTTGACGCTTACAATAAAGTAAGAAAAGAGGCGCGAAACCAAAGTATTTTTCAATTTCCTTACTAATTAAACGAATGGAACGAGAGAGAAAAGTACTCATGGGGTGCACTTTCCCAAGCTACCGCCCACAAATTCCTTCATAAAGCTGCCCAAACTATAATTCACAGAAAATGAACTAACTAGAGTAACCACTTAATTATTCAACTTTTCATTATCTTCGTTTAAGTTTAGAGTCTAAATACACAGCTCCTATTCCTAGCCTAGCCCGAGCACTCGGTAGTATTAGGAAACAGGATTTTTTTTTTACAAAACTTTAACCAAAATCCTAAACTAATAGATCTAACTAAAGCAATGTGTGGATAAAGAGATGCAGATTTTTACTAAAATGTTTACCAACGTTTTCTTGCGTTTCCAAGCGCTCGGGCTTGGATATGAGTAGGAGTAGATNGAGTCTAAATACACAGCTCCTATTCCTAGCCTAGCCCGAGCACTCGGTAGTATTAGGAAACAGGATTTTTTTTTACAAAACTTTAACCAAAATCCTAAACTAAGAGATCTAACTAAAGCAATGTGTGGATAAAGAGATGCAGGTTTTTACTAAAATGTTTACCAACGTTTTCTTGCGTTTCCAAGCGCTCGGGCTTGGATATGAGTAGGAGTAGATTATTTCGACTTTGGTGTAGAAGATAGATTATGTTACTTGCGATTTCGTCGAGATTATGATTATGTAGCAGAAATTTTAAATAAAATCTCGTTATGGCATGAGAAAATAATGTCATGTGACGTCATGCTATTTCGGGTTCAGAACAAGATAAACTACGCTATATATTGATTCGTCCAATAGTATTGTTCTAAAAGACTTTTAGTTGACAAATTAACTTAGACTAATTACTTTATTTTTATACTAACATTATTGCCTATTAAAAATCGAAATAATTAGAGTTGAAGGTGTTGTAAGAGTTTTTTTAAATTTAGTTGGTACTTATGTGGGTGCAAGTGTCTGAAGTCTCTCAAAGACTCCCCATCTCTGGGTGATTGGAGTAAGGATTTTGGGTATGAAAACTTTCACTCTGTCCTCTTCCCTTTAATACTTCCCTCCAAAAATTTGTGACGACAAGACACAGTAAACACAAGAGGTTTTTCCTGTAAGCTCGAGCTGCTGCTGATTATGCTGCCTCCCTACACAGCCGTATTGCTCCATCGTTGATTACTTTGAACAAACTCTGTCGAATTCGCCGCTGTCAAGTGATTACTCTTATCTCTGACTTCCGGAGGTGGGTCCGGTAAATAATCTCCTAAGACGAGGATGCCACGCGAAAAAGTCCCACCTTCTACACCATCCAGCACCACATATCGTGATATCGTCATTACCCCGGAGACTAGTGAAGGCGCTGAAGCGCTACTCCTCCTCCAAAGCGCAAATGGAAGTCCTCTGACTGGAACCTCACGCGTCAAGCTCATTAATGAAGTTACTCCAAGAGGTAAGTTAGCCTACATTTAGTTGATTTTACAGTACTTATTTTTAAATATGAGTAGGCCGGGTACTTGTTAAAGAGTCCTGTACTTCAAGACATAAATGATTGAGAAAAGTATTTATTAAAAATTAAGCCTAACCAATCATAAATCAGGGCATGCGTCCTGCGTAACAAGTTTAATAGTTTATGATCGCTGCAACGCACTTCGCACAATGTAATTAACTAATGCGCGAAGGCATGATATGAGTTTATGAAAGTTTTGAATTCTATAAATTTGCATGTACCGCTAAAATCAGAACCGTTACGGGTGTGATGATTTTTGGATATAAGAAAAGATTAAGTAATTGATGCTGTTACCCGTATATGTAATAACTTAGGAAGCTGAAAACAAGGTCAAGGTCAGCGACATGGATACAGGTTAAAGTCAATATTTTTGAGAAATCTCATGTAGACCTCAATCGTGGAAAATTCAAATAGTTTTTTTTTTCTAGTTAATATTTTTATTCCAGAATCGGAAGTAACTCGATGCTTGAGGAATCATGAATTTGTATATTTGCAGTACTTGTAGGATAAAGGTTGCTTAGTACTATAAGACGTTTGGAAATGATACAATTTTAGTATGTTCTTTCGTAATTAAGTAAATTCAAGAAGAAAGAATATTATGTGAATATAAGACATATAACAGTAATTTTCATTTGTTACTTATACACTTTTTCACCTTTTTGGAATATAGGTCAAATCACATCGGCCTCAGCATTCTACCATCAACAGACACAGTTTCATCGCCTACCCTCGAAACCAGTAAAACGTAAACTTGATCTAGACTCGAGTCCAAAGAAGACAAGGATTGACTCAAGTTTGTCGTCACTTACGAAACGCTTTATTACTCTGATACCAAATAATGGGGAGTCGCTGGATTTAAATTCGGCAGCAAGGTCGCTGCAAGTACAAAAAAGACGGATTTACGATATCACGAATGTATTGGAAGGGATTGGTGTCCTTAGCAAAAAGTCCAAGAATCACATTCAATGGAGGTAAACTTACTCATTTCAATCCCATCCCATCAGCAGACACATTTAGTCAAATTACTTCTACAGTCAGTTAATTTTTTGTTTTTGTTTTTAGTGACAAATTGTCTCCCAATGGGACAGTTGACTCCTCGTCAGGATTGTTTTATCAAAAAGAAAATCAACCAAAGCGAGTAAAATTGGAGAGAGAAATTGCTTTTCTACAGCGAAAGGAGGATGAGGTGAGTTCATAGGTCACAATAAAAATGGGATTTCCATTATATCATTTAATTATACATTGACGTAATAACCATCGAAGGATGTCCAACTCTACATCTGACCTTGGCCTCTCTATCTTTAAAAAACTACTTCATCTGAACCCATTATTTCTCTAATTTTCTCAGAAGTCTAACTATTTTCTCTTCTTGACAGATTGACGCATGGCTGAAACATTTGGAAAGCTCTATGATGTCAATTACAGATGACAAGCGATGGGCCTATGTCACAAACTCAGATTTGAAACAAATTCCCGACTACGTCAAGTCAACGCTCCTCTTGATAAAAGCACCGCCGAATACGATTTTGACTGTTCCACCACCGGAACCAAATAAAGCTGCCCTACAGATGCATATGAAGTCTACTGGTGGTGGAGAGATCGGTGTCTACTTGGTACCAGAAGAAGATGGACGAAGTAGCACACAGACACAAGACAAGAAATGTTTCAATTCTCCTGGTGGACCAACTCAAGGTTAGCCTCTTCTTGCCAATTTCTATTTTAAAATTTCAGAATCTAAATTTTTAGTGAGAATAAATTTCTATTATATAATGGAAATTTTGTTTTTTAGGTTCATCTTCTTCTGTGACCATGAAACAATCTCCTCAACAACTCACACCTTCACCACCATTGTCACCCGGCTTCATGGAATTGGAGAACGACTTAATTAGTTACAACTTTACATTGGGTGATGACGAAGGGCTAGGTGACCTCTTCGACTACTGAAAGGTCACAGAGACCAACTAGCTCCAACTCATGCTCCGCAGATAACCCAGTCGAGGGAAAGTAAACCATAATTTAGTGAAACAAATTTTTTCGACGAATCGCGTGCATGTATAAAATTTTTTGCTTTTTATTTTGAATTTAAGCATGACTAATTTCATTATTTTCCTTTATTATAAACAGATTGAAGAGAAAATCCCTGTTTTGTTAATGACTTTAATAGATGTTTACATTTTCAAAATTAGTAGATAATCGTAGTAACGACTTCCCTAGCGAGCAGAAGTTGCGTGCGTACATGTTACCGAACTAAAAAGTCGACATCACGTAAGCAATTTTTGTTTTGCTTCATAATCTTATTTTTGTTTAGTTTGTTAGCAGTATTCAAGTTTTTTCTTAAATGAGGGAACCGGAACTGGGTGGGATACTTTAATTAAATTCTCATCTTTGTAACAACTATATATATAATTTATTCGAAAATAAAAATTTTAGAATTTATAAATTCTTGACAAGATTTATCAAAGAATATCTTTCGTATTGTACGTATACCGTACTATTCAATATGCCAAAAATAATTTTTCAGGAAAGCACTTATTACTAACAATTTATTAAGCAGAAAATCCCAGTGACTGTTAGTTAAATCAACACTTGAATGAGTAACACGAATTGAGATTTTCCGGTGAAGAATAATATTTAGTAGTTTAATTTAGGACAGATTAGTGATTAGTAAATCTGAGGGACAAATCAAAATTAATCTAAATTGAAAACTTCTGCAGAATAAAATAACCACTGATTTTAAGAAAAGGTAGACGACCTATCCGGATGATACAGGTCATCAATCTTTCACACAAAGTTAATATTTTAATAAGACTAAATTTTCATTCGGTGTAAACTGTAGGTTTCGTTTTACTCAACCGAACCGGAATCCATTACTTCAACCACAATTAGTAAACGTGTTTTCAAACACCTTGTATACATTTTACCCATGCAATTTTACTGTTGTTGAGGTAATCGAAATCGAAAAAAAAAAAAAAAAAAGTTTACTGCTGTTTCATACTTTACTATCAGTAAGTTTGTTTCTTATAAAGTGGCTCTGTTAGATAATAAATGAAAGAATTCCAATTAAACAAGTAAGAATTGGTTATAAAATGCTGAATTCTACAATGCATCTAAACTAAACATAAGATATGACAATACCTACAGACGGACATATCACATAACCCCCTTCAGCTACGCTGTTCGCGGTTAATAAGGTGATAGATTTTCATTTTTTGCCAAACAAAGTCAATTTTTCTTCGACTTCTCGTTCAAAATAACGTTTTTAAGTTAAGGTTGGTAAAGAAAATTCAAAACGTGAACATATTCTCACATAATTTTATAAAATACTAAACATTTAAATACATTTTTCAATACCGGATAAATGTTATACATGTACAGTACAACATAAACGTAATTTATTATTATATAAATTTTAAACCAATTTGACAAAAACCAAAAAAAAAAACTTAAAAATTTTTTTTTTTTGTTTTAAATTTTAAAACAAAGAATATTCTAATACTTCTTGTGCTGGTCAAGAAAGAAAAGTAAAAGTTCAACGCACGTGGATTTCATAAAATTTCGTGCTCATAAGAGTCAAACAGACGCGCAGACACTAAAACTTGACGATGATTGGCCAACTGTTTTCCTGCGTAAGCGAATGCGAAATCCTACTTTCTCTCTTTCCAGAAACTTTCTTTTCCGCTATAGTCACTTTCTCTTTTGATTTTCCTTAGACTGAGAGAGCGCATGTATCGGATGTTAGACGATACTAAGTAAGCCAAGACTCCGAAGAAAGGAGATCGATGAAGATGAAACCAAGGAGAAGTTAGTGAGAAACACTTCATCAACAAATCATGTCAGTCTGTCTGTTCAAATTTTATTTTACAAAAATTTAAGTTTTGTAAGAAAAAAAATTTTTTATTCCAAAATTTTTTGGATAGGTTTCCAGCTGCTTAGAAAGACTGTCCTTTACTCAAAGGACCCCTTTTCAGTTTCAGATTCCTAACGGTAAAGGGTCCTTTGAATTTCTAAGCTACACAACTCCTACACCCATTACTACTACATCTACGCTTCATTTTTTTTTTGGGTGGAATTTCCACTTCATCACAATAGCCGAAATCTTCTTGAAGCACACACCTTAGCCCACCAAGGCCAACTTGGTTGTATTTGAAGAAGGGGAGAGGTAGACATAACAATAACCCAACAACTGAATCTTCCTCATCTCCAAATTATTCATCTCTGATCTCTATAGTTTATTCTTTTAGATTGAAACACCCACACATCCAGACAATTAACGGGCTATCATGTGAATACATCGTTTATCTCAATATTTTGAATACTCGGAATTAATTCAGGACACAATGAGTCCATTCCTTGGAATTATTCTTTTAGCTCTAGCAACGGTGAGTTCAATTATAACATATAGTAGTAGGTTCTATTTAGATTAATCAATTTATTTTACATTTTCTTTGATTTATTCCTTCAAAGGTTTCCAATACCAATGGAGCCGAAATTCCATCGTCTGAGAAAACAACGTTTGAACCGCAGGTAAATTGATTTCAAAATTTTTATTAAATTAAGAAAGAATCGGCTCAAATTATTAAAGTTATACTTAAATATGTAACGTGTCCTAGAAATACTACTAGACCTCAAGAAGATTCATTCAATTTGATTCGAATAAAATTCGAATACTCCAAAGCTGATTGGAATCGAATATTTTAATTTTCTTAGGATCAATTATAAGGCACCTCTGGTATATATTATTAAATCATAGGGCGTGGAAATCATCTTGAAATGGGTGTGAAGAGTCAACATTGGAATTAATCTAAAAAATTTTAAAAGGACAAAATATTGATCTAGGTTTGGGTTGAGAATAAATGTTAGTGTTTGGATAAGGATTAATCAGGGAAACGATAAACAAATAACAAACAATGAGAATTGTTATTTAAATACAATGCTCTTTAAATAATGTTGATTTCTCTCGTTNATCAATTATAAGGCACCTCTGGTATATATTATTAAATCATAGGGCGTGGAAATCATCTTGAAATGGGTGTGAAGGGTCAACATTGGAATTAATCTAAAAAATTTTAAAAGGACAAAATATTGATCTAGGTTTGGGTTGAGAATAACACTTTGGTTGAGAATAAATGTTAGTGTTTGGATAAGGATTAATCAGGGAAACTATAAACAAATAACAAACAATGAGAATTGTTATTTAAATACAATGCTCTTTAAATAATGTTGATTTCTCTCGTTNGATAAACAAATAACAAACAATGAGAATTGTTATTTAAATACAATGCTCTTTAAATAATGTTGATTTCTCTCGTTTTTTTAAATCTTTAAAAATATTTGATAAATTCTAATCGTATAGTGATTAATAATAAATTTACAATTTTACAATTTACTCTCTTGTAGATTAGGTCAATGGATGGATTGTAATTTTTGGACTTTGTCTCCATGAAATTTAATTAATTTAATTCACAGGTGTCAACCTACTGTATCCCTTCACCACAAGCCACTACCTACATCAACTCCTACTTTTCCCCAACAACCAATACTTGGGCCCCTGACCCTTTCAATACAACATGCTTAACTTCGACAACAGAATTACTCTCCCTTTGCCAGCGTCTTTACCCGACCAGGACCATGAACAATGTAAGTATTTATTTAAACTTAACTAATCCAATCAAATCAAGTTAGGAATTAAAGACCTAATTTCATTATAATTTATTTTACCCTAGGTCGTAGAGTCGAACCATAACCAACAGATAACATTTAGCACAACGAGCGGGACAAAATCCAAATTTTGGTTGAAGTCTTACAAGTGTCTAGAGTCTCCCTTTCAAAGTGATGCTCTACTCGTCCCAAATTCATGTTTGTTCGATCATTTACATAACACAAGTTGCTGGAATGGAAAAGTTTGGAACCAAATTGCAAATGGCGAATGTGAGAAACGAGGGTACTCGCTCAAGTCCTATGGCGTCCTTCTGCCTTGCGGCGTAGGAGTTTTTACAGGAGTTGAGTTTGTCTGCTGTCCCAAGGATTACGATGATTATGGAAGTAGTGAAGAGGAGGATGATGACGACGATGACGATGGTGAAAAGTTTTTTACATAAGAATTTGGTAGTGAGCATGCGTAGATTATGTTAATTTTTAATATCTTTCAGATGTGTATGACTTGTCCAAGACAAGTCCACAGCAATCATCAACAACAACTACCACATCCACAACAACGACCTCACCACCACCTACAATTGACCCTTATTACCAACGCTATGATGTTCACCATGAACATCATAACTATCTTGAAGCAGAGGAACGGTTAGAGAATCTTCATAAGACACGTATAAATCATGTCATCAATGATTGGAACGTATTGGAAGACCGCTACCAAGGACTTAGAGTCACTGATGTGAAGAAAGCAGAAGAATTTAAACACGAAGTCACTCTCAGGTATGACATATTGATTATTTTTGTAGTTTCATCGAAAAAAAAANCAGAAGAATTTAAACACGAAGTCACTCTCAGGTATGACATATTGATTATTTTTGTAGTTTCATCGAAAAAAAAAATGAATTTATTTGTATAACTTCTTATTCCGTGTGACCTTCCCAGATTTCAGAAAACAATAAAATCTTTGGAAGATGAATCGTTGGCGGAAAAGAAGCAACTTCTGGCTCTTCATCAACAAAGAATCCAAAGTCATCTCAATGAAAAGAAAAAGGAAGCCATGGAGTGCTACACCAAGAGCTTGAACGAAAGGCCACAAATCGTAAGCACTTATAGTTTTACCATAAATTTTTGTTATGTAAAAAAAAATAAATTTTTTTTTTTATTACTCTATAGCTCCATCGCGTGAGGAAATGTTTGCAAAAACTTATTCGTGTCCTCTACAAAGATCGCCACCACACTCTAAATTCACTCAAGCATTCCAGGGACGTTGATTNAAAAAAAAAATGAATTTATTTGTATAACTTCTTATTCCGTGTGACCTTCCCAGATTTCAGAAAACAATAAAATCTTTGGAAGATGAATCGTTGGCGGAAAAGAAGCAACTTCTGGCTCTTCATCAACAAAGAATCCAAAGTCATCTCAATGAAAAGAAAAAGGAAGCCATGGAGTGCTACACCAAGAGCTTGAACGAAAGGCCACAAATCGTAAGCACTTATAGTTTTACCATAAATTTTTGTTATGTAAAAAAAAAAAAATTTTTTTTTATTACTCTATAGCTCCATCGCGTGAGGAAATGTTTGCAGAAACTTATTCGTGTCCTCTACAAAGATCGCCACCACACTCTAAATTCACTCAAGCATTCCAGGGACGTTGATTCCGAATTTGTTATTCATCGTCTCAACAGCATCAGTCGCACAGCTGAAGAGTCATTGGACATGTTGGAGAGGTATGTAAAATTTTAAAATTTTTGTAATGTAATCGTGACAATATTGTATGCAAATTTTTGTATGGTATTAGGTATCCCAAATTGAACATAGAGCTTCGTCCACTCATTGAAGACTACATCTTGAGTCTTCAAGGGCACTCAAATGATGATAAGCTCCTTGGAACAATGGAGGAGAATACAAAACTTGTTGAGGAAATCAAAGGAGTGACTCACAGTACAACTGAGGGTACCACTTGGACACCCAGTACCACAACCATGACAACTACTACGACCACTGAAGAAGACGAGGAGATCATTCAGTTCACTGAAGAACCAGTAACTGAGAAACCATCCACTGTCGAACCAGCGGAAGTCTACTACAACAATGAAATCCACAACTCACATTCAATCAGCAATGAATTCCAACAAGATGCGAGGGTAAGATACAATACAATTGCAAATTATATTTTACACGGTATTAAATTACAGTGAGAAAATAAAATCTACTAAAAATGTTTGAATCCTTCTCTAGACATTCTCAGTCCATCGAGAAGTCTACCATTCCACCAATAAGTCAATCTACTTGGTCATGTCCTTTGGCGGGATTATTATTTTCGTCTCAATGGTAATCGGTTTAATCATATTGAGGAAGAGAGGAGCCGCCACAAGGAACTATGTAAGTTACTACGCAGGCGCACAACCAACTTCCCTTATTTTGATTTACTACAGTCATATTTATGAATATGATTGATTATGATATTCTTTTAGGATTTCCTTGCAGTCAATCCACCACATTTGCTGTCTGAGAAGACGACAACTCCGGAGGAGAAACATGTCCATAATATGCAAGTAAATGGTTATGAAAATCCTACTTATAAGTATTTTGAAAATAAGTAATCCACGTCAACCTCTTCAGTTCTCTCATTGCGTACATAAAGTTAAAACAAACATTATAGTTTTGATTCATTCTTCAATCCATTACGTTATATGAATTTATGCCATTAGTAATATGACATTCATCAACCTTAAGTATAGTTTCCCATAATATTTCTTAGTTTGTAACTACTATCTAAGTTATGAATGATGAAAACTTGATTTCATCTTCTTGACGTTGTTGACAGCTCGGTGTTACAAATTGTACAGATTTTGATCCAATGCGTCTAGTGTTTTAGAATTACTCTAGAATTATAGGCTTTTTTTTTCTTTCAGGAAACGATATAACAGTATTTTCAATTACAATGTGTGGCCATATTATTTTTAGTTTAACAGAATTCTAATGTTTTAACTCATATAAATAAAATGCATCTTTTGCTTTTTATTTAAAAATTTAACCTAATGTTATTTATGCGTAGAAATGTGTAAATTGGCAATGAGCCATTCATATACAGTGCGACAAAAAAAAATATATCAAAAGCTTAGGCAAGGAACCTAACTAAAATGGCAAAAATATTAAGAGGAAAGATAGAAATTTTAGAAATACTAGCTCCAGCAATACTTGATACGATTGAAAATGGGTAAAAAAAATCTGACGGAAGTTTGATAGAGATAATTGGCCATTTTGGTAGAGGTGTGACAGGGCTGGGTGTAATATCTGTGAATTTAGTAGTTGTAGTAATCAATAACTCCATATCACTGTCAGATTTTTCTTTCTGAGGGATATTAGTTGATTCACCAAATCGAAACAAAACTCCTTTTATCCTCAGTTGTGGAAAGTAGATAGATCCAACATATGCATAAAGAATTTGGATATGGAGAGATGTAATGAGTCCTTCACAACCATTAATCAGTTTGAAAGAAGATCCACTCTCTTCTAATCCAATGGGATCCTCTGAAGTTAATATAGGGATCCAATGTGATGATGAAGTCATGTCTGGGTGTTCAAATGCAGCTACGTATCTAATATAAAAAATCAAGCTTAAAGAAATAAAAAAATTTTAAATAACACGAGACATTTGATTCATGAGTCATGCGTTACCTATTCTTGAAATTTTTCGGCGATACTCCAAGAAGAATCTCTCCAATTTGGCGTTGTAAACTTTCGCAAGATGATACGTTTGAATAATTTATGTAGCAATTGGCACTCACGTCATAACCAAAGAGAACTGATTTTCGTTCCCCATCACAACCATTTGGACTCAGGACTGTCAACGGTTTTACATCTTTCGGATTCATAATCATCTTCCGTGTTACCATTAGTCTTGCCAAGATTTCTTTCTCTTCTTTCGTTTGATTAGGTAAGACAACAATATCTGATTTGTTTTGGATGGGAACTCCAACGAGAACTGGATTTCCAATGTTGTAACCTGGACTCCCATCAGACCATTCTCGGATAGTATGAGGGTGAATGTTGTCATCATCTTGGTTATCCCATTTGAAATTTGTAGTAAATCGTTGAAAAATTTTTGTTGTAGATATTGAATAGTTTGTATAATAAATATGTGCCATAACGTGAACTATCCCTGCGAGACCGTTATGAAAGAAAATGATATCTAAATTTCCAAGAATGTTGACACAGGTGGAAGTGTTCTCGTTGTAATTTGGTCTCTCTAGTTTCTTAACCTCCATGCAAGGACTTGAAGGATCTTGCGAACAGAGAAGATAAGTAAAATTGATCAAATTTTCATTTGAGTGATTTAGAGTTGGATTTCCCAAGACGAAAACATCTTTTAGAAATGTCTCCACGTTGAGGATTTCTGCGGTTTTACAAGTAGTGGATATTTTGGATGTTTTAAAATGACATTTTGACACCGTGCTTTCCAAAAACGTAACTGGAGTTTTAGCAGTACATTTAGCATCGTATATTGCAGACGGGATACCTTTAATATATAAAAGAAAATGATGGTTTGAAATACCTGATTAATTAATAATCTTTAATTTTCTTTAATTACCCATGTGAATTCGAGTCAATGTTTTTCCTGTTGATTTAACCAATTGGATCTTGTTTCCGAACTTGTAAGAATGATTGAACTTGTGCTCTTCAACAGTATCGTAATAAATTGAAGCACCAGCATCCCAAAAATATTTTGACTTTGCATCATTAGAGATCCGAGAAATATTCACCTAAAGTTAGTCATTTTTATCAGTAACTTCTTACATTTTTTTTAACAGTATATATCGATGTTCTATAAAGTTTTATGCCCCTAAGAAAATTCACGCAACCAGGTTTGAGCATTCCAATACTCAAACTTGATAAGGTGACTTTTGAATTTGAAACAAAAAAAAATTGTTTTGGGGGCATTACAATGTCATCCAATATAAAGCTAGAAGTAAAATGTATCAACAGTAATTACTTTCACATCTAAAAATTCTTCCAATTGGTTTAGGTTATCCGAGATTACACAAACCAAGCCTGATTTTGCAACGGTTGTTTTGTAACGTAGGTTGTTACGAAGAAGATAATCCTTTTTATAACAACTTCGAGAATTACGCAAAGACAATAATTTTTCGTAACTTTCTTCATCCTCACAGGTGGAAAATATGGGCTTGGTTTCCTCACTACAGTCTGGATCACAACAACAATTGAAGTCACAGGATGTAAGCTAGAATAAAGAAAATTCAAACTTTCAGTTGTTTGATCAGCTAAAATTTTTGAGTAAAAATTAGTCTATTGAGTACGTGGTAGTCGCAGGGGCAAAAGAAAGGGGAACTTGATCTGATGGGTTTTGGAGTTGTTGAAAAAGTTGGAGAAATTGATGTTGGAAGAGAGGATGATAAACTTGAATTGGATAAATTCGTTTCTATAGTTGGTCTAGAAGAACTTGATGGAGTGCTCAAATCATAACTTTCTGAAATTCGTGTTATATGATTTTCTGTAGTTTCATAAGAACTGTCAGCAGTAGGATCTTTGGTTTCAGTTTCAGATAGATCGTAAGAACTTGTGATAGGAGGTTGAGCACTAATGATTTTGAATAGTATCAGTGCTAAAAAGAGTCGTAAGGCATACTCAATATTTTGGGATCTCATTATTAACTTTCGATGCCAAATTTGTCAAAATTTTTGAGAATGATTCCAAGTTCGACAGTTACAGTTCCGGAAGGTTTTGTTCGCAGTCGATATCGCTCAGTAGAATTCCCAATGACATCAAGTTCACTGAGTTCAGTTGAACCTCCTAGGAAGTGACGTTGAATTTCGTCACGTCCACTACCTACAAAAATTTTCAAATTGAGAATTTACAATGGTTAGAAGTAGAATTTGAATATAACCTGCAGGACGCCAAGTGGGAATTTCTACAATGTGAGTTCCAGGTGAAGACGGAATGTGACAAATACCGTATCCACTCAGATCACTTCTACCGTACTTATCTTGTCGACAAACTTCTAGAATTAACTTAGGCCAACCTAAAATCAGTAATTAAAATTTGTACAGAATGAGTAGGTTAATACAAGAACGAGTTTTATTCTCAACTAAAGTCTTTCATAACCTTGGAGTCCGTTAGTAACAAAATGGAGGTCAATAGGATGAGACCAATGAGCAGTTTCAGAGTCAGTGAACGTCGGAGTGTCCACTTGTGTTTGCCCTTCTACAGCTCCACCAATTTTCTTCCAACCACTACCTAAACAAACGCCACAATATTTATAATTTACTTCAGTTAAACAATATATAACTAAATGAAATACCTAATTCAACTGACCACTTGCAATAATGTCCAGTATCAGTACCAAATCTTGTCCCACTTTGAATCCTACCAATTACGTGAAGTTCAGCCATGAATAGAATTTAATACAAATGGCTGCAGGCTGCCCCATTAATATCTAGAACTCTGAAACAAAGAGAAATTTGAATTTGGTAGAAAAATCTGTCAACCAATAATAATAGACTGACTTTCAGACATCTCAACCGTGGACTAATATCCTTGGGAAATTTAAACCTACACAGCACCAAAAAAGAATTTCAAAAAAAGAATTTATCTGTATGATATTTGTCACAGAATTCGTTAACGATGACGGATGATGTTACTCTTTCTTCAGTCTTGGGCATCACCAGCACTACCCATTGTCAAAACGAATTTGGTTGTGCTTAATGTTCTCCAATTCTCCCAGTTTGGCCTGGAGTCAGAATAACTAACTCTGGCTGCTATGTGTCTGAGTCTTTAATCGTTTGGAGCCGATTTTCGGAGTCATGATTCTGACTCTTTCATTTTTGAAAGTCATGTAATACAAAATATGGAAAATCGGGTAGAATAATCTTAAATTAANCTCCCAGTTTGGCCTGGAGTCAGAATAACTAACTCTGGCTGCTATGTGTCTGAGTCTTTAATCGTTTGGAGCCGACTCTTTCATTTTTGAAAGTCATGTAATACAAAATATGGAAAATCGGGTAGAATAATCTTAAATTAAAATTTCTTTTATGTATTTAACGTTGGAAGTAGATGAGAAAAATAAGGAAAATCAGTCGGCAAGGTTCATTTGCGTTTGTTGGAAAAGAGTCATAACTCCCAGGTCTGGGAGTCAAGTTCCAGAGTCATGACTCTGACTCCTATTGGCGAAAGAATCAGAGTTATCAAATGACTCAAAAAAATCTTGGGAGTCATGAGGTTAGAGTCAGTCATGACTCCGGAGTCAGAGTCATGGAGAAAGATTAAATAAACAAACCAGACAGAGATTGAATCATGCGCGAAAAATTCAAATTTGAAAATGATTGGCGCATGGCGTTATATCTCTTTGGAAAAACTCACTTTTGAAATAAAAGTACTAAGCAGTTCCTGCAGGGGAACTACTTTTTTAATCACCTCTCTAAACTATTTCTCATCTAATAGTGAATTGATGTTCTCAATGATTCGTCATATTTTTGTCAGGTCAGTTGACTCAAAGCCATAACTGAGTGATTCCCAATTTTCAAGGACTCAGTTATAAAATGTTGCACCCATGTGAATGTGTACTATTGAGTTAGAGTCATGAATCAGTGATTTGAATCTGTACAATTCTCTATTATTGAGTCATTCTCTTATGACTTTCAAGTTAACCAATTAAATTGATACTCGCAATTAGTTGAATGATATTATATCACATTTTTTTTCTTAGATTACCTTCGTTCATTTTCATACTTTACTAGCTTCATATTATGGTCCTTTTGTTTGTCCTTAAGGTTTATTTATTCAGACTTTTAGGATTAACCTTAATTTGATTAAATATCTTATGATCATTTATGGTCAGGATAATTTTTTTAGATCCGATTTATATTTTTCTTATTCACTTACAATTAGTTTGGGTTTATATTAAATTTTCTTATATTTAGTTTACATTATATTCACTACCTTGTTTCATGCCGGTGGGAACAAAGTGCTGGATAGTGAGTGGACTGTGAGCAAGAGCAACTTTCGGATGCCCGTCTGTAACCACGGTGGGCGGTACTTGTGAGAAAGACTTTCCGTTCGTTTCTGTGAATTAGACGAAACACTTTAGATTTTACAATTGCTATTGAATTGAAGTTAGGTTTTTTTTTAATTTTAATCAATTGATGATTTCTCGTGCTGAGTGATCTTCAATAATACAGAAGTTGGGAACTTTTCACTTCTGGATTTCAATCGCACTTCAGACAACCAAATTCAAAAAGAAGACTACACAACAAGCAGGTTACAGATTTATGTTATACACAGAACGAATGAGTCAAAACATTATTGACAATCTCATCGCTATGGTAACTTTAGCCAGCTACAACGTCAGATAGGTCATAGGCGCATGTATGAGTTCCAAACGAATAAAATATTGGGTTTTATGTTGCATTGTAGACTTCCAGATTAAAACTCCTTGTATTTTATGACATCTTCCTTATATCCCACCACGGATTTAAGGGGATGAGTGAGCCTCCTCACTTTCTACTATACATCTCATAAAGACTCAAGAAAAGATTNTATGGTAACTTTAGCCAGCTACAACGTCAGATAGGTCATAGGCGCATGTATGAGTTCCAAACGAATAAAATATTTGGTTTTATGTTGCATTGTAGACTTCCAGATTAAAACTCCTTGTATTTTATGACATCCTCCTTATATCCAACCACGGATTTAAGGGGATGAGTGAGCCTCCTCACTTTCTACTATACATCTCATAAAGACTCAAGAAAAGATTCNACCACGGATTTAAGGGGATGAGTGAGCCTCCTCACTTTCTACTATACATCTCATAAAGACTCAAGAAAAGATTCCTAGAAGCAATGCAATTGCCTAACCTAATGAATGATGGTCTGGCTTCTTATTTTATACCAATTCATTTACGTGTTTTAGTTAAGAATTTCAATTTATCATTTACAATATCTCTAGCTTTTGATTTTGTGACAAATATTGAGATTTAAGTTATTATTTATTATTAACTGCTTTAACGGTATTGTTGGCGGGTAATCAATTCGAGTGTTGCGAATACCTAAATGCAACATTTCTGATGCTGGAGTAGTTCATTTTATGTTAAATTTTCTTATTATAGGGGCAAGATATATATTTCATCTTTGACATGTTCCAATTCTTAATTGATGAAGATCAAGTAGAGAAAAACTCTGGCATTTCTCATTCTGAAACTAACGAAATATTCTCAGTTGGAGAAAAAATCAAGTGTGACAAGCATTCAGGCGTGGTGAAATATGTTGGAAACGTGAATCCCCACTCTGGCATTTGGCTTGGAGTAGAATGGGATGACCCCGTACGAGGGAAGCATAATGGAAGTGTCGACGGAGTAGAGTATTTTCAAAGTACTCAAAATAATGCTGCGTCATTTGTCCGACCTCATAAAGTAAAAAGAGCGAAAGATGTTTTTACTGCTCTTCGAGAACGATATGGATATGATCCAGAAGTTATGAGTAGACTAAAATTAATGTCTGAAACGATTACACCTCGCCAAGTTTGTTTTGAGTAAGTACATTAGTTTGAAAATTTTACTTAAGCAAAAGAAACATAAAGTTTCTGAGATAAATAGGTTCTAACTTTTTTGGACCTCTACGTTACAGCTTCCAATAGAAATACCGATGTTTATAGTTAGTTTAAAACAATTTCAGGGATNTTTTTGGACCTCTACGTTACAGCTTCCAATAGAAATACCGATGTTTATAGTTAGTTTAAAACAATTTCAGGGATATGAGTATTCTGGATTTGAATGGAAAAGAAATATCTGAATTTGGAGAACCTGGTGAATTAGTGAAGATTTGTCCGAATGTAGAATTTCTAAACCTGTCTGATAATTTAATTACAAGTTGGAAGGNTTTTTGGACCTCTACGTTACAGCTTCCAATAGAAATACCGATGTTTATAGTTAGTTTAAAACAATTTCAGGGATTTGAGTATTCTGGATTTGAATGGAAAAGAAATATCTGAATTTGGAGAAGCCGGTGAATTAGTGAAGATTTGTCCGAATGTAGAATTTCTAAACCTGTCTGATAATTTAATTACAAGTTGGAAGGCGGTTACAGAAACATGTGCTATGTTCAAAATGCTAAAAAGTCTTGATTTGAGGTAAATTTTCCACAAATTGCGTCTCCTTTTAATAAGTTACATTTTATTTTTTTGTTTTGTCTAAGCCGAAACCCACTACTTCCGCCTGATTATGAAACTGTCAAATCACTACCCACTCTGAATAAGTTGGAACATATAGTTTTAGGAAATGTAAAATACGGATGGTCAAATGTTCTCACTGCTTCCATACTATGGCATCATGTAACCAACTTACAGGTAAACGTTTTACTTATTATAATTTTCACAATTGAAGAGCTCATTAAGTACGTAACGAACTTATACAACGAGCGTCAAAGAAACCTCAGGCAGAACGAAATTTCTATTTTACAAAAATCAAAAAATCAACACTTACAACGAATGGATTTATCTCGCAATTTAATTTCAAGTTTTTTCAACAAAGATTTCTTAAACAACAAATTAAAATATTTTTCTCAAATATCATCAGGGGCAGTAATTTAGCAGATGTTTTTTTAACAAACGCTGTTCGTTATAAATTATAAATAAAATCAACTTGATTTCCTTGATACTATCAAGTTTGGTCTAATCTACAGAATTGATTGATTTGTTTTACAATTCAATTCATTGAGCTTCGCAGTAGAAAGTAAGCAGTCACTCTAAATTATTGCAACATTCAGCATGTGCAATATGTTTTCCCCAAACTTTTTTAGTGTTAGGTTGTTAGGTTACTTCCACAAAATTTACAACCAAAATATTATTCATCTACTANCCCCAAACTTTTTTAGTGTTAGGTTGTTAGGTTACTTCCACAAAATTTACAACCAAAATATTATTCATCTACTATGTTAATCTCATTCTATTTGAATACTGCATGCGTCAGTTATTCATAAATAACGCATTGATTCTATTGAATATGGATACAGTGTACTAAGTAAGTACTACTTTCTTAGAGAAATACCCTGCTACTTGAATACAATTGGAACGTCTCAAGGTCTAATTACGAATTCTCTTGTTTAGATCCCATTCAATTTGGTAGACCGGATATTTCCACCCACGAAATCACTCCTGAATTTAAACAAACTCGATCTAGAGGGTAATCGAATTTCAGTTTGGGATGAAGTGATCAAGTTGAACGTCTGTCAAGGGTAGGCTGTTTGTTGGGTTTGGGTATATAATCTAAATTTGGAGGGTTTGGTATTTGGTCGGCTTACTTTTATTTGTATCTTTTAGACTCGAATATTTGAATTTGTGTGGTAATAAACTAAACAATGTCCGATTTCCACTAAATCCAAACGAAGAGAAAAATTGTCAATCGACTCAATTGTTCACCAATCTGAAGCAACTCAATATTAGTCAGAATTTAATTGATGATGTAAGTTTAGAAGATATGATTATAAGAGACTATACATAGGATTATTTGGGAAATGGTAATCGAAATCCTTATAAGGAGAGTGACACTGATGAGTTTGGCTAATGCCGAGCAGATGAGCAAACTCAGCGTCACCCTCCTTATGAGGATCTCGATTACCATTTCCCAAATAATGCTTCATAATTGTTGTTCTGTAAACCTGTTGACTTAAAGCACATTTTCGACTTCTTTTCAGTGGATTTCAATCACCGAACTCAACAAGTTGCAATCCTTAGATTCTCTACGTATAGAACTGAATCCAGTGTTTGAAAATGACACGAGAGAAACCAATCGGCAGATGATAATAGCCAGAATAGGAAAGCTAAACGTTAGTTGTTCTTCATAACCCTTGTTGTATACTTCCTAAAAAAGTATCACTTTCATTTCAATTTCAATTCCACTTCATTTCAACTTCATTTCAATTTTTGGTAACCATGTAGACTTCCTGAGCAAATATCACTTCATTTTCATTTCAGCTTCCTTTCAACTTCGTTTAAAATTTTCATTTCAGGAAGTCTACAATGGTAAATTGAAATAAACTTAAATCAACTTAAGAAAAGGTACTTACAAATANAGACTTCCTGAGCAAATATCACTTCATTTTCATTTCAGCTTCCTTTCAACTTCGTTTAAATTTTTCATTTCAGGAAGTCTACAATGGTAAATTGAAATAAACTTAAATCAACTTAAGAAAAGGTACTTACAAATATTGGTTATCCGGGAACTAATATCGCGCCAAAAGTTGTACTTTAAATAACGTCTTTTCTATTTCTCTTAACCATTTTAATTACAAATTCAGATTTTAAATTAATGGGACTACAAGTGAATAGAAATTAAGTTTGAATTTTTTAAATAGCGGNAACGTCTTTTCTATTTCTCTTAACCATTTTAAATTACAAATTCAGATTTTAAATTAATGGGACTACAAGTGAATAGAAATTAAGTTTGAATTTTTTAAATAGCGGTAGTTTTTTGGTTTGGGAGAACTTGAGGTTTCAATTCTCTTTTACTTCCAGAAAACTTGACGTTAAGTCAACTTTTCAAGAATTGAAAATTTTCAACTAAATTGAAGCTCCCATGTTGTTCCCGCGAAGTATACATGCATAAAAAATTGAAATGAAATGGAAGTGAAGGAGTCAGGAATTGAAAGGGAAGTGATATTTTNCCAGAAAACTTGACGTTAAGTCAACTTTTCAAGAATTGAAAATTTTCAAGTAAATTGAAGCTCCCATGACGTTCCCGTGAAGTATACATGCATAAAAAATTGAAATGAAATGGAAGTGAAGGAGTCAGGAATTGAAAGGGAAGTGATATTTTTCAATTCCGACTCTACATGTAAAATCTTGAAATGGAAGTGATAATTTTCAAGAAAATTGATGCTTCCATGATCCTGTCAGGAAGTATACAACAGGGGTAACTCATCAAATAATTTAATAACTCATAATTAAACAAATCTACCCATTCATTTTAGAAATTAGAAGGCGTAGATGTGAATCGACAAGAACGACGCGATGCAGAAATTGACTATCTGAAGAAGTTCTCTGCTAAATGGCATACTGAAGGGACAGAATTACGATTTGCAATAGAGAATCCACGCTATGCGGAACTCGCAATCAGTAACATAACTTTACTTCTTAAAATTAAAGAACTCAAATTATATTCTTCTTTTTAGAACATGGAGCATCAGAAAAAGATGAAATGACTCAAAAGATCAACACTTTACAATCAAGCATTATCAGTAAGTCATTCGATGAAAGACATCTGACGTAATTAGTAGCCCAGTAATTAATGTGTAATCTAATATGTATTATAACAACAGCATTGCAGCTGATTCCAGAATCACCAGACCTGAAGCCATGTTCTAGAAAAGTTATGCCAAATATGACGGTCCAAAAACTGAAAATGTTGCTTCAAAAAATTTTCAAGAAATCTACTCCGATTACATACCTCGGAATTATCAGTTCTCAGGTTAACTCTTCTAAATATTTACATTTGAACTTTAAGATCTTAACAATAATCAATACTCTTTCGACAGAATTCTAGCATTGCGTTTTCGTTGGAAAATGAGCTTTTCGACTTGTCGCAATACTCCATAGAAGACGGTGATAAAGTGATAATAAAATGGACATAAAGTGGATATTGCAAATGCATGTCGTCAGCAATTTTATTAATTTAAATAATAATTTCTAATCCAATGTGCTTTTTTACTACTCGTGATGTAATCTCGCTATTGCCGGTATTAAGAATCGAGTCTAATAAATTAAAAAAAAATTTGAATGAAAAGCTTCAAAATATCAGTTATTGTTAATTTGGATCTGTTTGATAACTAATAGTTTTTGTTTGATACAGTGAGTGAATGGTTTAGGATGTATCAATTCTAATGGTTCTAAGTTTTAATTTGTCAGCAAGGATGCAAGCTGCTTCGTTCGATCCTCCACAATAATTTGAGGATGAGAAGACTGTGAGTAATCGACCTTTGTGTTGAACTTGAAATCCAGCTTGCTGGACTTCATGAGCTCTGACAACATGAGAGAGACTATTTTTAGCCAAGAACATTTCCAGGGCAGCTTCATCGAATACGTGAGCTGTTCCACGACGGACATTTGGTCCAAATCCGTCTCGCATGAGAAGCTTCTGCTGCTGTTCGGGAGTTAGCATTTCCAAATGAAGAGGGTCGCTCCACATTAGTTCCCATGAAAGGGCACTCATAGCTTCAGGTCGTGGGAGAGGACATGGAATGGTATTTACCACATTGACCAATCCATCTCCAATCCATGGAGGAGGTATACCTCCATGAACACAAAACACCTAAATTCAATGAATCAAGTGTTGAGTTTGTCAAACTTTTCGACCATTTGTACCAAAAAATGACTTCCATACCCCGCCTCACTTGAGTCAAGAGGAGAAAGTTACTTTTTAGTATAAAACTATGGATCCAAAATTTTGGTTATTCCTGAAATAAAGATAAAAGGAAATTTGTGGCGAACTTACTTTTTTATCAACAACGGCAGCTAATGGCATGCAATCAAATGCTGAATTTATAGCCTCCCAGATTTCTCTTCCAACTTTCTCTCCGAACTTCAAAATACATTCTCTAATTTAAAAAAAAAATAATCTACAATGACTTCACATTTACGTAAAATTTTGTTCAACACCAAAATAGAAATAAAGAATGTACTTGAAGAAAGTGAACATTTGTTGAACCTCTCGAATTTCGTGATTCCCTCGGAGCAGGTGAAACTTATTCGGTGCGTTCACTTTCTGTGCAAACAAATAAGAAACAACTTCAACACCAAACGCTCCACGATCAACATAGTCTCCCAAAAAGAGAAATGACGCAGGAGTCAAAATTGGACCCAATCGCCATAGAGCCTTCTCAAAACTGATCAAGTCAGGAAAGTTTCCATGTATATCTCCTAGAAAAAGAAAAACAGAGAATGATATTGTAAATTACGTCATTCAATGCGTACGAAGCCTTTGGAACTTTCTAAGTTACCGAGTATATAACAAGGTGCTGGAATTTCGAGAAGGCGAGGCTCAGAAGACATAATATCCCTCACTTGCTGGCAGAGTGTTAAAACACATTTTGCCAATGAATTTCGATCCACTTCTCCCCAATCATAAGCAGGCTTTGGACCATAGCCACCTTTGATGTCTTTGGGAATAGCACGCTGGAAGAACCGGAGTCCATTGAGCATCTCATTATGTTGAGAGTCCTGGTTGAAAGAATCGAAAGACAGGATACGGTTGACATCAGGACCAATCAGAAGCCTTGAATGTTGTGCCTGACCAGATATTCCACTGTCTGAAAGGTAGAAAATGATTAGTCCAGATTCCAAACAATATTTACTATATCGATGTCTGGCAGGCTACGTTCAATATCCCAGAGAGAATTAATGTCCAAAATAGTTCCAGATTTACGAACTTTCACCGAATGAGCTGCGATATCGTATGAGTCAAATAAATTAGGATTTGCGATTTCTAGAAATTAAAGAATCATTATCTTCATTTTGGAGTTCGTGAAAATAAATGCTTATAAGTTACACCATCACCTTCAGTTGTAGAAAGCAAAATAGTACTTGTATTTGATTTTCTGATACTCAGTCCAACTGCTGGATCACCCGGTCTTTGAGTTTTCAAGTAAACACCTAGGGGTATTGGTGAGCGTAGCAAATGAGAAGTCCCTCTAAATTTCAACTGACCAACTCCGGTGAGAAATTCAACAAGTCCAAGACTTCCAGAAGTGGTAGCGAAAACTCTATACCAACACCATAATTGAATTTACCCACATTCAAATAATTTCAACTTCAAGTCTATTCACTTGGCATTCCGAGAAGCTTCATCTTGAATAGCCAGGGGATCATAAGGCAGTCCACGACTTTGGCGAACATCGGCGACGATCTCTTTGAATTCGTCAAAGTCAAGCTTTCCATCACCATTACGATCGTAATATCTAACAATCTCAGCCACTTAAATTTCAATACCAAGTAATTTGAAAAGTTAATAACTTACTTGAAAATATAGCGGCAACGCAGCTCAGCAGGTGTTCCGCCATGCGCAGTTCCAGGTTCAACGGCGGCAAGACCAAATAACATATCTCGGAACGTAAGACCGCCACGGCTATGAATGTCAAACGTTCTATTGCAAAAAAANGCAAGACCAAATAACATATCTCGGAACGTAAGACCGCCACGGCTATGAATGTCAAACGTTCTATTGCAAAAAAAAATCATCATAATTAACTTTCTCAAATGGGATGAGTAGTATTTATTTGGTAGTGCCTCTGAACTAATTAGTTCTGCTGACCTGAATAAATTAGGTAATATCGAATCCAACCATCCAAGCTGTTTCATAAAGGAGACGAATGTAGATTTCCCCATTGTGAAGTAAGGAGCAGTNGCAAGACCAAATAACATATCTCGGAACGTAAGACCGCCACGGCTATGAATGTCAAACGTTCTATTGCAAAAAAATCATCATAATTAACTTTCGCAAATGGGATGAGTAGTATTTATTTGGTAGTGCCTCTGAACTAATTAGTTCTGCTGACCTGAATAAATTAGGTAATTTCGAATCCAACCATCCAAGCTGTTTCATAAAGGAGACGAATGTAGATTTCCCCATTGTGAAGTAAGGAGCAGTGAACTGCATAAACTCTTTGTACAAAAGCTCTTGCTCTGAAATAAATAACAACAAAATTNTGAACTGCATAAACTCTTTGTACAAAAGCTCTTGCTCTGAAATAAATAACAACAAAATTTCAGAAGATATCTAGATATCTTCTAGATAATAATTCATCACAAATCCTCTCTAGTAGTTGCTTTACCTACACGTCCTAACTGTGAAGCTTGGACTATGGCCTCAAATCCTGTCTTTTTCCTGTTAGTAGATTCAATTTCTACGAATTGATCACTGGTCAATTCATTTCCAGCTGCAACGTGAATCCCTGTAATGCACGTAACGCAAGCAGTCGCTATAATATCCAGTATATCTGGAGAATAGAGTTTGTGTCCTCGATGATATTCAATGATTTCATTCAAACTCAACCAAACTCCAACAAATACCTAAGAAAAATCATCGTTTATGACTGATAATTGTATTACTAAGATTTCAATCCATAGTACTACTTACGTTAGAAATTAATTTCTTTGAGTCAACTTTGACAAAAGTAACATACACAACATGACTAGGCATTTTGTCCAATCCCGGAACGAACCAACTAAATCCATAAGAAAATACAATGACATATCGTGTGATGACATCAGGATGTTGATCACCTGGTGTCAAAATAAGTTAGAAAACAAACCGATCCAGTCGAATGATGCCTTCTGGTTTCAATGGCAGCTTCGCTTGTTGTAATATATTGTCCGCTGTTCCTTTCCATGATTCTCCTGGAACAACGCAGCGAGTCCCCAAAAGTCCGTACGTCAACTGGGGTTGAGTCAAAGCTAGAAAATATCTAAATAAAAACAATAGTTAAAAATAGCAAATCTCTTTCACTGATCAGTTTATAATACATAAACTTTTTTTAATTACTTACTCATAATCGGTTCCAAGAGGACTACATGCTAGGATTGATACATGATCACAGCTGACTTTTAATACTTCCGAGGAATTGACACTAAAGCCTCCCGATGTATAATTGTTGGACATTTTTGTAAATAAGTACAATGCAATCTAGTTTGAATTTTTAAATCATAATCTGATTAATCAGATTAATAATTTAAATTAAACTTAATTTTGACTTTTGAGCTGTATTTTTATAAAATTAAATTAAAATATTATTTCAAAGATTAGAGAAATAAAGTGTAAAATCAAAAAAAAAGCGCTCCTTTTTGAATAAATAAAAGTAGTCATCCACAACTGCGCGCGANAAATAAAGTGTAAAATCAAAAAAAAAGCGCTCCTTTTTGAATAAATAAAAGTAGTCATCCACAACTGCGCGCGAACGGACGAATGAGTGTTTACAAAAACTAACTACTCCATTTCCCCCCGGTAGAATATTCTTATCGCTACAAAATCCTCAAGTCATCAAACGTTTTTTAATACTTGATTTTTACCAGGNAAATAAAGTGTAAAATCAAAAAAAAAGCGCTCCTTTTTGAATAAATAAAAGTAGTCATCCACAACTGCGCGCGATCGGACGAATGAGTGTTTACAAAAACTAACTACTCCATTTCCTCCCGGTAGAATATTCTTATCGCTACAAAATCCTCAAGTCATCAAACGTTTTTTAATACTTGATTTTTACCAGGGTGATTTTAGGTTGTTTGTTGTCGCTTCGCTTTATAGGGTGGAGACATTCCCATCTCTAGTTCAAAGATACGGGACCTTTTCTGTACCTGAAGTTTGTTGATAAACAAATGCCAAACAACGGTTGGGGGGCAATAACCTTCAATTCCCTCAAAAAACAAAAGTTTTAAGATAATTTTCTTTCATATTTTTCTTCTTCGAATCAGTTAAAATGGGCAAAACCAGTTGTATAATTAATTGTATTAATTCGCGTAAAAATCCAGTCGATACAGTGCATTTATTTCCTTCCGAAAAAGTACAAAAAGTAAATGGTTAAGCTCTATCAAAAATTCAGTACGGAAAGGCAACATAAACATTTTGAACTGTGGGGTTTGCAAGAGGCACTTTGAACCGGACGAATACAGCGATGCCAAGGCCAAGGCTAAGTCTTTACGTTATGAGCGATTCCAACGTTGAACTTAAAACACGGTAGGTCAATTAATATAAGATAATTCCGATTATAAATGTCGGCACAATTTGGATAAAGATCTATGGCTTTATCTTACTTTGTTTCTGGAACCCATCAAGAGAGGGTGCCTAAGTCCTGACGAGGATTGGGGTTTTTCCATATGTTCACGTTGAGGTTTATGCCTTCCTTGGTTAAATTTTTAGATTTAAATCTTAAAATTTTACATTTCAAAATTAACCTTGGAAACCTGTGAATCAGAGTTTTGAGACATTTTGCAAGAAAGGTCCCGTATCTTTGAACTTTTCGCGTAATGTTATAGAGATGGAATGTCTCCACCTTAAAGAGCGAAGCGACAACAAAAAACCTAAAATCACCCTGATTTTTACTAATATAATTTTCTTAGCAAAAAAATTATTATTATTATTTTTATTATTATTTTTATTGACAGAAAATCTTGGAATTCAAGTCGAAATTAATGTTGACGACTTTATTATTGTTGAAAATGAATGGCAAGATTAACCTCAAGGTTGCTATGAGGAATTAAAGTTGACGATCCGAGCAATAAAGTGATGAACAGGGTGTACAAATGGAGTTTTGTTGACACTCCATGTAGTAGGGTGATGCCAAGAATGGTATTCATGGAGTTGTTTTGACACTCCGTGCAACAGGGTGATGCTGATAAGATGAGTGATGACATTCCCAATCCTACAGACTACAGAGCATTAGGAGAAAGGGGAGATAAGGAAGCTAATTTTGTTAGTAAAAAGCAGGTAACCAATCTTGCGTTGCGAAGCCATATCGTCATTATAGTCTCGCAACTAACACTCTATGTTTTGATCCCTTGTTTAGGACACAATAACGACTAAATGTTTTCAGTGACATTAAACTGTTGTTGTCATCAAGCTTAAGCGAATCACTTGTGATGTCTCGGGGATTCTAGCCAGACTAATGTGATTAAATTCGTAATCTATATTTTATAAATTTTTAGNGCGTTGCGAAGCCATATCGTCATTATAGTCTCGCAACTAACACTCTATGTTTTGATCCCTTGTTTAGGACACAATAACGACTAAATGTTTTCAGTGACATTAAACTGTTGTTGTCATCAAGCTTAAGCGAATCACTTGTGATGTCTCGATTCTAGCCAGACTAATGTGATTAAATTCGTAATCTATATTTTATAAATTTTTAGAGCACACGCAGGATTTCAGCATAAATTTTCTATTTCACCCGAGTATGGGAAGACTCTAGCTCTAATTTTGATGGGAATCGGTTATTCTGATTTTAGACCACACTTAACTAATTAATTTCCACTCAGTTTTTGATAGCCTTCCTTACTTTTCATAGTTGTCAACAATTCAATTTGTCTGTGATTTCGGTGCGCAGTGTGAACTAGGCTTTACAAAATAATTTTTTTTTATAACCTCTTTTACTTATCAATGTTGTTTAGTTATCACAGCCTCTTGGAGCCTCTTTGAAAACGGCTTCAATATATAGCTATTAATTTTAAGATCTTTGACACCTCCAGAGCCCATGGAGACAGATTGTTTGAAAGCTGCGCTTTATAAGGTCGTTCCGTTTTGGTATTTGGCATGGGAGTTTTTTGCGAAAAGTGCTAGAAATTTTTTTATTGATTTTTACGAATAAATTAAATAATTATTACAAAAAAAGAGTTAAGTCTGGCTTTCTTATTTCCTAAATACTTGGGTTTTACCACGTACTTTCTTCAGTTTATTTTATTTGTTATTAGTAAAATATCGCCCTTAATTTTATTAAAATAATTATTTAAATTTATTCGTGAAAATTAATTAAAAATTTCTAACGCAGAACACTCAAAATTTTTCACAAAAAACTCCCATGTCTATAGTATGTACAAAATCCGATTTATATTTGTGCAAAAGTTCTGCTTTATGACCACGCACCGTTTATGCCTGTTGTATACTTTGCTTTTTGCTTTGTCACGAGAATTGTCATGGGGAAGAAGAGAGACTTTTTACTTTCTCATGAGTGTAAAAATGCTGTAATTACTTTATTTAGTTTATGTTATGCCTTTGCGTTTTAAAAAGTTGAAAATTTTTTTTTCAATTTTTGTACTTTTTGTTATTGTTGTAATTTTAAAACTTTTGTATAACCTTATTTATATTAACCATAAAATTCCCGCCAAAATAATTATCCATGTTTCATAAAACTAATCCTTAATTTATTTATTTAACCCATTTTTATCAACTTATGAAATTTTAATTACATTAAATTAAAAATTAAAATTACCTAATTAAGGGAGCCACTCTTACTCTTCCTTTAGACCTTCTTAAAGTCCTCAAATTTCTTTTTCAAATGTTGACGAAACTTGGTAGCTCTGAAAGACTTGAAAAAGAAACCCAATANAAAGTCCTCAAATTTCTTTTTCAAATGTTGACGAAACTTGGTAGCTCTGAAAGACTTGAAAAAGAAACCCAATAATAGACTAAACATGAAGCAGTAGCTACTCAAACTCAGAAAAAATCCAACAAGGATCCCTATAAAATCACAAAACATATGTCTCATACTACAATTTATCGCTAATTCATAAATTCTATTGAAATAAATTAATAATTATTCACAAATTAACACCATCATGTCCTGAAAACCAACAACAGCTGTTGTTTAGAAATAAACTAAAACCATTATTAGAGTTCTAAATGATTAAATCAACTCTTACCATCGATAAGATCAGACTCCTCGTCTCTTGATGATACAATTTTAAGAAAGTAATTGAGAATACAACAGATGACAGAGACCGGAAAGATAATGGAAGCTCCGAGGAAAGGTATAATACTTGGATTTTGTTCCTTCCCAAGTTTGAGCTAGTCATACTTCATCCTAGTAGTGATGCCTTAGTTAGTACTTTGTAGAGTAGTAGAGTAGTGAGAGTTTAGTAAATTCAATTGATTTGAATCTCAATATTTGTTTTAACTTCGGTTTAATAACTGAGTTTCCAAGCACAGGTGGTATTTGACGACAGCAAGCACCTAAATTGATCGGAAATAGTCTCATGAGTAATGCGGCTTGCTACACGTTACTTAGAGAATTTACAATTTAACTTCATACAATGGATCTGGTGGTAGGTGGTAACAATTTAAATAATTACAAATTGAAGCTATTCATTAGTAATTCCAATTATTTGTTTAGTTTTGCTATATTACCGAAGCGCGATATCCAATTTCTCAAGTGGTAATATTGGTCTAATATGCGTTTTGGCCCGAACAATATCCAATTTGATGTACAGGATCATTTGAAAGTAGCTCCGGGCTTTTGAAAATCTGTACCTTTTTATTGGATTGACATACAGGTATCGTTTTGGACTCGTTGGAAAGCTGAATGTCAAGAAGGAATATTGGACACAATCGCAAAGTTCAAGGGTCACCATTATTAGGAGTAATTCATGGTCAAACGAAAAATTTTTAATTTAGCATTACGATTGGCATCGAAAAGTTTTAGAAACAAATCTTGAATTATTTGATAAGATCGGTTTGGTTGCTAAAAAAAGTGCTGAAACGGATTGTTTGAATTTTCGACAATAAAAGCCGCCATGGTAATCCTAATGCTAAATTAAAATTTTTTAATTTAATCATGAATTGACCTTAGTGATGCTGGTTCCTATCCTTTTTGATTGCGACCAATATTTCTTCTTGACATTCAGCTTTCCAATGAATCATAAACGAGACTCCTGTGTCAACCCAATAAAGATAAAGAAATTTTCAAAAGCATGGAGCTACTTTCAAATGACCCTGTATGTAAGCAATTCGTCGAAACTAGATTTATTCATTCTGTGAATTCAAATTTACAACTTGAAGACATAACATAAGTGAATTTTAAATTACGATATTTCGGAATAGCTGAAATATNGAATTCAAATTTACAACTTGAAGACATAACATAAGTGAATTTTAAATTACGATATTTCGGAATAGCTGAAATATATGATATTGAGCGTCAACTACAAGTTCTTTGACCAGAAAACTTGATCCATACACTTCATGATTTGAAAATAATNTATGATATTGAGCGTCAACTACAAGTTCTTTGACCAGAAAACTTGATCCATACACTTCATGATTTGAAAATAATGGCCTAATATACATGGTTCGAGCTTTGCGCTTCAATTTATTTCTTATTCTATTTATTACAATTGCTTTAAAATACGATTTTTGTCGTAACTTCCATTATATGACTAATAAAAACTATAAACTGTTTCAATTGTTTTGATTTCAAAATACAACCTATTCCTTCCGAAAAGTTGACACTTTTTCAACTTTTTCGAAANTGTTTCAATTGTTTTGATTTCAAAATACAACCTATTCCTTCCGAAAAGTTGACACTTTTTCAACTTTTTCGAAAAATAACGCTGACGCAAAGACAAAACAAACATTTCTAAAAACTAACTACGTTATATCCTTCCTCCTAACAATTCTCTTGGCAACGAGCAGAGAAAGTAAAGAGAAAAAATCATGCGACAACGAATGGAAAAGTATATAATGAAAAAATTACGAACGGAGTAAGCCATGGCGTAGCAACGACAACAGATAAAGTATACAACAGGCGTTATACTGCATGGTATTCTCAGTTGTGAAGGTCAGTAAATTCTCGTTCCATAATTAAATTTTTAACAATCAAACTTTCATGGTAAATTTTTAGTGATTAAAAAGATTTATCAGTTAGTTAGCTTCAAATTATTCAAATACTTATGGGCTGCGTGAACATGTTTAGATGTAATGATTTATTTGAGCTAACAAAGTTANTCAGTTAGTTAGCTTCAAATTATTCAAATACTTATGGGCTGCGTGAACATGTTTAGATGTAATGATTTATTTGAGCTAACAAAGTTAGCAAATAATAATTGTTAGCAAATAATTAACCAACTAAAAGTCAACTTTACAAAATTCATTCAAAATTTAGAATTCTCTAGTATAATTTACACTGGTCATTTTCTCACATCCGACTTAATCAATGAATAATTAATTTTTTGTCCGTTTATGACTTGAAGTGAAGCTAAGGAGTAAGAGGTCATTAGCTAGATGATAACCATATCCTAAAGATTCCCCACTAAAATTCATCACATTTGCCCATATGTGATGATGCTGGATGGGATGGGTCGGTAATTGTTGTACATTGCAGTTTGTTTTTCTAAATAAAAACGAGATTATAAAAAAAAATTAAAAGTTTTAATATTTAAGTTTTTGAAAAGTTTGTTTCAAGTTGTTTTTAATTTAAAAAACATGATTATTGTGTGTGTTTTCTTGTTTGGCTCTTGTGTCCTCTTCAATTAAACCATTCATAAAAGCTTCTTTATTAATTACTACGGATCTTGGTTGGGTTATACATTTTGGTTTTATTTATTTTTTGTGGATTATTACATTTGAACTAAATGTGTACATTTTGTAGATTGCGACAAAACGGTATCGTTTTGTCNGAATTCAAATTTACAACTTGAAGACATAACATAAGTGAATTTTAAATTACGATATTTCGGAATAGCTGAAATATTTGTTATGATATTGAGCGTCAACTACAAGTTCTTTGACCAGAAAACTTGATCCATACACTTCATGATTTGAAAATAATGGCCTAATATACATGGTTCGAGCTTTGCGCTTCAATTTATTTCTTATTCTATTTATTACAATTGCTTTAAAATACGATTTTTGTCGTAACTTCCATTATATGACTAATAAAAACTATAAACTGTTTCAATTGTTTTGATTTCAAAATACAACCTATTCCTTCCGAAAAGTTGACACTTTTTCAACTTTTTCGAAAGATATCGCTGACGCAAAGACAAAACAAACATTTCTAAAAACTACGTTATATCCTTCCTCCTAACAATTCTCTTGGCAACGAGCAGAGAAAGTAAAGAGAAAAAATCATGCGACAACGAATGGAAAAGTATATAATGAAAAAATTACGAACGGAGTAAGCGATGGCGTAGCAACGACAACGAACAGATAAAGTATACAACAGGCGTTATACTGCATGGTATTCTCAGTTGTGAAGGTCAGTAAATTCTCGTTCCATAATTAAATTTTTAACAATCAAACTTTCATGGTAAATTTTTAGTGATTAAAAAGATTTATTAGTTAGTTAGCTTCAAATTATTCAAATACTTATGGGCTGCGTGAACATGTTTAAATGTAATGATTTATTTGAGCTAACAAAGTTAGCAAATAATAATTGTTAGCAAATAATTAACGAACTAAAAGTCAACTTTACAAAATTCATTCAAAATTTAGAATTCTGTAGTATAATTTACACTGGTCATTTTCTCACATCCGACTTAATCAATGAATAATTAATTTTTTGTCCGTTTATGACTTGAAGTGAAGCTAAGGAGTAAGAAGTCATTAGCTAGATGATAACCATATCCTAAAGANGACTTGAAGTGAAGCTAAGGAGTAAGAAGTCATTAGCTAGATGATAACCATATCCTAAAGATTCCCCACTAAAATTCATCACATTTGCCCATATGTGATGATGCTGGATGGGATGGGTCGGTAATTGTTGTACATTGCAGTTTGTTTTTCTAAATAAAAACGAGATTATAAAAAAAANCTGGATGGGATGGGTCGGTAATTGTTGTACATTGCAGTTTGTTTTTCTAAATAAAAACGAGATTATAAAAAAAATTAAAAGTTTTAATATTTAAGTTTTTGAAAAGTTTGTTTCAAGTTGTTTTTAATTTAAAAAACATGATTATTGTGTGTGTTTTCTTGTTTGGCTCTTGTGTCCTCTTCAAAATTTGGTAAGTATTTTTCTTCTTTATTAATTACTACGGATCTTGGTTGGGTTATACATTTTGGTTTTATTTTTTTTGTGGATTATTACATTTGAACTAAATGTGTACATTTTGTAGATTGCGACAAAACGGTATCGTTTTGTCCGCCGTGTTTGGATCGCGGATGTGAATGGGCTGGGACTTTCGGTGTCCCAGATGGGCAATGTTTGAATATTACTTTGAATATAAGTTCTAAATTTTGAAGGCGTCTTAAGATAACCNTTTTTTGTGGATTATTACATTTGAACTAAATGTGTACATTTTGTAGATTGCGACAAAACGGTATCGTTTTGTCCGCCGTGTTTGGATCGCGGATGTGAATGGGCTGGGACTTTCGGTGTCCCAGATGGGCAATGTTTGAATATTACTTTGAATATAAGTTCTAAATTTTGAAGGCGTCTTAAGATAACCGACTCCTACCACCGACCCCAACAACGGCCTCAACCCAACTCATTCAGCACTATAAAAAATACAAAAAAATAAATATTTGTATTAATTAAGCTTTAAGCTTTGTATAATAAAATTATTCGATAATNGGTGTCCCAGATGGGCAATGTTTGAATATTACTTTGAATATAAGTTCTAAATTTTGAAGGCGTCTTAAGATAACTGACTCCTACCACCGACCCCAACAACGGCCTCAACCCAACTCATTCAGAACCNCACCGACCCCAACAACGGCCTCAACCCAACTCATTCAGAACCATAAAAAATACAAAAAAATAAATATTTGTATTAATTAAGCTTTAAGCTTTGTATAATAAAATTATTCGATAATGAATTTTCAGTAGAAAATGAAATTTATCATAAATTATTAGTACGCAAATAAAAGAATAATTAATTTGAAAATGCGTTGATGTATGAAAAAAAAATTAATTTCGGGTACTGCGGGAAGAAGAAGCAATGAAGTCTTCCGCTGCGTAGCGGGAAGGTAGGATTGACCGGCGTCCAAAGCGTGTCACCTTGACGTTTTCATCTACAATGTCGTCTACAAATAGACAATANTGTATTAATTAAGCTTTAAGCTTTGTATAATAAAATTATTCGATAATGAATTTTCAGTAGAAAATGAAATTTATTATAAATTATTAGTACGCAAATAAAAGAATAATTAATTTGAAAATGCGTTGATGTATGAAAAAAAAAATTAATTTCGGGTGCTGCGGGAAGAAGAAGCACGGAAGTCTTCCGCTGCGTAGCGGGAACGTAGGATTGACCGGCGTCCAAAGCGTGTCACCTTGACGTTTTCATCTACAATGTCGTCTACAAATAGACAATANCGTAGGATTGACCGGCGTCCAAAGCGTGTCACCTTGACGTTTTCATCTACAATGTCGTCTACAAATAGACAATAGCATAAGTTCTGGTTAACTAATTTAGATTTCAATGTATTCTCAGTTCATATGTTCATCAAATAACTGTATACTTATTATTACTTTACGCCTTATACTTACAGTGGATGTTTTCATCCAAATCAGAAGAACCTGAAAGTAAAAAGAAACAAAAATTTTAGTTATCATTAATTTGAAATTTTCTCGGCAGTATACTTGCATTCAGTTCTTACCGAGATTCTGGAATTCCTCGAGTGGAACTATGTTATGCCCCTCACCGCGTTACCACCACTCGTCCACACGCGGAGCCGAGAAACCAAAGCGACAATTTTCACTCTGATGTGGTAAAGATACACAACCAGTGCTGCACCTACTAGTCAGAAAAGACGTAAAATTACTATGAAGAAAAGAATATAAAATTTGCACAATCTCTGGGAAATGATGCATTAAAAAATCAGAAACTGGCTGTCGCATACTCTTCGTTGCGAACAAAACAATCGCTTAATTCTAACACCATGTCAACTGTCACCTAGCGTACAAAACAATCGAAAACATGACTTTCGCTCAATAATAGACACAGATATATAGATAAGGCCACTTCATAACAACTCAAAAAATTTTCTGTTCACAATCAGTCGTAGAATGTAATCGTAAACGTCGAATACTTGCAATGGACGCAGAGAAAGCGACCCAAATCACCAACACTGGACTCTCTGCTGTGTCATCGGGGCCCTCTGTAGTCACTGTTCCAGGTGACTCAGAAGGTGGTGATGGAGAGCATGTCCGCCCAGGTTCCAGCAAATAATCCCAATGCCCCGAAGGAAATGTCCCAGGCTGAAAACATTGCCCATCTGGGACACCGAAAGTCCCAGCCCATTCACATCCGCGATCCAAACACGGCGGACAAAACGATACCGTTTTGNAGAAAGCGACCCAAATCACCAACACTGGACTCTATGCTGTGTCATCGGGGCCCTCTGTAGTCAGTGTTCCAGGTGACTCAGAAGGTGGTGATGGAGAGCATGTCCGCCCAGGTTCCAGCAAATAATCCCAATGCCCCGAAGGAAATGTCCCAGGCTGTAAACATTGCCCATCTGGGACACCGAAAGTCCCAGCCCATTCACATCCGCGATCCAAACACGGCGGACAAAACAATACCGTTTTGTCGCAATCTACAAAATGTATACATTTAGTTCAAATGTAATAATCCACAAAAAAAAATAAAACCAAAATGTATAACCCAACCAAGATCCGTAGTAATTAATAAAGAAGCAAAATACTTACCAAATTGTGAAGAAGACACCAGAGCCAAACAAGAAAACACACACATAATAATCATGCTTTTTAAATTAAAAACAACTTGTAACAAACTTTTCAAAAACTTAAATATTAAAACTTTTAATTTTTTTTTTATAATCTCGTTTTTATTTTGAAAAACAAACTACAATGTACAACAATGACCGACCCATCCCATCCAGCATCATCACATATGGGCAAATGTGATGAATTTTAGTGTGGAATCTTTAGGATATGGTTATCATCTAGCTGTCATTGAACTTCAAACATAAGCAATATTTTTACAAAATAATTGCCGACATATGATTGAGTGTTGTTTATAGATTTAGAAGAAAAAAAAATTTTTTTAACAAATTTCAATTCTGAGGTGTCTTAAATATTCTTCGTCGGAACCGTACAATTATTAATATTATTATTACATTTCCAATACACTAATTTTATTTTTCCCTTTGACAANTGTTGTTTATAGATTTAGAAGAAAAAAAAATTTTTTAACAAATTTCAATTCTGAGGTGTCTTAAATATTTTTCGTCGGAACCGTACAATTATTAATATTATTATTACATTTCCAATACACTAATTTTATTTTTCCCTTTGACAAAATAATTGAGTAAATTGAGTCGTCTAAGTTCATTCACCCCACCCCAACATATAGGAGGACTAAAAAAATCTGATTGGACCAACCTAAGAATTTAAGAAATTATTTTGATTTAAAATTTTAATTTATCCTTACTTGAATAGACTATATTATTTATTGTAATAGATACATTAATTACAAGTTACAAAACACAGTTATATAATATGAAATATTTAAATAAAAAGTGTACTAAGGAGGTTCTTAATTATATTAGCTTCCTTCAAAATCTTCATTGTTTTCCTTATTTCTCCTATTTTCCCATCTATTAATTGAATTTAAAGGATAGCACATAATACCTGAAACTAACATGAGTAATCCAGCTACATAAAAAGACATGTCAAAGTTCCCCGTAAGGTCAAATAACAATCCTAAAAGANACTATATTATTTATTGTAATAGATACATTAATTACAAGTTACAAAACACAGTATATAATATGAAATATTTAAATAAAAAGTGTACTAAGGAGGTTCTTAATTATATTAGCTTCCTTCAAAATCTTCATTGTCTTCCTTATTTCTCCTATTTTCCCATCTATTAATTGAATTTAAAGGATAGCACATAATACCTGAAACTAACATGNTTTCCTTATTTCTCCTATTTTCCCATCTATTAATTGAATTTAAAGGATAGCACATAATACCTGAAACTAACATGAGTAATCCAGCTACATAAAAAGACATGTCAAAGTTCCCCGTAAGGTCAAATAACAATCCTAAAAGAAAACATACACTCTGTAAATTATACTAATAGTAATTATTAAATTATAAATATTTTATTAATTTTTGAATAATACCTGCAAGTGGTGAACCACACATTGCCGCAATACCTTGAAAAAGAAGCAACAATCCAAAGGCATTGGTAAGTTTGCTCAATCCCAATAATTCAACCAATAAGATTGACCTCAAAGATGCAAAACATGCTGAGAAATAATATTAATTAATTAATATAAACTAATTTCATTAAAAATTAATAATGAAGAAGCTTCCGATAGTAAAAAAAGAAAAAAGTTTACCCATTGAAAATCCAAAAATACATGAATAGGTCACATAGCCTGAAAATCCAAAATTTCCAATCAGTGGTACAACTCCAGTTGCCAATCCACCAATTGTCAAGGCCCCATTGTTAATCATTAACGAATTAACTTTTGGACTGTCTGCAATTCCTCCACTAATTATTCGACCTACTGTATTTGTGATACCAATTATTGACACCAGCAACGTCGCCTTGTATGGATCTACCTCATTTTTTACCGCAAGACCTTTAAAAATTTTAAAATTTAATATTTTAGCATAAAATTTTGACTCAAATATTAATAAAATCAATTTACTTTTGAGGTAAATGAATGGTACTGAATATCCCAAAAGTGTTATAAAACCCGATAGTGCAAGAAGCAAAAATGTTGGAGATTTTAGTAAAGAAAAATCCAACATTTTCTTCACTATGTCTAGTTTACACTTTTTAGATTTCTTTCCATTGTCTTTTGTTGAAAGTTCACCACCGTCGATATCCATACTCGAGAACACTGCACCAATCTAATAATAATGTCGTTTTNCTTTTGTTGAAAGTTCACCACCGTCGATATCCATACTCGAGAACACTGCACCAATCTAATAATAATGTCGTTTTGTTGTATATTATATAAATTTCAAATTTGAAAATTTAAAAAAAAATACTTTTTTGAATATTTAAAATCATACTATTTTCATAAAGAAAATCATATCAAATTGTCGACCANCTTTTGTTGAAAGTTCACCACCGTCGATATCCATACTCGAGAACACTGCACCAATCTAATAATAATGTCGTTTTTTTATATATTATATAAATTTCAAATTTGAAAATTTAAAAAAAAAATACTTTTTTGAATATTTAAAATCATACTATTTTCATAAAGAAAATCATATCAAATTGTCGACCATTACCGGTCGACTCCATTTGCTGGACTCATATCATATTAACCATTTTTAGTAACTTTTACTTTTATTTTCGTACTTACTTGGAAATTACTCTTGGATTTAGATATCTCAGGAACTGCTTGTAAACTTCCAGTTAGAAAAATGTCATCACGATACAGTGGTTTATTAAGTATTCCTTTATTAGCAAGTCTTAATACTCTCGACTGTGACATTTCACCAGTATTGATGAGAGCTGAATTTGACAACATGAGTGTCACTGAGGTTCTTCTACGTCGAAAATTTGGATTATTACTATCATCCCAATCTTTGATAGAAACAGTTGTCGAAATTCTACGACTTTTATTTGAAATTCTACTATCACCTGTAAAAATTCAAAAAGCAAGAAATCAAAAAAGAGCAAAAAAAAAAAAATTAAGCCATATTTATAGTCAATCTATAATGATGAGAATGAAAATCTCACCTGTAGGACGTCTACTTGATTGATTAATATTTTTTTCATTCATTTCATTTATATCTACATGTTCAGCTTCTTCTACAATTTCATTCAAACAAGAACCAACTGTTTGTCTATTTGGAACTTGTAGAGTCAATGGAGAGGTCATAGTAGGTAGTGATATTTTTCGATGTTCTGATGATATATTATTAGAATTATTCAAAAGTGATGAAGCATACGATGAACGTCGAAATTTTTCAGTAGGAGATAAAATTTTAGAATAATTGTTATCTAATTTGTCTAATTTTTGATTTTCGGTTAAACCATCGGGATTACCGATACTATTGATCGAATCCCATTTCTCCATATCCCGTGCTCTTTTAATACGCATGAGCAATGGAGTTGTTTGCGGTGATGAGGTACCATTTGCTTGAATCATCGTTTCTAAACAAAAACAAACAAACAAACAAAAAAAAATTCAAAAATATTATATTAATACTTAAGTATATATTAAAAAAATGTTTTTTGTTCGTAACAAATTATTACCGTCTTCAAAGTGAGATTTTCGTACCGGAAGTAAAGGTCTGTAGAGTGAAGCAAAAATAAGACAAGAGAATATAAGACCAGCTTGAATTAACATTGCATTGTTCCATTGAAATTCTTTGATGAGATATGCTGAAAGTGGAGCAAAAATAAATGTTCCACAACTAAAATAATTAAAAAAAATAATTGGTTAGATAAATCAAATTTTTAGAATTTAAATTATTTAATTTATTACCCAGAGCCACAAATTGCAATTCCTGTTGCCAGTGCTCTCTTTTTATCAAAATAAAATCCAACAGTGATTACTGCAGGGACGTAAATTAAACTAAATCCAATTCCACCCAAAATACCATAAATAATAAACATTGCTGGCATATTTGCTTTTCCAGTTTCATGATCAGATAAAGCCCAGGCAGCGGCAAATGTTAGACTGCTAGCGATACTACCTGCCATACCAACCACACGAAATCCAAATTTATTGGCTAGAGATGATACAAATGGTCCTTAGGAATTCAATAAAAGAAATTAAAATTATTAGTAAATTTATTTAATTCTTGTATATTTTCATTGAATTATGACATTATGACATGAATTTCCTTTACCTGACAACAGAGTAAATCCAAAAAGTAAGCTTCCTACCCAAGCTACTGTGGACAGCGGTACTCGCTCAGTTTCAATTGGTGAAGATGATTTGACTATTTCATCTTGCATAATTCCAAAAGAAAATATTGTACCATCAACAATTAGATTTGACATAAATGCTGCAAAGACAACAACCCAACCCCATCCTCCATCAGGAGGTACGACAATGTCGTCCATAGTGATCTCCTCATCATCGGGTCCAACAATCTGTACATATGAGGAATAATTTATAATTTATAATTTATAATTTATAATTTATAATTTATAATTTATAATTTATAATTTATAATTTATAATTTATAATTTATAATTTATAATTTATAATTTATAATTTATAATTTATAATTTATAATTTATAATTTATAATTTTTAATTTTTAATTTTTAATTTTTAATTTTTAATTTTTAATTAATTTTTAATTAATTTTTAATTTTTTCGATCTATACATTTATATAATTAAGTACTATTATAATGATTATTTTGATTACATACAGTAACAGGTATTTGATTATTGTGTTCTCCAATGAGAAAGCTAGGTCTTCGGGATGTTGAGACTGATTGACTTCCACCAATGAGAAGTGGTCCAAGACCATTTCGATGTTCAGTTTCATTCTCACTTTCACTGGTTCTCGTCACTAAAACTATTCCTCTGTCACTTTCCGATGCCATCTGATTTAGTTAATTTTAATTTAAACTTATCGATACTAAAAATGCGTCATGAAGAGAGTTGAATACTAAATAAGTAAAAAATTAGAAGCAGGTAGATATCAAATTGTTCAAAAAAAGCACCTATAATCGAATTTTCCTGAAAAGATTGTCGAGCATAAGTGTATATAATAGTTGGATCAATTAAAACTGTCTAATTAAAACTAATTTCGTCTACCGTGTTTTCAAATCCTATTGGTAAATTGAAGTGCTCAAGAATCAAGAGTCTCGTCAGTTCTAATACTATCAAGTAAATCCAATTATCAATCCACTTGACTTCATAAATGTTATTTAAGAGCCTAACCATTTTTGATTATACTTGATCATGTTTAATAGTTCTCTTGATCTAATTCAATACCTACCTGGACTACCTAACCAATCAATTTCGGATACCAAAAAATTATTTTATATCACTTTTTTTCTGCATCTCAAGGATGTAAAAAAAACTAAGAAAACAACGTTAATTTTTTTTTTGATAACCCATATTGATTCACTAATTTAGATCTATTCAATTTCACTAAATACAGTATGTCGCAACAAATCATGTACATTTCAATTTTAATAATCTCTAAACTGATACTCTATACTGAATCTCGCATAAGCGCGATTTAGTATAGAGTACAGTATTTCTCGATTTAATTCCCCGCCTCCAAATAATTCCCCCCACCTCGAAATAAATCCCCATGAGAAATTATTAAAAGTCTCTTCAGGCGCGAAATTAGAAACAATTTTATGTAAAATTACCTGAAAAGAGGAAAATTAAAAATTTAGAAGGCGACAAAATTATCAAAACGACAAAAAAGCCAATAAAGTATCAGATATCCCTGACATGGATAAAAAATTCCATTATTTGTACTTTTTTACCTCTTAAAAGAAGTAAACAACTATAAAAGAAGCATAATTTTTACTTCTAATTAATAATTCCCCACTTCGANAGAAATTATTAAAAGTCTCTTCAGGCGCGAAATTAGAAACAATTTTATGTAAAATTACCTGAAAAGAGGAAAATTAAAAATTTAGAAGGCGACAAAATTATCAAAACGACAAAAAAGCCAATAAAGTATCAGATATCCCTGACATGGATAAAAAATTCCATTATTTGTACTTTTTTACCTCTTAAAAGAAGTAAACAACTATAAAAGAAGCATAATTTTTACTTCTAATTAATAATTCCCCATCTTTTGCCCGGTTTGAAATAATAATTCCCCAGGAGATTTAAACCGAGAAATATGGTATCTGATGAATCGCCTCAATGAAACCTTGAGTAGGTCAATCATATCGACTAGAGATGCCCCGAGTAGCAATACTCGGCCAATTGCCGAGTACGAGTACTCGATGTATTGAAGATGGCGGTAGTGAGTACTCGGCCGATGACTCGGCTTCCTAAACATATGGGGTGTCATTCAATGCGGCTCAACATGTACAGTAAATCTGTGGCGTTTAAGCGTCATTTTCTTATCTCAAATTTGATGCCGCTGCACAACTGCTGATTTTGAATTTTGAATTTAACGAACACTACAGATTGTGTTGGGAATTCATTTCAGCTCAATGCTTTCTAGTTTTGAACTGATCTGAACTGAACTGGAAAGGATCTCAATAATAGGTAAAACTGAACTGAAATGAAAAATATTGAACTAAACTGGAAGTGATTAAAAAATAGTGAAATACTGGGCTGAACTGTACTCGGAATATTTTGAAAGTAATGAAGTACTGAATTTAACTGAAATGAACTGAAAAACTTAAATTACTAAACTGAAATGGAAATTTTTTTTTACAAGCAATAGCACTGAACTGAATTGGACTGAATTTTTTCAGTAAATTGCAAAATTTACTTCAAAAAAGTATAAAATATATTCTTGCCATATATTCTAATTAAAAAATGCTGTAAAATTTCCAAGTGAATTTAGTTTTTACTTTCAAGAAGTTTTAGAAATACTCGGTGCAGTTGGCCGAGTAGTGGCCGAGTACCATTTTCGAATATTGCCGAGTACGAGTACTCGGCAACGAGGCCGAGTATTGCCGAGTACTCGGGGCATCTCTAATATCGACCTTGCAAAAGTTCATTGAATCTCATTAACCGTGTAAAAATGTTTATTTGATCTCATCATCACCTTCCATGCGCCTTAACTTACAAGAAAGAAGTAACAATTCGGATAATACATAGTTATCGCAGTTACAAGTATCGTCCGAACGTATTATATATCCTTATCTTTTAACGTTAGGATGCGTGATATGGATACATTAAGTTGTTTANCAAGAAGTTTTAGAAATACTCGGTGCAGTTCGCCGAGTAGTGGCCGAGTACCATTTTCGAATATTGCCGAGTACGAGTACTCGGCAACGAGGCCGAGTATTGCCGAGTACTCGGGGCATCTCTAATATCGACCTTGCAAAAGTTCATTGAATCTCATTAACCGTGTAAAAATGTTTATTTGATCTCATCATCACCTTCCATGCGCCTTAACTTACAAGAAAAAAGTAACAATTCGGATAATACATAGTTATCGCAGTTACAAGTATCGTCCGAACGTATTACATATCCTTATCTTTTAACGTTAGGATGCGTGATATGGATACATTAAGTTGTTTACGCAAACTGAATAATGAGAAGAGAAAGGTGCGCAGGATTTGGGACGTACTGTACTAATTGATATAAAATCCAAAATTATTTTAAATTATAGGACTAATGATTATAGGTTATAATTTTTCAACTGATATAATAAGGTAGCAGAGTATGACTGTAATAGCACCTCCTAAACACATATTTGACATGAACTCAATCCAGTATGTTATTAAAACTTAATATGCTAATCTTAAGTATAATGAAATCACCAAATCATGCTTTTCCAATTGGTATTTTTTTTATAATAAATCATTTCTATTTGAAGTGTTTTTGTAATAAATACAAGCTAAACCAGTCAAATAATTGTTTTCAAGAGCGCAAAAAAAAAAGTCTCTAAAGCACTTCATTAATCAATGCATCACTTAGAAAAACAATGTTCCAGGAGGAGCTTCATAGGATACTAGCTTACATATTTGAAAAAAAAAGTTTGTCTAAAATTTTATTTGAATTTAAAATTTTGATATTGTAAATCAAATGGTGAAAGTCAAATGTACAACAATAAAACTTGTGTAAGAATGAAACTAAAAATTACTTTCTTATTACCAAACTTAAAAATTAACACTGTGTACCATTTTAAGGACTATAACAGCAAAGGTGGTTAGTATAAAAATTAATTATGGAATTCACTAAAGTGGTGTTTATTCCAGACAAACAAGTTTTTACTCAAGTAGTTTCAATGCAGTTTATACCACAGGATTTAGATTTTTAGATTAATCATTAATTATTGTAATGTGTAGGTAGTAGGGTTGCAATAAGAAGTACTTATGACGTACTTCAACTATGATGAATGGATAAATTGATGAATGTCTACAAACATGGGTAATTAGTTACATTTTAGACAATTCCTACTAATATTTACACAGTAGGGGTCTACCTTTTCATATTCCACACTTTCACACTTTCACAGAAGTGTGAAGGAGAAGTGCGAAACTCCTCCCCAGAAAGTGTAAAGAACCAGTTACAGAAGTGCAGAAAAACAGGTCTCACCCGAAAAAATTTCATACTTGAGCACTTTCACACTTTCACAGAAGTCTATACAAAAGTGTGAAAACACGCTCCAAAATTCAAAACTTGCCAATGAGACTCCGTAGCGTCACAAAGTGTGAAAGTGTAAAAGTGATCGAATAATTTTTTTCACTCTTGTTTACACTTCTAATACTCCGTCAATTTAAAACGTGATTCAAAACTTCAAATTTTCGTTTCAATTGTTTTNCTTTCACAGAAGTCTATACAAAAGTGTGAAAACACGCTCCAAAATTCAAAACTTGCCAATGAGACTCCGTAGCGGCACAAAGTGTGAAAGTGTAAAAGTGATCGAATAATTTTTTTCACCCTTGTTTACACTTCTAATACTCCGTCAATTTAAAACGTGATTCAAAACTTCAAATTTTCGTTTCAATTGTTTTCAAGATTTTGATTAACGACAAAAATCATTTAAAATAAAATTACCTGCTCAACCTCAATTAAATTCAGGTAAATTTCATCTTCCTTAGACTCATCAGCAGAACCAAGATCCTCCAAATCGTGCAAAGCATCCTCAAATATGTTGCAAATAACTTTTTACTAAATAATAGTAAATAACTAAACTTTTTACTAAATAATTTAATTACTAAAACTCAAGTAGAAGTTACTTCAAAACTAGGGCTCACCCGATTCCTCTTCACACTTTTGCACACTAGTACAGAAAGAGTTGAAATATTTTCAAGTGTGAATTGTATAGAGGCCTCACTCGTTGTGGCTTCACACTCATGCGCGCTTCAACATAAAAGTGTGCAATAAAGTCATCTGTGAAAGTGTGAAACTAAAAAGGTAGACCCCTAGTATTTCATATCTCGTAGGTACGAAAAAGACAAGAAAATTTTATGGTTTACTTATTAGAATTTTCACTTTATCCTGAAATTTTATAATCAAGTTTTACTGTTTTTAAATTTAAATAAGGTTATAATAAGTAAATACCGTCTACAATAAAATTGACTTGTATTTCACTCTGTTATAGGAGAAATTCAGGTTTTGTAACACCGCGAGATTCAAACTTCTTTGTTAATCAGGGTCCATAAAGACTGTAGCTTGGGCGCTTCCCTTTATAGGAAATCGCTCAGAAAAACAATTTAGAGGTCCTAAAATAAATTAGGCATAAACCTCCCAAATTTTCTCCCATGCCAAAGACCTTTAGTAACTGACCCTATAAAGCGAAGCGACAACAAACAATCTAAATTGATCCTGGTGTTAACACTATACTTACGCCCGTTGTATACTTTAATTACTCTGTTCGTTGTCTAGAGAAGGGTACCAAATTTTTTTACAAAAGTCTCCCATGCCAAAGGCAGAATTTGTTTGACACAAGTATACAAGGGGCATTACTGTACGACTACAGTGAAACTTGGCTACTACTGAGTATTAAAACTACATCGAAACACTAAGCCTGAGCCCATTGACAATCATGTCAAGAACACGAGCATACTAATTTGTTGATACATAGTTATGATTAGTAAATCACGTTGACCTATCTCCCTACAACATGATCCCTCACAACCAATCAACAAAACAATTCTAATAACTTATCATTTCAAATAATTACTATGTTTGATATAAACGAAAGTGTTACAGATGTAGTAACAAAGTAATTGATTTGTAAAGCTACATTTCTAATTTGTCCATTACAAATCGGTGTTGCAGTAATGTCATTGTCTAGTATAATTTTTATTCGATCATCCAAACCTTGAACAATTGGACTTCGTCGAGTCAAGTACTCCAATATCATATCAGAATCCAAGATACCTGTAGTAAAAATCTTATTAATTAAAAATAATAATAATAATAATAATATGACCTAGTTATTAAGTTTAATCTCACCTGAACGATGATAAGTAATGAGATTCTTCTGTATCATTTTGTATCCGTCACCACCAGTGGCCGTATAGGTTGGAATAGCTACTTTGTACACAGCCGTGTCATTGATTGGTTCATACTTAGGAATACGACATTTAGAACAAAGGACGTTCAATTCTTTAACGCGTTGACCTTCAGGTTGAGTCATGTCATACACAATTCGTATACCTGATACTTGTAAAAATTTTCCAGCAAGATGAAAACCTTTAGGATCATAACCAATTGCAGAATATTCAAAAGCTTCTCGTAAGTACATTCCTTCAATTTCAATTAAATCTATTGTGTTTTGAAATGGAAATACTGTAAGAATATCTTCGAGTGATATAGTTCCATTTCGAGCTTGTTCATCAATTGACGATCGAACGGCTCCACCATTCATGAGTGCCATGGATACACTACTCCAGTACAATTCATCAGGAAATTTTAAATTCTGTGTCATAAAAATAGGCATAGTTCGGTCAAACTTTAGATAGCGGATATTGAAATTTAGATACTAAACCTACTATTTCGACCATTCCATCAGCAATTAAGCTACCAAGATTACATTCACCAAGTCGACAGGTTAGAGCACTTCCATCCAGAAAAACACGTGTTTTGCCTACTTCACTTTTACTATTTTCCATTACTCCTTTACCTGCTTCTAAGATTTGAGCCTCCATGTCTAGATCTTGAGGTATAGTGCTATCCAATAGTATAGGGTTACCTGACGAACTGATAACTTCTCCAGCTTCATCAAAAGTGACATTTAGATATCCCAAGTACTTCCCATAAGCATAAGCCTAGAATCCATCTTGAAAATTAATTCAAATAATTTTTACTAAAGTTTACTTACATAGTTTTTTATACCTGGACCACTGGTACTGTCCTACCGTTTGTCTTTACCAAAGTTGGGTACTTTCCCAATGGTTCTTCAATATCAGGCAGAATGTCACCTACATATTTTATGATTAGATACTACGTTTTTACTACTGTGTACTTACAAAATAGTTGTTAATCACACAGTACAAGTATTATAAATGTACCAGAGTATAGAAACGTATTGGTATGTCCTCCAACGACAAGATCAATAAATGGTGCAGTTGCAATCTTAATATCGACATCATATCCCGCATGTCCAACAGCAATAAGAATTTGTACTCCTGCATCATTTAACCTCTTTGCTTCTTTAGAAACTGCTTCAAATTCGTCTTCAAATACTAATTCACCAGGATTAGAAATTTCCTTCAAGCAATATAAAATAAATTTTCATAAATTAAAAAAAAAATTTTTTTATCAACATCGAAATTTATCATCAACATCGAAAATTTTTATGCTCAACCTGTGTTTCAGTAGTTGTGTATCCTATTATCCCAACTTTTCGTCCTTGGTACTTTACTACAACGGATTTCTTCAATTTACCAACGAATTTGGCTTCTTTTGAAATGTCAATATTTGAACTGATGACAGGAAAGGTGACATTGTTGAGAAATGGTATCAGTCCTTCGACACCATCATCAAATTCATGATTACCTAATGCCTGGCGACAAAAAAAAATAATTATTTTTTAAATTTTACCAACTATATAAACATTTTTGTAAACCAATTTCTCCTTACCATTGCAGTATGGTTCAATTGGTTGACAAATCGTGCAACAATTTCCCATTTGAACAGTGTATACCATACAGTTCCTTGGAAATAGTCACCAGCTGACAAATATACAACATTTCTATGTGTCTGACGTATCTCCTTCACCTAAAAACAAACTATGCAAGGTGAGTCAACGAATATTTTAAATTTACCACTCAGTGATGAAGGTCAATAACCTTGTAGTGTAGGCGTGAGAAACCTCCATAGCATTGATCCTTTATCTTTTCTTCATCTGAACAACCACCACTGTATTTATTGGTTTCAAGAAATCTTGAATGTACATCATTGGTGTGTAAAATTGTCAGCATCAGTGGATCCTCCACTGCACCAATTTTTATAAATTTTGATACAAATATACTAAAGATGGAAAATATTACCCAATAATAATTGGGAGGCATTTCAATTTAGTATTTTTAATTTTGAAAACAATAATATTGTTACATTGTTTTTTTGTTTCAATAAATCAACAAGAGATATACGTCTTAACCCAAGTTCCACAATCAAATAGAGAGTTCCACAATAACGAAAAAAAAAGTTTTGTAACAAAATGGCAAACACTTGAAAACTGCCAATTTCCCGGATCTTTATAAAATGACTATTTCTTCTCACTTTTTTCTTCTTTTTCTTTACAAATACTGTCCGTAAGGGTATGAATAAGACATAATGAGCACGAAAGTGTTATAAATCATGACACATAAAATTTAAGTTATTCTTTAGCAGTTGCTATTTGCTTAATTGGAGAGGCTTTTTTTTATTCTCTCACTTGTGGCCATTTCGATTATTGCAATTTCTTNAATATTGTTACATTGTTTTTTTGTTTCAATAAATCAACAAGAGATATACGTCTTAACCCAAGTTCCACAATCAAGTAGAGAGTTCCACAATAACGAAAAAAAAAAGTTTTGTAACAAAATGGCAAACACTTGAAAACTGCCAATTTCCCGGATCTTTATAAAATGACTATTTGTTCTCACTTTTTTCTTCTTTTTCTTTACAAATACTGTCAGTAAGGGTATGAATAAGACATAATGAGCACGAAAGCGTTATAAATCATGACACATAAAATTTAAGTTATTCTTTAGCAGTTGCTATTTGCTTAATTGGAGAGGCTTTTTTTTATTCTCTCACTTGTGGCCATTTCGATTATTGCAATTTCTTAATGTATAAATGTATTTGAATAAAAAAAAAATTCTCAATTATAGTCGTAACAAGTAGTTCCACTGTCTACCTGTCGTCTTTTCACAATCACAACAATACCCAATTGCCTACTAAACAACTCCCCTCCAACTTTGACTAATTTGATTGTCATGTATCACTATTACTCTATTCTATCCTTACGATTACGATTAGGATTTTAAAGACTACTTCCCATTGTATTTTGTCAAGTTTCTCTAACATTTTGAACAAGTTCCTTCAATTTTTCTTCAAGTACTGTGTAAATATACCAAAAAAACCTTGAATTTTTCTGGACACGAGTAATGCTTCCACACGGAAATTATTTATCAATTTATTATACTGCAAGGCCAATCGGTGACGGAAGTTAAATAATTCCGGTAGGTGCGTTTGTTCTCGTATTAAGGAGAATTTTAACGTATTTATAAGTGGTATTATTAGACCTAAAACTAGGAGTGTATTGTAACTGTCGTGTATGTCTATTTGTCTGTCTGTCTGTCTGTCTCTGTCTGTCTGTTTGTTTGTCCGTCTGTCTGTCTGTTTGTTTGTCCGTCTGTCTGTCTGTCCTCTGTCTGTCTGTTTGTCTGTCTGTCTCTGTCTGTCTGTTTGTCCGTCTGTCTGTCTCTGTCTGTCTGTTTGTTTGTCCGTCTGTCTGTCTGTTTGTTTGTCCGTCTGTCTGTCTGTTCTCTGTCTGTCTGTTTGTCTGTCTGTCTCTGTCTGTCTGTTTGTTTGTCTGTCTGTCTGTCTGTTTGTTTGTCCTTATGTCTTACCTGTCTGTCTGTCTGTCGGCTTTTTTTTTGTTTTTTTTTATTTGAATAATATTAATATAAATTAAAATATTTGAGTTTACTTCTATTTATAGACAGAAATAGATAAATAAGTTATCTACAACTAGAGTGCTACAATTGACTCAGTTTATACAAAGATGACCTTGAGGAGTTTCTATGATTTAGATTTAACTATACTTTTACGATTACAAGTGTTTCTACCGTTTCTACTATTCATTACTGCCTCATGTGGTTTTCCTTTCATTTCTACAATAATTTCCTTCCTAGAAATAAATTTGATAATCGAAAAATTAAATCATTAGCACAATATAATAATATGATTTTAGTTAAAAAAAATAATTTTTTAAATAAAATTCCATATTTTATTCATTATTGTTACAAAGTTATGGAAGTAATCTTGTTGAAAGCTATTTTGCAGCTGCAGGGTCTACACAACGGCTATTACATCCATCTTTACAACATTTTTTTTTTCCAGGACAAGCTTTATCGTTAAGACAATCTTTTTTGGCGTCATGTTGGCAAGTACCCATGGATCCTGCAGACTCTGGACACTCTCCTGACTTCTCGACAGTGTTAGCAGCATCTGCTTTCAAAATATAGATAAATAGTAAAAAATTTCAAGATTCAATGCCAAAAAAAAAATATTATTTTTTAAGTTCGACTTATGTACCAGATGAAGAAGGATTCAGAATGATCAATAAAAATCCTGAAAGCAGAAATATTCTAAGAATAGTAGTCTTCATGATGACAAGGAGTTGGATTTTTTTTTGACAATTTATAAAAGCAGAAAAAGTTTAAAAGACTATTTGAATTTGTAAAATATTACATCAATTTATACTTAGATTTACATAATTTAGTAATTGATTGGCTAATTTTCTACAAAAGCTATTATAAACTTTGCGTGAGTGGTAAATGGCAGGCTTGGATTCAATTTTTTTACAAAAGGTATAGAAAATCGTGCTAACTCAATTATTATTCAAAAAATTTTGGCATAAATACGGAAATAATATGACGCATGAAAGTTTTTGATGTCTTTTGAGTCTTATTGACTGTTTTTTTTTACTTTTCAAAATTGTTATTCAAGCTAATAGCTTAGCATGCAAGGTCAAATAATAAACTGCATAAATCGCATAAAAATGCATTAAACCGAGGTAATCATTACTCTTCTGTCACCATCTAGAATATANACTGTTTTTTTTTACTTTTCAAAATTGTTATTCAAGCTAATAGCTTAGCATGCAAGGTCAAATAATAAACTGCATAAATCGCATAAAAATGCATTAAACCGAGGTAATCATTAATGACTCTTCTGTCACCATCTAGAATATATTTACTTCAATAATTGACAAGACTTGATTCACACAAATCGTAAGATTTCAAAATTCTATATAAGTTTTGTCTAATTTTGGATAATAATTTTATATCATGATGCCATTTTTTGTTGATTTTTGTAAAAATTTCCCCACAATTGTACACAACTGTTGGGAAAATATTTGGATAGCTTTTTGAGCCTAATTAAAAATTAGTGTCTTGTGTTCATAACAAACAGGATTCACTATAATTTAAAATATGAAAATAATAAACACAAATGATGAACACAAATCTTTTATTTTATTTTTTATATTATATCATGGTCGCATTATAGAGTGACATAATTTCAAAATTTTCAAGCATAATTTTAGCCTTTTCTATTATTAATATAGTGTATGATTTAATCACTCCCACTCATTCCTGTGCCAAATTTTTGCAAGAATGAATTCACATTTGTAATAAAGTTATGTTTTTACAGATGCAGAAAAAAAAAATTTTTTTTTTTACTTTTTTTTTTTNAAAAAAAAAAATTTTTTTTTTTTTTTTTTTTTTTTTTTTTTTTTTGTGAAGATTCTTTTATTTAGTATGAAGTCATCAATCTAACTATTTAAAGATAAATAAGTTTAGTAGAGTAAAACAATAGGTAAAATCCGTTGTTCTATGAGGGTTCATTCTAGGCGATGATGGAGTAGAGTAATAGGCTAATGACAGTTAAGGATAATCCAATGATAAGAAATGTGACAATTAAGTTTGCACCTTCACCTTTTTCTGATAAATAGGCAATTGACTTTCGGCGCAAGTCTGATTGTGATGCGTTGTTTGAAGGCATGATTTATGGCTCCTCTCCTTCTTGATTGGTTACAAGAAAAAAAAATTTTTTTTTACCTTAGAGGTGAACTACGGTTCTTGTCCCTATGGAGAAGAGAGAAAAAAAAAACCAAATTGAATCNTTTTTTTTACCTTAGAGGTGAACTACGGTTCTTGTCCCTATGGAGAAGAGAGAAAAAAAAAACCAAATTGAATCTTATAATTCTTGTGGATTCCAAATTTTGAAATTTTCCTCATTTGAATTTTGGTAATTGAGATTAATTTTTGTTCTTCTTACCAACAAAATGACAAAGACGATAATGAATTTGTAGGATTTTAATTCTTGTTTCCTCACACCGTCCAACTTCGCTTCTCAAATGATTCTGAAAAACAAAATTTCTAGAAAGAACAGAAATAACCTGACCTGGGGATTTTGAAAAGAGTCCAAAATTTTAAATTCTTATTTATAACTTCTGCCAATTTTATTTGCACAAAGACGTCAGGATTTTGTTTTTGGTAGATTTGGTTCTTTTGTCAAATTAGAAGATCATCGTGCGTACATAGGAAGGTCTCAGTGACACCTTTTCTATATGTTTTGGCAAACTTTTGGTATCTCCGAAGTAGGAGTTCAGTTCATGATGAGTTCATGGAATTTTTGGAACAAAGTTTGTTGTCAAAATTGTTTGAACCTTTATATATCAACTGGCAGTGTAGTTAGGAAATCCTTGAACTTTCAAAATTAAGAATTTTCAAAAAAATTTTTTAACAAATCCTTTCGATTTTTTTCAACCAACCATATCAAATAATAAGAAAATTAAATGAGTGGCGTTTGAATTTTTTAAACTTAACATACTCTCGAACCAAATAGCATTGAGCCCTCGGCGTGAGTCGCATATGACAATTTTCCAAACAAACATCTCAAAATTGGAGTTGTGTGCGGCAGTCAATCAATTGTATTGTATTGTGATTTACTCTGAACGAAATGTCGTCCAGAGTTTCATAAATTTCTACACAGATATTGCTATAAATAGAATTTTATAATTTTAGAACAGGATTTTGAGTAGATTTGGTTAATTCAACGTTTCTTTCAATTAATCTATCTCGCGAATCCAATATTTCTTTTCATATTTTTGAGTTTTGGACTTGTGTATCATTTAAAAGAATTTGCCTACATTTCTTTCATTTTTGATTTTCATTACATCAAAAATTTTTTGCCTTGTGTCTCGGAAATCTTTAATGTGGCGCAAGTAACACCTTTGATACGTTGACATGCTATTGTAGTTGCCTGAATCACATTTTTAATTCCAATTTTTTCTAGAAATTTCTTGCTATCAGATGTCTCCCGCCCAACTCCTTGTACACTCTCCTTCAATTTAATTAGAAATGGTTTTACCTTTAACACTATGTCTTTTTGAATTTTTGGTGGCAAGGTAAATGTAAATAAAAAATAAGACTTATCTGAATTAAGAATTAAACTTTAACTTCACCACCTAAAAGTTTAAATGAGAAGACGCGCACATCTCGAAAGAAAAAAAAAACAAAAAATCTCGCGGCGAGAACTTTGAGGGCTCAATGCTATTTGGTTCGAGAGTATGTCTCCGTTTGTTAATTTCCTGAAATTTGTTCCAAATATTTTATAGAAATTTATCCCTAATTTTTTATAAAATTTTTTGCATTATTAAGATTTTTAGTCTACAATAACCGTTTGGTAAGTTGGAGTTGACCTAAGAAATAAATCTTTCGTACCATGTCGAATGTAACCACTAAATGGACATTTCCCTCACCGTGTAACCGTTAAAAGAGTCAAATTGATCCCCAGCGTCAATGGAGTAAGCCTTAAAACAGGTTTTTATATTTACATAAACCAGTTTTTATTAATGAAATCTCGATATAAGTACTTTGAGACATAATTATTTGGTAAAGAATTTAAAGTTCATTGGACTTATGACGATGAGGAACCACTAGACTTCCCAGTTCCCACTCCTTGTCATTTTAAAACTGTTCTTTATGATTTTTTCTTTCATTTTGTTAAGTTTCAAGAAGGATTTGGATTGACTTAAGTCTTCTCACTATTGTTTTTTATTGGTTTTTATTAATTATGAAATTATTTGTAAGTATTATTTAATATTTCTTCAGAATCAATTTTTAAATTAAGTAATATTTAGGCAAGTAGTGAGTTCTAAAGGTATATATTTTGTTTCTCTTCTACAGATTGTACCAATATTGGTGATAGCTTACTTGAAGTCATGTAACACTGTGGCATATCAAGATTACTATGATGTCTATTCAAAGATTTCAGAAAATACTCCTGAAGTACCACCACCAGAGTCTCGACTTTTGAATTTATTCAAAGGATGGAAAGGAGATGATGGTCATCCGTTGACAGAATTTGGTAAAATTCATATAATCAACAGAGGCGGTGGATGGGGATGGGGAGGAGGACATGGGAAGGGTCATGGTCATGGTCATGGTCATGGTAATGGTTGGGGTGCAGGTTGGGGTCAATATGGACCAGGCTACACAACTTACCAACATACAACTGGCTGGAAGGCACCTAGTAAAAAAAAATCATGGCTCAAATTTCCTAAGAAAAGTTTTGGAATCCATGTTAAAGGTGAGAAAACATTATATTAGCGCTCTCTAACGGAAATTCTTGTACAGTGAAGCAATACAGACATATTATTATGTAACTAATTTACTAAAACCCAGTGAATACGGTATTATAGAACCGTATTCACTGGGTTTTAGTAAATTGCTTACATTTTTTGTCTAGCAATTAAAAACGTCCATCTATTAGGCAAGCGCAGGTGAGCAAAAGGTGTGAAGCTTAATTACTAATTATAGTTTTATTCAGTGAATTGGATGATTGTTATAAGTTGCATTGCAATCCGGGTCTAGCAGATCCTAATATTTCTTATCGCCCTTTTATGATTGGTCATCATGGAAACATTGACTCCTCCTTCTCTGACGTTCCCTCTTCTTCTGGGGCGTTCTTACAAAAAAAAAATCATTGAATACACTCATTGAATTCTTTAATAATTATTTTTGAATCTCCATTTTTTTAAGTAATTTTTTTGAATATCCTCTAGGTGGAGTTGGTTTCTCCTTCGGTGGGGATAAAAAAGGAGAACATAAAGCTGTAGTAGTTCATCAATCTAGTCCAGGATGGGGTTGGAACTCTGGACAAGGAAATAATTATGGATGGGGTCAAGGTGGTGGTTGGGGTCACGGGGGTGGACAACATGGTGGTAGTCTTCAAGATTACGACTCAGGAGACTACTATGACGACAACAATGAGAACAATAAGGAACAGCAGCAAAATGATGAAGAAAGTGAGAGTGACCGACGTCGAATGGACATGGTTCCAACTGACTACTTGTACGAGTATTAATATTAGTAAGACGAACTTAATTTTATAATTTATTTCTACAATAATTGGCCAACTATGTTGTTTTTACTTTGCTTAAATAAGAGATGAGAGCTGGTCGAAAACGAAAAACTATACACGGAATTTTCATGATATATATACTTTTTTTTTAAAGACATGACATAACAACGAAGATTTTAAATGAGTTTTTTTTTTGTAATTTAAGTTTTTTTTTTGATTAGTCAGTTATAGGCCCTAAGACACATACTTCAACCTCCGCTGAGACTAATTTAAATATCCTAAAAAGTCCTTTCCCTTAAATTAAATTTAAGTTAAGCATATTAATAATCATTAATGGTTTTTTTGTTGTGCGTATCATTTCATAATATTATAATTTAAGATTAATTTGTAAGTTAATACAAATGTAATTGTTGTATACTTATTGTGTATAACCTGTACACACATTTAAAGAATTGAGTTTTCACGAGTAGTAAGTATATAAGTAATTAAGTTGATAAAAGCAACTAAAACTGAAAAGGTACCAAAAAAAAATACAGGAACACATAATAAAGCTTTGTAAGTTTTGTAAAGCACCGCTTATTTAGAATACTTTTGTGGATTGCAATACTCATTGACGTAAGAAAAATCTTTGAATTCTTCCTGATTAATACTTCTCACAACTTCAGGTAAAATGGGAGTTAGGATTGGCTCCTCCTTTGTAAACTCTGCATCAAAATTCAATGCATCCTTCTTGTTTTTCTATAAAAAGAGACACATCAGATTATAACTCAAGTCAATGGATGATGTACTCTGGGGTAAAGAACTGTATTAGAGAAATTTTTTTTTTTTACAATTTTAGGTTTAAACGGTGCTTTAATCTTCTTTGATTCTAGTCCATCCCAGTCGATGTCTTTGAAGAATGGATGATTCTTGATAGCTAGGACATAACCACTTGCTTCTACACATCCCAAACGTTTCAATGGATTCTTTGTCATGAAACCTTTCAATATGCTCACAGCATCACGACTCAACCATACTGGATACAACACATCGTCATGTAAAATTGACTGAAAGAGATCTTCTTCATTGTCTGCCTCAAATGGTGGTTGTCCTGCCATCATTTCATACATCAAAACTCCCAAAGCCCACCAATCTACTGATGTACTGTAATCCAGTTCTTGTAGAATCTACACATATTACATCAAAATCATAATTAAAATTAATAAAAAATTTTTATGAAATGATAGTAATAAATTATAATTATTTTCTATATGATGTTTAAAATTACCTCTGGAGCTATGTAGTCTGGGGTCCCACAGAAAGTACTAGTTGTGACACCGTCAATAATCCCTTCTTTGCACATACCAAAATCAGCAAGCTTACAATGTCCATCATTGTCTAATAGTATATTATCTAGTTTGAGATCTCTGAAAAATATAAACAAAAAAAAGAGTACATGTTAAACTAATTAAGCATGAAAGAAATGTTGCCGTTTCTGTGACACACCCACGCAATTTATCACCCAAATATATAGATTACTTTCCAACACGCCCATTTCTTCATAAGGAGACTTACAATAACCTTAACAAAAATTTTGAATCCTTTGAATCACGAATGACTGTCTGGGTTTGACTCAAGTGAGTATGAGTATTTAGAATTGTTAGGTCCTTAATTTATGAATTTTGAAAATAAGTTTTAGTACAAAAGGATCCAAAATTTTTGACTAACCTCACATAGGCACTCCTTTGTAATAATAAATATACCTGTAAATAACACCATTTTGATGTAAAAATTCTAACGCCAATGTAACTTCAGCAGCATAAAATTTGGCTCTGGCTTCATCAAATTTTCTTGCTCGTTGGATTTGAAACATCAAGTCACCTCCATTGATGTACTCCATGACAAAGAAAAGACGATCCTTAGTTTGGAAACAGGAATGAAGGCTAGTTAAAAATGGATGTGAAGAGGCCAAAATTAGTATCCGTTTTTCTGTCATGGTACAGTCCACATCATCGTCTTGAAGGATTACATCTTTCTTGAGAACCTTAGTAAGTTATTAATAAAATATAGAAAGTGAAGATATGAAAGGTATTAGATAGATTTAGTATTTAATTAAATATTTATACCTTAATTGCATAAACCTCATCTGATGTTCCACCTTTCTTTTCCGCTAGCATAACTTTTCCAAAACTTCCTTTCCCAAGTACTTTAATAAAATGGAAATCCTCCAGAGTAAGTTTCCGGGAAGTGACTCGTTCAAGATGACCTACAATGGTCTCAGTCGTCGTTGGTTCTAAGAAATCATTACAAAATCCGTTAACATAAGAATAGAATCAGGTATAAATTTTTAATTTCTCCAAGCCAAACCCTCTGATTCCTGTCTTCTAGAAAGTCTTACTTGGTGGGGAAGTGACGTCTTTTGTAATTGGACTACACGGTTCCTTGTCTTTCCCACCGCTAACTGTTTGTTGCTGCTGTCGGACGCGTTCTCTTTCTTCCATAATTTTTTGTGCTTCAAATCGTAGTCTAATTTCTTCAGTAGACTCTTCATAATTCCTAACCTTTGATTCACTAATACTAGGTTTCTTCTTCCGTTGTAAATTGGCAGAACTAATACCCATACCAGATAAAATTTCAGCCATTTGTTTTGTGTTGATACCACAATTGTTGGCTACATTTTTCTGACATCGTTTGTGTACATTCATATTACAAGCTGAAAATATAATAGTAGTACACAGTTATTTATAAATAGATAAAAATTGATGGATATTGTCAGGAAATGATTGTCTATAGCAACGTCTAATTATTCTGATTAGGTTACCTTCACATTGAAGGCCTTGTCTGTAGAATCCAAATAAAAGGGAGCCACAGTGATCACAAAATGTAGGGCGGCGGTAGTTATGAATAACAAATCGATGTGGAACGTTAACACTAAATCGTTGACCTATCTGAAAAAAAAAATTCAAAAAAAATTAAAATAAAAATAAATTATTATTCTAAATTACATTTCCTAATTAGAAACTTAATTAGAATTTATTCATAATTAACTTCAACCTAACTTACTTCACTCTCATTGTCCTGTACAGTTGATTCCTTCATACCGGGACATTTAGTTACTACAAATTCATGACATCTTTTATGTACCACACATGTACAGACTGAAACCAAAGGATTTGAATAATTATTTGATTAATAAAATTTCAAAAAAATATGAACCATAACAAGTTAAATAATTCATAAATGACCTTACCTTGACATTGATACCCTTGTTTCCCTAATCCCCAGATAAAATCTCGACAATGAGAACAAAAAGTAGGTTGTCTTAAGAATGTTGCCATAAATTTATGACCATTAATTTGATGGACACGTCTTCTCATAGCACCTCTCCGTCGATTGAGTCCAGTTGACCTCTCTTTAAATTCTCGTAATGGTTGACTAGTAATGGATGTAGCTGATGCAGCGACTTCACTCATGTCACTACTCTCTTCACCTGCTTTGAGGTCAATGACTACATGGATCTTNGTAGCTGATGCAGCGACTTCACTCATGTCACTACTCTCTTCACCTGCTTTGAGGTCAATGACTACATGGATCTTCCCTTCTGGTTCTAAATCAATCCAAATGTCAGAAGATGCAGAGAGATCTTCAAATTGGAGTGAACAATTGGCAACAAATACGTCCGGACCAATGGTAGCATCATGGAATATTGTGAGACCCATTGTTGTTGTATTATGAAGCATTGTTTCAAATGNGTAGCTGATGCAGCGACTTCACTCATGTCACTACTCTCTTCACCTGCTTTGAGGTCAATGACTACATGGATCTTTCCTTCTGGTTCTAAATCAATCCAAATGTCAGAAGATGCAGAGAGATCTTCAAATTGGAGTGAACAATTGGCAACAAATACANATGCAGAGAGATCTTCAAATTGGAGTGAACAATTGGCAACAAATACGTCCGGACCAATGGTAGCATCATGGAATATTGTGAGACCCATTGTTGTTGTATTATGAAGCATTGTTTCAAATGCTTCATTCCATACTGGTGACAAAGTTTTCTTTTTCGTACTGGACCTAAAAATCAAACATAAAATTTAAAAAGAATATTCTTATTGTAACCTTACAAGTTCTTTTTTATCAATAATAGTAATATTAATAATAATAAACTTTATATAAGAATTGACTTACTTGTGAAAATTAATCTCATCGTAGTCGATAGTAACATAAGGGTCAATAGAAGGGTCATTGTTGAGAGATCCCAAATAAATTCTTGACTCTTGATATGCAGTTGGACGTAGATTTGTAGCTTCTATGATTGTTAGTTTGACAGATCCAGTGAACATTTTTGAAAAAAAAAAAAAAAAATTATACCAATTTTTGAAAGATTTCTTAACTTTTTTTTCTTTTCCCTAATAAATAATATCCAAGTGGATTGGGAAAGTATTAGTATTTTGTTAAATGTGAACTGATTTGATCACTTGTGATTGAGAAAATCATTGACTAGATGAGTGAGAGACTGGATGAAGAAATTTAAATTGAAACTATTGTTACGGTAGGAGGTATTTTGGAAATAGTAACTTAAGAATTTATAGTTATAAGTTAAGAAGGTAAATGTTTAGTAGAAATTTCAGCCATGGATTGCAAAGTATCTAGGCTATAGACTTTCAATGAAGATGACAAAATCAGGACCGACACACAACAAAACAACCCGTCGTTCAACATTTATCGTATCAAAAAAATATTTAAAAAAAAAATTTTTTTTTAGNCCGACACACAACAAAACAACCCGTCGTTCAACATTTATCGTATCAAAAAAATATTTAAAAAAAAAATTTTTTTTTTTTTAANATTTATCGTATCAAAAAAATATTTAAAAAAAAAATTTTTTTTTAGAATGACGCCAATAAAAAATTAAGTTAAATAAAAAAAATTATCTTTACAGGATCCACTTGCCTAAATATAACAATGGAAATTATTCATATTTCCTATTATTAAGTAATAAATTTAGTAGTACTAAAGTATCTAACTCAATACATAGTTATCCTATTACTATCTACAATCAAATTACCCGTATTTAGCTAAAATGAGACATCATTTACGTACATGCTTAGCACTATCACTATCACTATCACTAGTCATTTTAAAATTATTATAACTATACCTTAATATAGTAGATATAAAAACTATTATTATCTTTGATTTCATGTCTGATATCAAATGAATTTACAACAATTAGAAAGGACACCGTTTCTATGCATTTGTATAATCGCACTGGGAGCAACACTAATTGGTGATATTTAGTATTTTCACGAATTATAAAAAATGGAGTCGATTATCGCAATGTTAATTCGCATAATATTGCATATAATCACAACGGAAACGTATAATTTATTTTGCTCTCACGTTTATAACTTTTACCACATTTTATACCATCATCGTGAGAGCAAATTGTTGTTCGAATACCAAAAAAAAATAGATTATTTTTATTTATCGAACACATTTTACAAATTTTATTTCAAAAATTTTACTAAATTTAGCAATATCTGGGTGTATTTCTTTGTCAGAGAAACTAAATTGTTAAAATTTATGGCTCTAATTCAACTACTTTTTGATATTGGAACGTCCGTGTTATACGCTCATGTATACGGACGTAAATCCTTATAAAGGTTTTGATGCTCATCATAAAGCCTAAATTTAAGCTTAAAAATCACCGCACATAATATCGCATAATTTTATTTTGTAAATTCCGAATAATTTTTTCTAATTTTGTGCGTAAAAATGGCGTCCTTGATGATGATTATTATTATTATTATTGTTAGATTTGAAAGTCATGAGATTTGATTGAAGTGGGTGTGATTAATTATTATTGTAATTGGACTAAAAAATTTGATTAAATCCAATCCGATTTGATTGGTTTTGATAATAAATTTGATAAAAATAAGATAATTTGTGGCAAAAATTGTTGTAGTTGGGTCTAACCTTGGGTTAGTTACGGTTCTGTGTATAAAATTAAAGTCTGAGATCTGTATGGGCGTCTTAGTTATATGTATTTTTTTTCTTCTCTACTCTGACTTGCTCACTGTTATAAAACTCCTTGAGTTTTGGAGACCCTGCCCTACCCAAAAAGTATTCAAACTTAATGAAGGAGATGGGAAAGTCATATTGATGGGACAACGGGAGTGAGAGAGTCCCTGACTTTCTACTATGTCCATCCGACAGGCACCGAGACACAAAAACCGGTGAAAGTGAGAGAAAGTCACTACTCACTCAACACTTTTCATTATTATTCCTTCTCTCTCAACCAATCAACCACTCTCTTTTCTCAATCATCTTCAACTAACTTAATCTCTATTTAAAATAAATAATCTTTACACTATGACCTGATTTTATAATGCCTAGGGAACTTTCTTTTGACCCTATCCCTTTACTGGAGAAAAAGGTGCCTTATAAAATTAGATAAAATCATGAAAATTTTTTTTTTTTTTTCAAGGAAATTATTAANTATTCCTTCTCTCTCAACCAATCAACCACTCTCTTTTCTCAATCATCTTCAACTAACTTAATCTCTATTTAAAATAACTAATTTTTACACTATCACCTGATTTTATAATGCCTAGGGAACTTTCTTTTGACCCTATCCCTTTACTGGAGAAAAAGGTGCCTTATAAAATTAGATAAAATCATGAAAAAATTTTTTTTTCTTTTCAAGGAAATTATTATCAGTTTCAGATAGAACATTGAAAAGTGAAATATAACTTTGAAAAAATCAAGCCTCTAAAATTATTAGAACAGAAGTTATAATTTTATTAAAATTAAAATTTTTGAATCTACTTTTGAGACGATGTACTAAGAGATTGAGGTTGCTTCAAAAAAAGATCTACAAATTTTAATTTTCAAAAAAAAATAACTTTTGATTATGTAATAATCATAAAGACTTGATTTTTTCAAAGTTTTATTTCACTTTTGAAGTTTTATTTGAAATTATTAACAATTTCCTTTAAAAAAAAAATTTTTTTTTTCTTCACTNGCCTCTAAAATTATTAGAACAGAAGTTATAATTTTATTAAAATTAAAATTTTTGAATCTACTTTTGAGACGATGTACTAAGAGATTGAGGTTGCTTCAAAAAAAGATCTACAAATTTTAATTTTCAAAAAAAAATAACTTTTGATTATGTAATAATCATAAAGACTTGATTTTTTCAAAGTTTTATTTCACTTTTGAAGTTTTATTTGAAATTATTAACAATTTCCTTTAAAAAAAATTTTTTTTTTCTTCACTATGTTTTTATAAGGCATTTGCTTTCTTGCTATTCTTGCTTTCGTGCCCAAAATAAGGCACTTGCTTTCTCCAGCAAAGAGCATGAGTCCAAAAGTAGCTTCCATGTGATTGTTTCACTAATCATAACATATTAGGGGTCTACCAATAGCTTGCGTGGATTTGTGTGAGATTGTGTAAGGTTCCTCTTTTACAGAATCTCACTCAAGTGGGATGGGCTTAGTGACTCTAACCAATGAGAGAGGATACAATTTCCTAAAATCTCTCATCGGTTTTTACACAAACACACAATTTCACGTAAAAGAGGAACTTTACACAATCTCACGCAAATCCACGCAAGCTATTGGTAGACCCCTAGCATGTAATTTTGTTGTCATTTAACATAAGACAATAATATCAAGTTTAATAAATTGTATTTTTATGTTGACAATATCAAAGTTTTCACTGTGCACGTTAGTTTTGTAGGTGAGTTCCACTGTGGTTTTGTTTTCAAACTTATAATTATTAAAAAAAAATTGAAATACTTGAGAATTTGATAACTTTTTTAAATATTATATTCGGAAGTCATTGTGAGTAAGCTGGAAGATACCTGAGGTTGGATTTGGATTGGGTACGTAGCGACTGGCGACAGTGACACTTAAGAAATGAATAAAAAATTCAAGATTCCTGTAATAAGTTGTGGTTTGAGTTATATGAATAGTTTTGAAACTAGTGATTAGAGTTCGATTTTTGAGAAACGAACCTTCCCCTAGGGAGGGTTAGTTTACCGAATCAAAATGAATGAATTGCACGAAGGTTGATTTGCAATGCCAATTTTATTTCAAATGAAATTTTTAATTTTGTCGGGAAGGAAAAAAAAATCCAAAAATTCTGAATTGTCTTCTGCGTTTTCTCTTTAAATTGGATAAAGAAGTGAGAATTTACCAAATAAATATAAAAACAAAAACTTTTATACTGTGAAATTAATCGTTCTGCTTTAAAGTTATTCCCTGTGGTCCAAATGGTAGATGAAATTAAACTCCGAAAGAAGATTCATGCCGATCTGTCTGTAGTTGATTCATATCCGATTCCAGGTTCCGTTGTATAAAGCCAAAAATTAGTTCAATCCGTAAGTCAGTCTGATGTTTACAATTGGATGTTTTACTGAGGTTATTCTTGCTCTTCGTGGTATGTGGCCACGTAGAGATTTTTATCAATTTCCTACAAGAAAAAAAAATATATATAATGAATAAAAATATTGGAGTCGTTGAAATTATGGAAATTCATATAAGATAAATGAAATGAAGGAATTAGTAAAAAAAAAATAAGATAGGAAAAAAACTAGAAATGAAAGAAATTATGGAAAATCAAAGGTTGTTGTACTCTACTTACTTTTGGAATTGGCTTTATTTCAGTTCCCAACTCATGTTCAATCTTCTGGAGATTGAATCTGTCTTCGTAGGTAATGAGATTGATGGCAATCCCCAGGTGACCGAAACGACCTGAACGCCCAATTCGATGCAAGTAGGTCTCAGACATTTTTGGAAAGTCGAAGTTGATGACAACGTTCACNCGACCTGAACGCCCAATTCGATGCAAGTAGGTCTCAGACATTTTTGGAAAGTCGAAGTTGATGACAACGTTCACCGCTTGGATATCAATTCCTCGCGTGAAGAGATCTTTAGTTGAAAAAAAAAAATAATAAAATAATAAATTTAGATGTAATGGACAGTGAAATTATTTGAAATATGATAAACTTACCACTACAGANCGACCTGAACGCCCAATTCGATGCAAGTAGGTCTCAGACATTTTTGGAAAGTCGAAGTTGATGACAACGTTCACGGCTTGGATATCAATTCCTCGCGTGAAGAGATCTTTAGTTGAAAAAATAAAATNNNNAATAATAAAATAATAAATTTAGATGTAATGGACAGTGAAATTATTTGAAATATGATAAACTTACCACTACAGACAAGATTCCGGCAATGTCCTTTTCTAAAATCATGAAAGACGCGATTCCTATCCGCTTGTGGCATTCTCGCATGAATGTAGTAGCAGGCATAACCAAGTTCCGTAATCTTCTTGGCTAGGAGTTCCACACGTTGAGTTGAGTTACAAAATATGATACTCTGGTTGATTTCTAATTTTGAAAATAATGTGTTCAAGCAGTGCACTTTCTGCCTCTCTTGAACAAATGCATAGTACTGGGTCACTCCTTTCAATGTCAGTTCGTCCATCAGATTTATCTTGTGTGGATCGATGGCGTGTTTTTTCTAAAACAGAACAACATATTATAATTAGGCGCTGGTGAATTAGTCACTTTGGATACAGTAGTTGTTATATAATTAATGTCTACAAGATACTGCCAAGTTGTATTATCCTGACTAAATTTAATGCTAATTTGTAAGGAAAATTACATTTCAAAGAACATTCCTACATAAATTGTTAAATATTTAAATAATAATTTGACCTACCATAAATGACTCCACCGTGATAGGAAAAGTTGCAGAGAATAACAAAATTTGCCGTTTGCTCGGTAAAAATGAAATTAACTTGTCTAGCATCCTTGTAAAATCCTGCGATAACAGCTTATCCGCTTCATCTAATACTAGCATTTTGCACTGATCCATTTTGCAGACGTTCTTCTCCATCAAGTCAATAATGCGTCCCGGAGTTGCAATTATTACGTGTACTAAAAAATTACAACATAGTATTAACAGTTGAATAAATAAAAGTGATATAATCAAGACTTTACACGCAAGTGAACGCGTCAAATTAAGTAAAGCAATGAACTTTACCTTTCTGGTAGACACGAATAATATCATCTTTGAGTCCAGTACCGCCAGTGGTCACCATTACTTTGATACCAAGGTGCTTTGATAAATCAGTGCAGATTTGACTAACTTGTAACGCTAGCTCTCGCGTAGGTACTATGACAAGAGCTGGAAATAATTTATAAAAAAATAATGAAATGCACATTTAGTCATTGCCACGTCAAATTGATCCTGAACCTTATAAACATTAGCCTAATTAGATTTAACAAAGTAAGATTTTTAAAAGAGCATTGACCTGAACACTAAACTCATTCGAGTAGTGTTAATGCCAATACTGCTTAGGATTATTATAATGAATTTATGACTCACCTTGAATAGCATCAAGTTTAGTGTCAACTCGCTCCAGTATCGGAATACTATAAGCTCCCGTCTTCCCGGTTCCGTTTTTGGCTCTTGCTAAAATATCTCGTCCACTGAGTGCCATGGGTATCGAAGCCTCTTGAATTGGACTTGGCTTCTCCCAGCCCATCTCAAATATTCCCATAAGTAATTCGCGACTGAGACAGAAATCTTCAAATTCCTTCCCCTCACGGTCAGTAACATCCGTTGTTTTGATTCTACGGTCCTTTGGTGGGAGTTTCAACGCAATTTTCCAGTTTTCAGAATTGTTAGGATTAGCGGAGAGGAGGGTTGTCTGGATTTTGTGGTTTTGTGATGGCATAATATTATTCATCATCTGTGGAAATGTATCTGTGGCTGCCGACATCTTGGACAACACACGCAACGATAGCGACGTAACGAAGATTTAAATACAAAACTAAAAATTTTTAACTAAGGAACTAAATTCTAAAGTGGACTTGGTTCTCTATATGAATCAGTATTTGTCTCTTGTGTGTGTCTGTAGGACACAAAGGTAAAAAATAATGTTTTCTCTGAGGCTAAGGAAATGTGTTTGACGATAAATTTAATAACTTCACTCGTCACTGTCCCGAACAGAACTGAAAGTTACAAGTCTCCGACTTTGGCTTCAAATGTCAACGGAGAAGGGAGGCCTTGTTGACCATAAAGTCAAATTCATTCCGGATATCACTGTCCCTCATTTCCGAATAACTTTAACCAATTAGACGATAGGATTTAGAGGAGGCTATATCCTTTATCCCTCGTCTGTTGTCTGGTGCTCTTTTGAATAATAAATAATTAACTCACTTCTAAAATTCAGGATATTTCTTCTTTCTTCTCAGTTTTTTTTCCTTTTTGCTAATCAAATCAAGTTCTTGAGCATCGTCCTTACTCCTTACTCCTTAGTAAGTCCTGTACCACAAATCAAATCAAAATGAAAGAGAAACAGTGCTAAAGTAGCGACTAGTGAGAGAGACGAGAGGGGAAAACTAACATGGCCGTTTTCTAATGTTATTGCGCTATTCTCATATCAACTGACCCGTTTCCAAACTTTTCTTCACACCATCACTTTATGAGGGGGGAAAACTACCGAAACATAACAAAAACTTTGAAAAATATATAGAAAAATATAAGTGAAAGCATAAGTAAATAATTAAGAATGAAAAAAATAATTATGTGAACAGTTGAACAAAAAAACCAAACAAGAATGAATAATAATAAAAATGAAAAGAAAGTTTGAACAAAAGTATTATTAAAATTATGGGAAACGAACATAAATTTNTGAAAAATATATAGAAAAATATAAGTGAAAGCATAAGTAAATAATTAAGAATGAAAAAAATAATTATGTGAACAGAAAAGTTTGAACAAAAAAACCAAACAAGAGTGAATAGTAATAAAAATGAAAAGAAAGTTTGAACAAAAGTATTATTAAAATTATGGGAAACGAACATAAATTTAAAAAATAATAATATACTGATATAGATGAAAGTTAAAAGAAAAATATGGAAAATCAGAATAAAACAAAAAATCAATTTAATTTTTTAGAAATAATTATGTTTTTATAAACCTATGATTTGTTGACACTTATGATTTATGAACAAGACAATTACTACTTATCAATTAAAAATTCAAGCAAAACCCATTGGAAGAAGATTCACATTTTCCTAAATCTATTCATTAAATAAGAGGAATTAACACGAGATGTTCTAATAAATTATTTTATGAACATCAATTAATCTGCACAGATGATACTTAAAATTTAATTGTTGGAAACATTCAACTCGTATTGGGCTCAGCAAGAAACAGAGGAGTCCGCTCTTCCAATGTTCTAAACAAATGTTTTTAATCTAATTCTACTTTTTTTTTGATTTTTATTTTATATCAAAAATTTTTAATTAAAATTAGCCTCATACTGAAACTTTAATTCAACTGTAAGCCCAATATAATAATTGTTTTTTTTTGACTACGACTCAAGCATCCATCACTTGTCTGAGATCATTAAGTAATTCCAATAATGGTTTTTATTTTGAATAAGTTTTTAATTCTGGATTATGATTGCATATAGCTAATTTTAATTTGCCTTTATCCATTCTGTAGTTACTTTAAAATTTATAAATTACGTATCATAATATCAAATATAAGTGGTCATTTCTATCTATTCTTTATGATTCCATGTACAAACATAATTTATCTATAGAAATCTCGACTATGTTAAACTAATGTCATTCAAATTTCAGATTATAGTTGATTTATTAGAGCACCAGTGACCGAAAGCAGTATAATATGAAGGTTTTTTAATGTTTAATGATTTGTGTAACGTTCTCCCCTCATGGTAGCTCCATTTTATCACTATGTATCTACACAGAGAACTTGGTAAAAAAAATAACCGGCGTTTACATATGACTGTGAAATTCTCTATTTCTATCCGAGCCAAATCCCTGAGCCCTTCCCATCATCATCACACCAGTGGCAGTCCCAGTCTCAGTAGCAGTGTCTGCTACGGTCAACAAGTTTTTACAGATGAGAATTCGTTAAATCATCATTTTCAAAAATATTTTTAAGATTATCGTATAACGAGGACGGTCTTGCTGTTATATTCTGATCGAATAAAATTGAAATTTTTTTTAATTCTTTGCACGTCGCAACGTCTAGGCCACCGTCGATATTGCACTACTAGGATAATCTTTTTCGATTAAAATTACACTAATTCATAATACACCTGCGTTAATAATACAGGGTCATTTATCTTTTTTTTTGTACCTTTTCTCCACTTTCGCAGTAGCTTCACCCATGTTATATCGAAGCTTTCAATACAACGTGTCACAACGGCGGGAAACTAATTTTCTATTGAATCTTCTCCCGGTCATGAAAAAACAATTTTCTGGTAGTAGATGCAAAAGGAGAAAAGGTAACAATCTGGGCTCACTATGCTCCTTAGAATGAAGATCAAATAGAAAACACCGCGAAAATATTTTACTTGAGCGAGAAGTTACTCTTGACTTATGCTCTTTGGTGGACAAAGTCCTTGAGTAATAATTCTACACGATTTTAGAGGATTGACAAATTTTTTTCAAAACAGTTCATATTTTATTGTGAAAGAACATTAAAAAGTAGTTGGACGCTAAAAAAAATCAGGTCACTTGGATCAAAGGGTAAAAAGTTATGAATGACTTATTGAAATTCAAGTTTTTGTAACTTACCTCTGAGATGCTAACAATAAAGTATAGGAGTTTCAAAATTGAGTTACAAAGATTTAAATTTCAATAAATCATAACTTTTGACTCTTTGAACCTAGTGACCTGATTTTTTTAAACGGGTCCTAGTACAGGATGACTAATCCTTTTTAGTATCCTCTTTCTACACTTTCACCATAGCTCCTCCCAATCTATGCGGTTGCTTGCATTATTTGCCGATATCAAATTAAAACGATTATTTTTTAAGAATCAAAACATTATTCTAATTTCTAATAATGACGAGAAGTGGTTGAGAGAATAAACCAAAAGTCGAGGAATGGCGTATGATACCTTCGAATCTACTCCACCTCACTCAACAGAAAACCTGCCGACCCCTTTATCTGCTTCTTTGCTTTATGTTTTGACGATACGCCATTCTGTAATTCTAATTGGTGGATAATTGAGAGAAGAAAAAAACCAAGTCGAGGAATGAACCCTCGTATAAATTTCAGCTCATTCAACAGATAACCTGCCGACCTCTGTCTCTGCTTCTCTGCTTTGCTACTCNAATCTACTCCACCTCACTCAACAGAAAACCTGCCGACCCCTTTATCTGCTTCTTTGCTTTATGTTTTGACGATAGGCCATTCTGTAATTCTAATTGGTGGTTAATTGAGAGAAGAAAAAAAATCAAGTCGAGGAATGAGCCCTCGTATAAATTTCAGCTCATTCAACAGATAACCTGCCGACCTCTGTCTCTGCTTCTCTGCTTTGCTACTCNGCCCTCGTATAAATTTCAGCTCATTCAACAGATAACCTGCCGACCTCTGTCTCTGCTTCTCTGCTTTGCTACTCTTTTGAATTGCTCATTTCTTATTTAAATATCCAGCCCAATCGTAGCTTTTGCTTATTTCTTCCAACATTCTGCCGTAGCGATTGTCAATTTTTATGTAAAACCCACTCGCCGTGACATGGAAAAATGACTTCATGTGAAAGCATGCTTTCNAGCGATTGTCAATTTTTATGTAAAACCCACTCGCCGTGACATGGAAAAATGACTTCATGTGAAAGCATGCTTTCGAGGATACTAAAAGAAATTACTCGCCCTGTACTTTTCAATGCTCTTTCATAATAAAATGTCAACTGCATCGAAAGAAATTTATCAAGCCTCTAAAACTGGAGNGTACTTTTCAATGCTCTTTCATAATAAAATGTCAACTGCATCGAAAGAAATTTATCAAGCCTCTAAAACTGGAGGAAATTATTACTCGAGGACATTCTACAACAAAAAGCATGGGTCAAAAGTAACTTCTCGCTCGAGAAAATTCTTTTTCCACACTGTACTAGAACTACCTTTTGGTAATGTTTAGTAAAAAGACCTGCTTTGTGTGGAGTTAGAACTAATCTATAGACAATCAATAACTTAAGCAATAGAAAAAGTTGTGGTATGTAACCACAACCGTCGCCGTCTATTTTTGCTGAAATTTTTTTTTAATCGATAGGGGGTTGAGGAAGAGAATTTATCGGGGGTTGAAGAAAACAATCTTTTGTTGGTGCTGGAGAAGTTAAAGTTGAAATTTCAAAAAAAGACGAAACAAGTGTGTACTTGTGGCGGGAGTAACCCGCAACTTTGACATTAAGACAGGAATTGTCACNAAAAAAAGACGAAACAAGTGTGTACTTGTGGCGGGAGTAACCCGCAACTTTGACATTAAGACAGGAATTGTCACTAAAATATAGTCTCTGGTGGGGTATGATCCCACGTCTTAGATTTTCCGGACCTGACACACTACCAATTGTGCTAAAGAGCCTAGTTGTGAAATCCTGGCTTCAATATTAAATACAACTCCGAAACTCACCTGTGTTTTCCATTAGCACAAAGCCATTTCCTTCCTGATCATTTATTGAGTCTGCCTCATTTATGAGTCTTATGCTCAAATCCCCACAAACTCCACATGACGGAACCCAAACTCTCCTCGGAATGTTTCTTCTATTTGTATATGTCTGCTCACATCTGTGGTTACTGATTATGACTTTGGTCTTCTATCATTCTTCCTGTTGTCTATATTAAAGGGTTTGGGGTGTCCGCTTTGATTATTAGTATGATCGAATTCAGTTTAAGGTTCACAAAGTTAGCATAAGAGTCTAGGCAAAACTATTTCATGAAGTAGAGACATGCCACGACCCACGACATAAACAGAAGTCATGTGACACGATTTGTAGGGTGCAAAAAAAAAGATTAACGACCCTGTACACAATGATGAAATGATTGGTTTAATTTAAAAGTTTTGAAAATTGTTGATNAAAAAAAGACGAAACAAGTGTGTACTTGTGGCGGGAGTAACCCGCAACTTTGACATTAAGACAGGAATTGTCACAAAAATATAGTCTATGGTGGGGTATGATCCCACGTCTTAGATTTTGCTACAGTTGTGCTATAACCAATTGTGCTACAGAGCCTAGTTGTGAAATCCTGGCTTCAATATTAAATACAACTCCGAAACTCAGCTGTGTTTTCCATTAGCGCAAAGCCATTTCCTTCCTGATCATTTATTGAGTCTGCCTCATTTATGAGTCTTATGCTCAAATCCCCACAAACTCCACATGACGGAACCCAAACTCTCCTCGGAATGTTTCTTCTATTTGTATATGTCTGCTCACATCTGTGGTTACTGATTATGACATTGGTCTTCTATCATTCTTCCTGTTGTCTATATTAAAGGGTTTGGGGTGTCCGCTTTGATTATTAGTATGATCGAATTCAGTTTAAGGTTCACAAAGTTAGCATAAGAGTCTAGGCAAAAATATTTCATGAAGTAGAGACATGCCACGACCCACGACATAAACAGAAGTCATGTGACACGATTTGTAGGGTGCAAAAAAAGATTAACGACCCTGTACACAATGATGAAATGATTGGTTTAATTTAAAAGTTTTGAAAATTGTTGATGNAAAAAAAGATTAACGACCCTGTACACAATGATGAAATGATTGGTTTAATTTAAAAGTTTTGAAAATTGTTGATGACAATGACACTCTACCACTACATTCTTAATTAATTCACAAATCGCATTGATTTTTGGTGACTCATTAAATAGAGATTTCGAAAAAAAAATCGCTTCTGATTCTGATAAAAGTTAAGTAAGTTATCTAGTAAAAGTAAAATGCAGGAAGTTGAGGTCCGTCCGAACTCCGAAGTTCGTATTCGCAAAACGCAATATAGCAATCGCAATTGACAACCTTTGAAGTCAAATATTTCGATATTCACGCAATCTAGCGGCAAACAGGAAACAGAGCATACAAATAGTTCTTTGACTTCGTCGAGAGTTGCTCTAGAGTTAATTCCTTGTTTCTCCACTTAAAAACCAATGTACCATACCAGTTTGAATTTAAGTTAGCCGTGGGTTAAATTTAATTCACATTGACAAAACCGGGAGATTAATTAGCGATATTTTTGATATGGCTGACGGTAACAGATGATACAAGGAGTGGGAATGACAAGTGGACTAGGTTTTACAACTAGTTATTTTTAACTCTTCTCACAAGATGGAAGATCATGCTACTTGAGTTACAGAGAAGTTATTTAATAAATTATAATTATTGAGCCTTGGGTGAAGCAAGGCAAAAGAACAAAGAAAAATGATTGAAAACTAAAGATGCTTTTTAGTAATGAAAATACGGACTACGAAAATACAGCCTGCGCAAATCCGATCTATGAATACGACCTGTGGAAATTACGGCCTATTCTAAGGTGATATAATAAAGATTGCACTATCTGAAAAAGATATCTAAATCCCATTTGTCTTCATTCTAGCTGCACTATCACTTAAATTATGAATGGTACTCCCTATGTGAGTAATTATTAGGAAGACCATGCTTGAATAAATATAACCCTAGATTAGTTAATTTGTAAAATCAAAATGGGTGTGGTTGGACTCAAGTTACAGTATCTTTTAATGGGAAGGTGAGTTAGCTTTGCGAATTGCGGCACAACTGTTAACGTAATCGCCGTTATACAGTGGTTTTAGCTTAATGTTAAAAAATGCNGCTTTGCGAATTGCGGCACAACTGTTAACGTAATCGCCGTTATACAGTGGTTTTAGCTTAATGTTAAAAAATGCCCTCCGAGGGAGCCAAAAAATAGGTTGACAGTAGGCGGAGTTGACACTAGCCGATGATGTCAACTGACTGATATTTCAAAGATTAAGTGACATAAACCGAAGTTCCTGGTTTTAGAGCCGTATGTTATGATACGAAACCTTTTTCGATTTATTTNGATTAAGTGACATAAACCGAAGTTCCTGGTTTTAGAGCCGTATGTTATGATACGAAACCTTTTTCGATTTATTTTACAGTTTTTGAAGTTATTACCTGAATTCGGAATACTCTAAAAGCAAATTACTTCTTAAAGTAATCAGCAAGTTTTTTTGCAATATGTCAGAAAAATAGCTTTGAGACATTATCGTGTCAGAAACTCCCAAAATATCGGTACTTCTTTGCAAAGTTCTCCACTTCCAATGTTGCTTATCATTAAAACTTTAATTTTCTCAATTCTAACCATGTGCCCATCTAAAGTTGGCATACTCGCGGTTGGAATAAACCCGCGGCTGCGGGTGAGTCTTTAAAAAAAGTAAACTTTCACGATCGAGGATTGCATAACGTCGCTGAAGGTTCATTATGTGCTAAGGAAATTCAGTTGCCGTTTCATTATGTGCTTTCTAAATTTTCTTGTCAATCCATTATGTGCCATCTGATTTTCTTTGCTCGCACCCATTATGTGCCAAGTGCGAAAACTTAGAATTTTCAGGAGAGTCAAATAAACTTAAAACCAAGATGGCCANGTGTCAGAAACTCCCAAAATATCGGTACTTCTTTGCAAAGTTCTCCACTTCCAATGTTGCTTATCATTAAAACTATATAAGTTTCTCAATCCTAACCATGTGCCCATCTAAAGTTGGCATACTCGCGGTTGGAATAAAAAGGGTGAGTCTTTAAACAAAGTAAACTTTCACGATCGAGGATCGCATAACGTCGCTGAAGGTTCATTATGTGCTAAGGAAATTCAGTTGTCGTTTCATTATGTGCTTTCTAAATTTTCTTGTCAATCCATTATGTGCCATCTGATTTTCTTTGCTCTCACCCATTATGTGCCAAGTGCGAAAACTTAGAATTTTCAGGAGAGTCAAATAAACTTAAAACCAAGATGGCCAGACATTTCTTTTCTAATCATAATTTTTTAAAGTTTTTTTTTCAGTTAATCATAACTTTTGAACGCCTCGACCAATTTGAATTATTTTGCCCACATTCGACTCATAAAAGCTTGGGTCACAATTTGAGACTGAAACCCCATTTTGGCAAAAAATGTCAGAAAGTACATAATGGGTGCGAGCAAAAAAAATCAGATGGCACGTAATGGATTGACAAGAAAATTCAGAAAGCACATAATGAAACGACAACTGAAATTACTTAGCACATAATGAACCTTTCAACGACAATAAGTAGAATACAACAAATAGGTTAATGAAACAGTTCCCCCAAGGGTCTCTGACCGCCCACACCATTTAAACAAACACGAGTATATTCTGGGCCTGAGAACCGAAAGTTGCCATTAAAGTGTGGTTATGTGCGGTAACATTCTCTTCAAATGGGATGACGATAGGCGGTAGTTGACAAAAGGAGGTGTGACAATAGGCAGAGTATTTAGTACATGAGAGCATGGAGTTTAGCCGGGGAAAAGCCAACAGGGTGACAATAAGCGAANACAAGAAAATTCAGAAAGCACATAATGAAACGACAACTGAAATTACTTAGCACATAATGAACCTTTCAACGACAGTAAGTAGAATACAACAAATAGGTTAATGAAACAGTTCCCCCAAGGCTCTCTGACCGCCCACACCATTTAAACAAACACGAGTATATTCTGGGCCTGAGAACCGAAAGTTGCCATTAAAGTGTGGTTATGTGCGGTACATTCTCTTCAAATGGGATGACGATAGGCGGTAGTTGACAAAAGGAGGTGTGACAATAGTCAGAGTATTTAGTACATGAGAGCATGTAGTTTAGCCGGGGGAAAGCCAACAGGGTGACAATAAGCGAAGTGTGACATGAAGGGGTAGTGACATTAAACTAAAACCACTGTATATATAACTGCGAATTTGTGCTTATACATTTGATTTCACAGTATGTGCAATTGAAAATGGAACAAAGCATCTATTTCTCATTAAGTGTTTCCCATAGATCGACTTTTGTATAGGAAGTGTTTTCAATGGGCCTTATTTTCCAGGCCGTATTTTACAGTCAGTATTCTCCAGGTTGTATTTTCTAGTCCGTTTTTTCCCGGTCGTATTTTCCCTGGCTTTATTTTCGTAGGACGTATTTTCACCGTTCGACTAACGATAATAGATGGATGCAAACATCAGAAATCTCAAAACCTTAGTGTAGATCCAGTCACCAATCCTGACGCCAACACAGATGTAATTTCACCGAAACTTGTAACCGATTGTTCGATTTAATTTTGGTATCGGTAACGGTTACGATTTGAAAATTTACTTTCGGTTTTGGTCGATACTGGTAAATTTGGCTTCAATCTCGCCTTTGATGAAGGGGNTCGATTTGAAAATTTACTTTCGGTTTTGGTCGATACTGGTAAATTTGGCTTCAATCTCGCCTTTGATGAAGGGGAAAAACCAACTTTCGATTTTGTTTCAGTAAAACAATGGTTTTGGATTATACTTCATTGTTTCGATTTTATCAAGTATTAACTAGTTAAACAAGTGAAATTTTGGTTTGATTAAACCAAAGGCAAAACAAGCAAAAGGACCAATTTCAGAACTTCCCACGGTTATAAAAATATATTGGTTAAATAAGACCCTAATTTTTATGGTTTGGTTTGATCCAATGCATTTTAGATTAACCAAACTCAGGTTCAATTTCGGAAAATTTGATTTCATTGTACATAGAACGTTGTTTGTTAGAGTATTTGTGTAAGTTACCATCCTTATTTGCTACTCCAGTGAANATTTTAGATTAACCAAACTCAGGTTCAATTTCGGAAAATTTGATTTCATTGTACATAGAACGTTGTTTGTTAGAGTATTTGTGTAAGTTACCATCCTTATTTGCTACTCCAGTGAACAAGGTCATTCAACTTTTATTTGCTAATCTATCCAATTGAATTNAGTTACCATCCTTATTTGCTACTCCAGTGAACAAGGTCATTCAACTTTTATTTGCTAATCTATCCAATTGAATTAATTTAACTAATTCAACAATCTAGAACTTGAATTTAGTACTTTTGGTTTCTAACTACAAAAATTCAAAACCAGTCATATTCCTAATTATTTTTGAAGTTTGTATCTACAACGAGAATACATCAATTGGAAACCATATGAATAACACACAGCCTTATATTTTAGAAAAAATTTAANGTATCTACAACGAGAATACATCAATTGGAAACCATATGAATAACACACAGCCTTATATTTTAGAAAAAATTTAAGGAATACACCATCACCCACCCTAATAGGTCGGTTAGGAGGATACGTTTACACAGTTGGATCGAGTTTTACGCGCAAAGTAAGGAAATCATCTGCCAACCAATCCCTAACAACCTTCATTTCTTTATTTNTTGGATCGAGTTTTACGCGCAAAGTAAGGAAATCATCTGCCAACCAATCCCTAACAACCTTCATTTCTTTATTTTGTCTTCCTGTCTTCATCAAAAAATTATATCTTAATTAATTCTTAATTACTACCGCAAAGAAATAACATTTTTGAATTTAATCAATCTGATAGATATTCCTATTGTCGGAACAACAACCCAATCCAGCAACACCACATCTGACTTCACAACTACTTTGATAGAATACATCAAAAGGACAGACTGTCCCAAAAGTATTCAACGGATCTGGGACAACAGTAATTGAAACAATGGGATGAAGTTCAGTACCCTCATGCTCTTCAAATGAAGCAGAGTCACATGGTGTGATTGTATAATTCCTCCAATAACAAAATTTGTAGGCAGTNTCATGCTCTTCAAATGAAGCAGAGTCACATGGTGTGATTGTATAATTCCTCCAATAACAAAATTTGTAGGCAGTCCCCATTCCATTACACCAATCAGAATGCTTCTCATTCTTCTCTTGCTTCATAGTGGCCAATACGGCAGTGTTAGCTGTGGCATCAGTGATAAGCCATACTGCCCAACGAGNAATGCTTCTCATTCTTCGTTTGCTTCATAGTGGCCAACACGGCAGTGTTAGCTGTGGCATCAGTGATAAGCCATACTGCCCAACGAACATGCCAGAAGTCAAAGGTCACAGTTGGACCGTAAAATATTTCTTTTGAGTATATTGGGCTCTGTTGATTGGCTTTTAGTGTTTGTAAAGGACAAGTCACATTTGATTTAGAGACGCAAGGCGTAACCTGTTTAAAATTCAAAATTTGATTTATTATTCCAAAAATTATTTTATGTAGTCTCTGTATTTCAATAGGAAATAATTCGTCGATGTGTAACTGATCAAACTGTAAAAATCAGAGACATTACAACAAAAAAATTTTTTTNATAGGAAATAATTCGTCGATGTGTAACTGATCAAACTGTAAAAATCAGAGACATTACAACAAAAAAATTTTTTTTACAAAAATTTACTTGATAGTCTGTACAGAATGCACAACGCGAAGTTCCGCAATCCTCAGAGGAACCNTCATGCTCTTCAAATGAAGCAGAGTCACATGGTGTGATTGTATAATTCCTCCAATAACAAAATTTGTAGGCAGTGCCCATGCCATTACACCAATCAGAATGCTTCTCATTCTTCGTTTGCTTCATAGTGGCCAACACGGCAGTGTTAGCTGTGGCATCAGTGATAAGCCATACTGCCCAACGAACATGCCAGAAGTCAAAGGTCACAGTTGGACCGTAAAATATTTCTTTTGAGTATATTGGGCTCTGTTGATTGGCTTTTAGTGTTTGTAAAGGACAAGTCACATTTGATTTAGAGACGCAAGGCGTAACCTGTTTAAAATTCAAAATTTGATTTATTATTCCAAAAATTATTTTATGTAGTCTCTGTATTTCAATAGGAAATAATTCGTCGATGTGTAACTGATCAAACTGTAAAAATCAGAGACATTACAACAAAAAAAATTTTTTTACAAAAATTTACTTGATAGTCTGTACAGAATGCACAACGCGAAGTTCCGCAATCCTCAGAGGAACCAATGGCACCTCGAAGTATAACTGATTCTGGCACTGTTGCTGAAACTTCATAAATAATAAGTGTCAAAAGAAAAACAGAAGTACTAAACACCATAGTTTATTTTTAAATAAGGTGGTTCAGTTGAGGTTGAGAAAAAAAAACTTCTTTGATTAATTTCTTACACGAAATGCATAAGATGATGAATGATAAAGAACTTAATTGAGAATGAATCGGATGATCGGGTTTCTAGTCTTATTTATATTTATTTTGTCTAGGATACGATTGGACAGACACTGGAGTATGGACAAAATCATTGAAGACTGGCTACTCTCTGATCCCAATGCTCCTTTGTCCTTGGACTTCAATCTTACCAAAACACTTATGAAGTCTTCTGATAAGAATTATTTCAATCCTAAATCCAAAGGTAGACACATTGTTTTCAAACTATTTCCAGATATTATAATTTCTCTGGAATAATAAGATTGGATGAAAATGAACAAATATATATATTTTTTTTNACTATTTCCAGATATTATAATTTCTCTGGAATAATAAGATTGGATGAAAATGAACAAATATATATATTTTTTTTTTTCTAAAACCAAAAGATTAACACCGTTTCTAAGAAATTTATAGCGACGGGTTGACAGACAGATAAATNTTTTTTTTTCTAAAACCAAAAGATTAACACCGTTTCTAAGAAATTTATAGCGACGGGTTGACAGACAGATAAATCAATCGCATAAACTCTTTCAGCTAAGCTGCAGCTGTCCAAGATATGAATTATACAGTCAAAGCTCATTATAATAAATGTTGGATTTAGCAACAAACCCTATTGCAACAACACATAAATTGGATTTTGTTTGTTCTTATGGAGTTTATAACGTTAAACTTGTTGGTTATACAACATCACCTAAAGCAAGAATCACGATAACGTTATTTTATCTAAAAATTTTAAATTTCTGNCTTGTTGGTTATACAACATCACCTAAAGCAAGAATCACGATAACGTTATTTTATCTAAAAATTTTAAATTTCTGCCTTGTAACAGCAACAATCACAAAGAATTTATTAGTCATTAAAGAGAATTTTTTTCATTTAGTGTGCGATTTTCTATCTAAAATTTATTTAAAATTCGTACCTACTCTTCCCTCCAACACTTTGTCAATCCAAATCGAGTCGATAACTAGGTTTATTTATTTTATTGTTTGAATGAATCTCCAGTGGCAACACAAAATGGGACAAATAATTCATAAAGGTTGTATTAGCATTTTTGTTCTTCTGTCAAGCACTTCTAGTTAACGTAGTTGTATAATCACTTTTTCGAGTGGTTTTTAATAAATTTTGATATGTAAACGATAATACTGTGATATTATCTTTGTCACCCATTTATTCAGACTGTAATTTCATTGGACGGTGTCTCTAAGTAGGATAATTTCAGTTCTTCAAAAACGTAGGTACAAAAGTTGTTGTCAACCTTAATAGTTTTCTCTTTTTCTAAGATATTTTGTCATTCAAATGGATTAGTAAAATTTAATTACTATACTGTCAAATGTAAAAAAATTTTTAATCGGGTCGTCAAATCTACTGTTTTAACGGGCTGTTGTTATAACGGATATAACAACATTATGTTGTTAAAAGAACTATATGGAAAAAGTGTTTAAAATATGAAAAAAAAAATATGATCGTTTGCCTTTGTTAAGTTCTTAGGCTCTTTTTCACCAAAAATCATAACCTTAGATCATGATTTGCATGAAACATTGCTTAACTCAACGCTAGTTTTAATTATTTACAAATTTCAAAAAAACCTTAGATAAAAAATCACAAACCAATTGAGAAAAAGTGTGTAAATTACTAAATTCTAGGAGATTGTTCTATAGGACAGAAACCTAGAACTTTTAGGCAAAAGTAACGCTGTTATAGCGGAACCGTTGTTATAGCTAATGTTTTTATAGTTTTTATNCCTAGAACTTTTAGGCAAAAGTAACGCTGTTATAGCGGAACCGTTGTTATAGCTAATGTTTTTATAGTTTTTATAGCTAAGAAGATTGACTTTATAAATTTAATTATAGGAAACAAGAGTCAGTTTCTGTGTTGTTATAGTAGGTTTGTTGCTATAGCCAGCACTTCTTAAAACGAACTTTGACTGTATTATAAACTGAAATAATTTTTACAATCCAACTTTTCAGATTTTGTTCAGGCATTGTGCGGCAATACCTAGCTGCCTCAGCGCGCCATGCACTCTTTTAAAAATTACATGCACTCTTTTTTTTAATCTGTTGTCTGAGGCTGTTTTGTAAATTTTGTAGCATATGACCTTAGTGAGCTATGCTCCGTAAGAAGCCACTACTGCTGTCGCAAGCCCCAACAAACTAACCGAAGTTGATTTTTTTCAAGTGAGTTTTTTGGTTAAAATTTTCATTATTCATATTTTACTCGTTCCAATTTGTACCAATTGGAATTCATTTTACGCACCAATTTGAATTTAAGTCCCTTTTNTTCATATTTTACTCGTTCCAATTTGTACCAATTGGAATTCATTTTACGCACCAATTTGAATTTAAGTCCCTTTTGCCGCGGTTAAGCTTTGCCAGAAGGGGGACCAGATTCAAATCGGTGCAAGATATAAGAGATTAATTCATACAAAACTAACGTTGCGTTCAACAATGTTTCATAAATCAGGGACTAATAAGGTTGAAATTTTTGTTAAAAAAAATTCTAAAACCTAACAACATAAGGCCAAACANTTCATATTTTACTCGTTCCAATTTGTACCAATTGGAATTCATTTTACGCACCAATTTGAATTTAAGTCCCTTTTCCCGCGGTTAAGCTTTGCCAGACGGGGGACCAGATTCAAATCGGTGCAAGATATAAGAGATTAATTCATACAAAACTAACGTTGCGTTCAACAATGTTTCATNCCAGATTCAAATCGGTGCAAGATATAAGAGATTAATTCATACAAAACTAACGTTGCGTTCAACAATGTTTCATAAATCAGGGACTAATAAGGTTGAAATTTTTGTTAAAAAAAATTCTAAAACCTAACAACATAAGGCCAAACAATTTGTTTATACTTTAAACCCTTTCCGATATTAATTCTTTTAACAACGTAACTTAAATCCAGAGTTGGGATAATCCAAATTAGGGATTGAGGATTAAGTAATCCAGATTAGGGATTAGTAATCCCCAATCCTCAATCCGAGTAAAATAAGTTTACAAATTCTAATCCCCAATCCTTTCTCCAGAGTGTTTGGCAAAATAGAGTCAGTCCCTAATGTCTAATCCNTTTTACAAATTCTAATCCCCAATCCTTTCTCCAGAGTGTTTGGCAAAATAGAGTCAGTCCCTAATGTCTAATCCCATTCGGAGACTAAAGCAATCCCGACGGGATTAGTTTAGGATTAGAATTCCGAGTTAGAAGTGCGACATCTGTGAGCAATTCATTATACTTTTTCAATATAAGTCAACAGTATGGAACTTCTGTTCTCATATCTAAAGAGTAAATCTAAATATTTTCAAGACCCGTCTCAGGATTTGAACTTACTTCACCGATTTCCAGCAATTCGCAAATTATTTCGTCGTTACAACAAGTCATTACCCTCATCTGCACCTATTGAACGTGTATTCAGCTATGGAGGCTCAATTCTCTCATCAAGATGTCAACTCTCCGATGAAGTTTTCAACCAATTAATTGTTCTGAAAATTAACTTATAGTTTACAGTAGTAGCCATTTTAGAGTGAAAATTAATTTGAATTTGTATTAACTACTTGTGAATTTAATTTCTAAGGTGGGTAAAAAAATTAATCCATGTTGGGATTAGAGATTAAGGATTAAGTAATCCACAATCCTTAATCCCGCTAAGGTTTTGGAAAAGTTAATCCTTAATCTTAATCCGCTTCGTCTACTTTGGTTAATCCTTAANCTTAATCCCGCTAAGGTTTTGGAAAAGTTAATCCTTAATCTTAATCCGCTTCGTCTACTTTGGTTAATCCTTAATCCTTAATCCTAATACTGGGTTTTGAGAAAATTCAATCCGCAATCCCTAATCTGACTGGAAAAGTCAGTAATTATACCCAACTGTGCTTAAATCTGATATAACTCGTTATCACAACCTTAAACTTTCTAAAACGTAGTTTTACTGTATTGTATTTCTGTAGGATCGTATATGCCTTTACTATCCAAGAACCGCTGCATCTCTAACCTACTCATCGCTTCATACTGCAATCCATTCAACCTCTCATCTGATTGGGTTATTTTATTGTTATCTAATAGCAACTTCACTTTCTAGTGTAAACTCCGTTTAGTCTATTAGATATAGTTTTCCANTACAGGGTGGGTTATCTTTAGTGTCCCTATAGCCGAGGAAGAGATAAGGGCTATACTCATTCTTCCATTTTCATATGTTGTAGTCTCTGAGACTTACCCTCTTCTCTATGAAATCCCATTTCAACAAAAAACCTGTCTCATGGCGTGTGTCAGCTTATGACTATTGTTTCAACCATGCACTTCATATGTTATCCAAACTAGAAGGGGTTACTTGAGATTGTATGCGAAGACTAACTTGAAGGGAAATCAATAGCGCGAAAACCATAATCCAAATTCAAATTATTCAAATTTTAAATTTGGGTTATGATTTTCACGCCACAGAATACTTTCCTCAAGGTAGTCGCCGAATAGAATCTCATGTAACCCCGTTGAGTTTGAATAACATGTGTAGTGTAGGGCTAAAACCATAGTCATAAGCGGACCGACACCATGTGACCGTTTTTTTCTAAGAATGAGAGAGATTGGAAAGAGAAGAGTGAGGGTCTGTCGTAGACAAGTTGACATACTCCGAGGCTTCACTTCATTGACTACAACATATGAAAATGGAAGAATGAGTATAGCCCTTATCTCTTCCTCGGCTATAAGGACACTAAAGATAACCCACCCTGTAGTTTTCCAATGTTGTGTTTGTTTAGGTCGATGCTTCAACAGTGAAGGATATTATTTGTCCAAATGTGGTGANATAGTTTTCCAATGTTGTGTTTGTTTAGGTCGATGCTTCAACAGTGAAGGATATTATTTGTCCAAATGTGGTGATTCACAATAATTTTCACCTTATTGTACCCTGTTCCTTCGCTTATTACCCACAGTTTATACGATACTTTACTCTCCGAGTTTCCCGCGTTATAAAATTGTTCTTCNGTTCCTTCGCTTATTACCCACAGTTTATACGATACTTTACTCTCCGAGTTTCCCGCGTTATAAAATTGTTCTTCTCATTGTTGTTTTCATAATTTATTGTTCTCATGTCATCATGATGTCTACACATGTATCTATCAAGGCTATAACTCTCATCAGTGAGTCTTAAGTAATTTTTCCCAATTAGAATTAGCAAATCTTTGAAGTAAATTTATCAACCACGTTACAACAACTCGCATTAACAACTTAACTAGAGTTTCTTTCCAATAACACAGTCGAACCGCGTATATCAACAGTAGTTCAAATCCACGAGTTCGTCCTTGCATTTTAAGATTTAATCTTTAAAAACGAAATGAGGAATATTATTGATAAATAAATTTTGCAGACGCAATAGAAATCGTTTAATGTGTGAATATTTAAAATCTAAAGAAAAAAACAAGTCGCAAATATGAAGAAATGAAGAAATTTTATCTTCTGACTACATTTCATGGAAATCCCGTACGTACCCAAATTCAATAATTATTGATGGGTTGACTGGAACAGGAGATGGTACGACAGTAATTTTTTTATTTTACTACCAAACGAGTTATTTGAGATCATGTGAATTTATAATTATTCTACCTGTGGAAAAAAAANTTTTTTTATTTTACTACCAAACGAGTTATTTGAGATCATGTGAATTTATAATTATTCTACCTGTGGAAAAAAAAAATCTACTGATTTTCAACAACTTTTTGCGTCGTTCCATTCTTATTACGATTGCATCTTTGCATTGTTTTAGGGCTTAAATCTCTGTCGGGTACGCTCACCCTACACCTAAATTGTTGCAAAAAAAAACACAATAGGTTAGCCAAACTCAACCCTTTGAGAAGTTTTTTTTTTTTTTTTTTTTTTTTGCATAAAACGGGGAAGACGGAGTAGTATCATTATTGCATGTGAAGGAGTCATTGGGTACGAACTCTGCTCTGGGAGTCAAATCTTTAGGTAAAACTTTCAGTGGGAAAAAACCGTGGAATTTTTGCTCATTGATAAAATTTATCTTTTCGATCTCTCTACATGATGGGCCTTTCCCATCCTCCTTTCCCACCGCCGCAAAACTTATAACTGTGCTCTATGTTTCATATTAATTTTGGGATTTCCCCTTCCATTGTTGTAAATACCCATTTCCAATTGAGAATTAGTAAATTTGGGTAATTTGACTTTCTCATTTTTAACTTACTTAAAGCGTGTAATGGGATAAAATGGAATGTGAGCCACTAATAATATGCCATGCCTTAAATCCTTACTGAGTTTTACCAATTTGATTTATAAACTATTATTCAATTTGCATAATTGAACAAGTTCTGCAGAATTATTATTCTAAACTCACTCATCTTACTCCAGTGCAGTAGTTTCTTAACAACAATAATGCTGCTTAAGCTTACGTGTTTTTATAGTCCTTCCTCGTATTTTTTTTCTGGACTTCCCGACAACAAAGTTTACATTACATTGTTGAATTAATCATCATCCGACGTGAAATAGCAATTTGATTTGCTCATCGTACGAAATGAAAATTTTTTATTCTGTCTACTTCAATGATACTCCCAAGCTTCATTCATAAAGGCAATGGCACCAGACAATTTCGGATCCCGTAAATCAAATCATAGTATTATTATTTGATATCTAAGTTGATGATGGTACTTGATACCCGTATACAGTACAGTCTGTCACAACTAAATCCGTACCGTAAATTGCTATCTATTATACTCACTAATACAACTTGTTCTGATAAATCTAGCATAGGCGCATGACCGGTGAGGAGTTTCAATGAGATCTAATACACGGGAATGTTAAGGTTAAAGGTATGTTTAGCTGACTTTTTAGCTTTTGTCCAATCAAGAGGAGAGGGAAGCAAGGTACGAAACTTTATCTAGAAATCCCACAGACATGCCTTCACTATTTCTGTTGTCTCTAATCAAGAAACAGATTCTTTTTGAATGACAGATTTTAAATTCAAGAAGATTCTTGCATCAATTGAAGCGAACTGGATCGGTTAACTTTGCGTATAGAAAAATACCTAGTATGAAATGTACATGTTTTTATTCTATTTCCTTGTTGCAAACGACCGAATACTAGCATCAAACCTACTTAATATTCAAAATGAAACAAAACCTAATGAAAACAATAGAGAGTTAGAGCTGACGACCTCCCAGCTTTGACACTATTTCTAGACTGTATAAATAGCGTCGAAGTTTTAGCTCTAAGATAGTTTGGGTAGGACTTCTAATACCTTATAGAATATTTTGACTTTGCGGTTTCGAGTTGGGCAGTATGAGACTTTTTATGTGACACTGAATAAAATTCATAATTTTAAATTGAAAGTTATTAAACTGAAAGTAAAATCTCAAGTTTCAAATCGATTTTTTCGCAAATGTTTAGATAATTTTACCAACGCTTTGGTAAATTACCTTATTACCTTAAATTACGATACAGAGTGCTCAATAAATACTCCGCAAAAGAAAGCAAAAAGTAGTAACAATAGTGAAGAAGAAAGCGTCTTTTTTGCGGGGTATTTATTGAGCTCTCTGTACATGATAATTAAATTAATTCGAATAATTAACTATAACATTAACTTACAAGAAGCCAAGTAATACCCGAAAGCGTAGTACATGGTGATTATAGTATTTATTTTTTTGCACCCTAGAAAGCATACTTTCACATACCGTCATTTTTGAATGTCAAGGCGAGGTTTATTTCAAAACTTAGAGTCTGCAACGGCATAGTTATTAGAAAAAATAAGCGATGATTAGTAATACAAACTCAGGAGAGCAAAAACGCAAAGAGAAAGGTAGGCAGATGCTCTGTTGACTGAGGTGGAGTTGATCCGAAGCGGTCAAGCCTCGATTTGATTTTTCTCTCAAATCACCACCCCTAAGCATATCAAAATGGCGTATTGCCATGCATATTTTTTTTTTAATAATCTGTTTTGATTAGACATTAGCTAATGCAAATCAATGGAGCAAAGCAGAAAGGCATAGAGAGGGGTCGGCAAGTTCTCTGTTGAATGAGGTGGAGTAGATGCAAAGAGACCATACCCCATTCCTCGACTTTAAGTTTATTTTCTCATATTTTTTTTTTGAGTTAATATCCTCAAATATACCATAGCTCGATTGCAAGTGACAACATAAATTGAGAGGAGTTGCAATGAAAGTGGAGAAAGAGGGTGCAAAACAAGATTAATCACCTTGTACATATCTGCAACAAGCTCCGTTCGGTTTATGTGCAGTTTTAACAACCTTCTCAGGTAATTAAATAGCTTGGTTTTACTACTACACACACTTTACTTACTTTACTTGAAAGGGAGTGAGCTATTGACATTTATCTTGCTTACTATGTTGGGGAAATCTTATCGGTATTTTGAACATGACTTTAAGGTCCAGGCACCTAATCATAAATACACGGGCAGTCTGGGTCCAAGACTTGTCAGTGCTTAAGGATTGAAAATCCTTAAAAAATAACTCTTATATTAGTAATAGATTGTTAGGGCCGAATTTAAGTAAGCCACTCAAACTCAAACTCGAATCCAACTCGCCGGAGTTGAGTTTGAGTTTGAGAGGAGAAATGGAATTCAAGTTGCTAACGCATACTCAACTTAAGGAAGTGAGATTTTGAGTGTGAGACGCATGGTAAATGAAATGTTTGGTGAATCATTTTCTCATTTGAAAATATTTTTTACACTTCGGCCCTTCATTTGATTCTCCGATCATTGTTTTGTTAATTTTTAAATTATGAAAGGGCCGAAGGACAACAAAAAGTTTTACACCTTAGCAAAGAAATCATTATTAACGGAATTAGTTAACATACACAAGAAAGTAATCGAGTGTAAACGTACGGACAAAGTCACAACTCAAGGAAAGCAGCAGTGTTGGGATAAAATTTCACAAGAATTCAATGCAGAATTAGGAGTGTGTCCTAAGACAGCTGATCAACTTAAAAAGTGTTGGAAAATTTGAAGAGTCGCAGCAAAAAAGAGGTAAATAATTAATTAATTACACCAATTTGTAAATGACTTATGGTAACATGCACTATTTAATTCTCTGTTCTATTACTAGTTGGACACTCAACGTAAATCTCTCAAGAAAACGGGTGGTGGGCCTCCAAAGACTTATTTGACTATCGCTACCGAATCGGAAGCGGGCATTCAAGTAATCGGAAGTCAGTGGGATCCACTAGACAACATATATGACGACGACGCTGGTGACCACAATTCTCAAACTTTCACACAGGATGAAGTTCATGATAATATGGGTCTAGCTTCCACAGAAACAGAGTTATCACTAGCGACTTCAAGTGAAGCTTTGACAAATGGAAGTCCAGAAAGCAATAACAAAGGTATCTAAATAAAAATTTTTCCAATGGTAGATGATAATTTTTAATTTGTATGAACTGTATTTAGAACAATCCAGGAAGAGGAAGCTGACCCAAATGGAAACAATTCTCACCAGAATGGAAGAATCAAAACATGAATTGGAAATACAAATTTTGAACGACAAGAAATTATTTCAAGCTAAAGAGCATCAGAAACGCCTTGAAGTTCTAAAGTAGAAAAGATGTGGTGGGAAAACAGAATCTAATAATTTAATAATTTGATAAAAATTATTACTTTCAACTAGTTGATGTCCAAGTATGCACTAATAAAATTATATTGGGGTTTAGCATAATAATTTGGAACATTTGTTGAAGTACAACTTCTCAATTGAAATAAGAATCAACGATAGATTGCCTGTAAGACCGAGCGGCAGCTGTTGAGTTGAGAGGATGGGCAAGAAATTCACCGTCCTCGACCTCGTCACTATCCTTATCTTCTTCTAATTCATTAATTCTTACTGAGAAGCACTACACAAGCGACAATAACTGCCAAGGATGTTGTAAGTTTTGTTCGCCGACTACTCCCGAGACAATGGAATTTCCGTTTTAGTTTTCCAAACGCTCGTTCAATCGGATTTCTAGTTTTTGCGTGGGCTCTGTTGTATTGTCATTAATGAATGATATCATGTAAATGAAATCATTGAATTATTATAATTTATTCTAGTAGCTTACCTTCTATGTGAAGCATTGATCGTGTTCCTACAGTCGAATGGTGTAAGGAGCCATGTGTTTAATCCATACCCACTGTCTCCGATTAAATTACTTGGAACTAGTTCAGATTCGATGTCATCGAAGAGGCTACAATTTTCTAATATTCTCGAATCATGTGTGGATCCTCTCCACCGAGCCACTATGTTCGTAAACTCTAAATTTGGTTTACAAACTGCTTGAGTGTTTATCGAAAAGAAACCTTTTCTGCACCTGATGTCTCCGAATTGTTTCCACCAAGGTTAAACACGCAAATCTGGGTGCAGTCGATTGCTCCAATTATTCCTGAAAATTATATTATTGATGTAATCAGTCGAAAATTTCAATATTTTTACAAGTAATAGAACACCTGGGATCCCTCCTAAAGCGAAGAAAGTCTTTCGTAGAATCGAAGCTTCCTGGTGCCCGGGGTATTTCACAAATTGCGGTCGCTTGCTTGCGAGTAAATGAGCAAATTTTTTTATAATTCTATGTACAGTAGGTTGAAATAGTTCCATAGTGTCGCCTACTTCCATTTGGAAAGACCCTTTACCAAAGAACCGTAGGGTGACAAGAAGTTGTAGCAAGGGTAGATATTGTAGTCCATGTCCAGACTTCAGGTCGGACTCCACTAGTGGCATTATCACATGAATTACAGTGTGTTTCGTAAATCTATACCTTACACGAAATTTCCAATCAGAGTCAACTTCCACTGGATTTGAAAAATCAATGCACTTCCTTGAAACAAATCTTCGCGGTTTTAAGTTATTTGCTTGCAAAGCAAGCGATATTATTCGATACATTAACGTAATTTAACAAAATTTAAAACAAAACAATAAATTTAAATCAAATCAAACCGGCTAAATCTGTAGGATTGTTGTCTCGAGTGTGGTTTTACCACACTCGAGACTCCACTCCAGTTCCCCTGGTCGATTTGAGTGGAATTTGATCAAAAAATGATCTTAAATTCCATTTCTCCACTTCAGCATTCAGTTGAGTGTCACTCAACTTTGCGAACCCTCAAGTGGCTTACTTAAATTCGGCCCTTAGTCTAGTCAAAAAATGGCACCGATCGAGACCGGTAATCATAGCACACTGCTTAGCTCAAATGAAACAATGGCAAATGTGTCATTGAGCCACTCTAAGTTGGATATACACGGGAATATTAGATTAATCAACTTTCAGGTTTCATTAAATTTATCTATCGATTATGTAGTATTGCCTTACAGGTGCTGCTTATAGAGTATGAGTAGCTATTACAATGTATTATACAATGAGCACCAAGGTAGAAATTTCGTACCACAAGTTACCTTCTGAAACACTAAATAATGATAAAACTAATAGTTTTGTTATGCCTAAGAAACCGCGGAGATTTCTACAACGTTAAAAGGCTCACAAACTACTCAAACGATAATGATAAAGGTTCTCAACATTTGGAATAAACAAATTTATATTTTAAAATGATTGAGTTAGAGATAGTATTTTGAAGGTGACTTTAAGAACTACTCAATAGTGACTGCGAGATACCGAAACACTTATTAATTGGAGATAGATGACAACAATGTTTCTGATAGGTAATAGTTTAACAGGATACTAGACTTCCCAGTACCAGAGTCAATTTTGAGGTGATTCAAACAAATGCGTCTATATTTTTGGGACAAACTGTACAAAAGATTGCGTGAATATGGAACATTCATTTAGTATGAAAACAAACGTCGAATTCCCCCGAAATTAGTTATCTTTTTGTTAGAAATCTGTAAATCACATTTCCAAACGATGAATCAATACATCAATAATAATTATTTCAAATTTATCAATTTTTACATCATTCATGAATGATGTAAACGAGAATATTTTTTATTAATAACAAGTCCACCAGAAGCATAGGGATTTCCAATTCAATTGGCAAGAAACATTGGCGTCAATGACCAAAATTCTTATGAAATTTGAACCTTAAAGGCACAAAGAAGTTTTATCTCTGCNCTTATGAAATTTGAACCTTAAAGGCACAAAGAAGTTTTATCTCTGCTAAATCCTTACCTCTTGCTTCATTCCCACGATAAATCAAACATTTGGCATCTGTTCTTAGAATTACTTTTTTATTGTTTGAGCCATATTTTTGTCTAAATCAAAAGAAATTTACTCTGTTGCATGCTGTGCTGTAAGCTGTACAAATTATTAAATAAGTACTTGAGCATTGTTAAAGTGGAAAAAAAACAATAGTTGTAGGTAAATTCCTGTCATGCTTCACATTCATAGATTGTGTAAGGTTAATTAGAACTTGAAAACTGGAAAATACAAATTAGTCAAGGTTCCGTGGAGTTAATTTGTCGAGCGTGCTTGCAGGTAGACAATTTTTAAAAAACTTCCCTTTGAACCACGTAAATTTCATAAGTATATGTCCAATTTAGTGAAAAATTTGTTCAAAGTTGGAAATTACGCCATTGTAAATTCTGATGATTATTTTTCAGTCCAATCAATCAATTACTCAATCAAATGTTCTCATATTTTACATAAATGGTGATAGTAGGAAAACGACGACGTCCTTCTAATCAATTGTTCAATAATAATTCAAAATTTCCATCAAAACCTACTAATAAGATGAGTGAGTTATTAGGGAAGTTTGTTTTGATGATTCAATGACAATAGATTTGTGAACAATGGGTTGAGGAAATCACATGTAGGTCCTCCCAAATTAAACTAAACCCATTTAGGAAGTAAAAAAAACATTTTTTTTTGTTTGCTGACTTGATTGGTAAGGCGAGTAATTTGGAATATAATAGTTAGATATAATATGTTAAGTGGTTGATTGACGCCTTGTACTTTGCTGTGCATGTGTCAAAAGTTTGACTGTCCTCGAGAATTGGCAANGTTAAGTGGTTGATTGACGCCTTGTACTTTGCTGTGCATGTGTCAAAAGTTTGACTGTCCTCGAGAATTGGCAAAAATCTGTCCATGGGGGAATTTATGCAGTACCATTAGGGAAGTTTGCAAAAAAAAAAAATAAATAAAAAAATTTTCTACTCAATCGTCCAACTATTACTACCGCCTCCAATAGAACGGGTTTCCCAAGATTTTCCCTTACAAAATCAATTGTTAAATACATTAACATTAAAATACTACTTCTAATAACACTAACTTTGAGTTAGACAGTACTACATGTAAAAATGTTCAAATGGGAATATCCAAACCAATTGGTAAGAGAGGGGATACAGACTCCAATACCATAAGGCCCAAAATTCCCCATCACCAGTACCACCACCAGCACCACTAAAACTTTATGTAGTAAAAACAATTCACAAATCTCAATTCTTCCCTCACTCATCTCGTAGCATCCAACTCAAACAGTAGTACTTGTTTAGTAATAAAAAAAATTATTCTAATTTATATCTCACGCTACGCCACTGAAGAGATAGTATCGTTAATAGTTATTAACCCACTTGTCACTCACGAGTTTTGACATCAAGACAATATTTTCACAGTTTCTCATTGTCACTCTGAAATACCTGAACTAATTTTGGATTGTGTACAATAAGTGTCCAGTACTCATCAGGTCATCAGTGACATCTGATCAAATAAACAATAACGGGAACTCAACGTTTCCCGTTTATTTTTTATATATAGTTTTTTTAAACTTTTGTGTCTTCTCAAGAATCTCTATTATATGGTTGTCATTGGATCCAAACTTCCTTCAGGTATGTATAACTTTATTTAAAATTAAAAAAAAAATCTTTTTAAATTTAAAATTTTTGAATTTGTCAGAATCAGATTTCATAAATGTAAAAGTTATCAAATAGTTTTTAGGCTTCAGGTTACAAAATTAATTTTCATAAGTTCAAAATTAGACTCAGGGGGATAAAAGTATAATAAATTTATTATGAATTCAAAGGATTTTGAACTACTGTGAGTACCATGAAAGGTAAAGGTATATTATTTGTAATCAGTGAAGCTGAGAGTGTACAGGTGAGGTAATTAGTTTTGAGTAGAGGCTTAACATAGGGAATCCCAGAAAGGAAATATGTCACTTTTAATTTTTGTTTATTCCGCTGTATAATTTTGTATCCAATGGGGATACAAAAGAGACAAAATGTTTTAACTTTAATTGAGGTTATGGTTACTTACTTACTACTTACTCGTTACTGTTCTACTACTTCGTCTTTCCTGTCAGTAAAGGCGAGATTAGTCTTTCTCTTTGGCCTTTTTGCTGGGGAATCCCAGAAAGAAAAGGTTTTTGATGATAGACCCATTTTTTCCATTGTGTGTGTAGTCTTGCGTAGCGATAGTCATCAGGGCCGGAACAAAGAAATTTTTTTGTATGAAAAATACCCATTTTTATAGGGAAATGACCTNTATGAAAAATACCCATTTTTATAGGGAAATGACCTCTGATGAACAGAAAATACTATTTTCTGTTCATAATTTTTTTTTAAACTTTAGTCTTATATATGATGAGATTTGCCCTCTAATTAATTTACTTTGTATCACAGTAGACCATCTGTTACAGAGAGGTATATCACGAGATTGAATTGACGTATGTAAATGAAACTGTATCAGTGGTTTTTAGTAGTAAATTTAATATTCTGGTGCCTGGNTCTGATGAACAGAAAATACTATTTTCTGTTCATAATTTTTTTTTAAACTTTAGTCTTATATATGATGAGATTTGACCTCTAATTAATTTACTTTGTATCACAGTAGACCATCTGTTACAGAGAGGTATATCACAAGATTGAATTGACGTATGNCCTCTAATTAATTTACTTTGTATCACAGTAGACCATCTGTTACAGAGAGGTATATCACAAGATTGAATTGACGTATGTAAATGAAACTGTATCAGTGGTTTTTAGTAGTAAATTTAATATTCTGGTGCCTGGTTGATGATGGTGATGAATTATAATTAGATTTGTGGTGAATATGATTGAAATGGGAAAGTCCACTCTCCATCTCTGCTAGTTGTGTGTAGATGATAAGATAAAAGTTAGCAGTTGAAAAATGAAGTATAGAAAATGGAAAATCCCAGTCAAGTTTCAAGTAGGGAAGAGAGATGACCTTTTCTAGTTATAATACAAATTATACTAGTCAAATATATCATACACACTCCACAACTATGGGATTTCCATTCGCTTAATTCCAATTTAAATTTATAAATTTTTCCTATCCTAATTAATTTATCATTTGGGATTATATTATATTTCGAAATTTACACAAACGAGTATTATGTCAATGTTGCAACGGTTTTTTTTTAAATATAATTTAAAAAGTCATTTAAGTGATTTTTTTTTTCAAAAATTTTAATTTTATTCACACGAGACTTTATTGGATTTCTTCCTTAGTTTTTTTTTCCTTTACGCGGTTTTATAAATGTTTATTTATTAGTATATTACTCTATTATTATAATAATTGGTGNAATTAATTTATCATTTGGGATTATATTATATTTCGAAATTTACACAAACGAGTATTATGTCAATGTTGCAACGGGTTTTTTTTTTTAAATATAATTTAAAAAGTCATTTAAGTGATTTTTTTTTTTCAAAAATTTTAATTTTATTCACACGAGACTTTATTGGATTTCTTCCTTATTTTTTTTTTCCTTTACGCGGTTTTATAAATGTTTATTTATTAGTATATTACTCTATTATTATAATAATTGGTGAAATGTTCCAAAATTTAGTTTACTCAAAATATTAATTTTTAGGCACACGTTTGTCNATTTTTTTTTTCAAAAATTTTAATTTTATTCACACGAGACTTTATTGGATTTCTTCCTTATTTTTTTTTTCCTTTACGCGGTTTTATAAATGTTTATTTATTAGTATATTACTCTATTATTATAATAATTGGTGAAATGTTCCAAAATTTAGTTTACTCAAAATATTAATTTTTAGGCACACGTTTGTCGACTCGACATCTCAGGGTCAGTTATAATGGGAGTTATAAATTTTAACAATTATGAGTATGACTAATAAGTAAATAACAATATCTTNTCAGGGTCAGTTATAATGGGAGTTATAAATTTTAACAATTATGAGTATGACTAATAAGTAAATAACAATATCTTCGGATTTACGCAAGATTAAACATCAACTTTTTGTTTAGAATTTTATGAATCTAGTTCTTCACTTGAGTCATCTTATCTAAAAAAAAATATTTCCACTACCGTGAGAAACAATATGTAATCATAATAAGTCACAAGATTAAAATTTTTTCAAAAAAAAATACAGGGAATTTCCTCTTCCTTTTGGATCAACTTTGAAGATGAGTCATGTAATATAACTGCTTTTGTGGTTGCGTTTTTACCGAGTTCAAGGGAATTATTTCTAAACTGAGTAATTGACAGGTTATTTAGTTATTTAGTTATTATACTCTTCAAAATTAATTTTTTTTTAGTCAATTGAAAGTTTTTAATAAAGAGGTTTTTGGGTGCATTTTTACACATTCTCTTGCATTTGGNTTTTTTTTTAGTCAATTGAAAGTTTTTAATAAAGAGGTTTTTGGGTGCATTTTTACACATTCTCTTGCATTTGGTTGGAGGCCAAAAAATTTGAAGATGAATGGAACTTACCAATAACGTTGGTTGAGTCGTTTGTTACTACGAGATCTAAAAATATAATTTGTATAATCTAAAAATATAACTTTTCAATTTTTCCTTGGCCAAGTAAGGACAAATCTTTTTGAGGCAATAGAATCCCACTCAATCGTCATATTTACAATAATAATAATTCTAATTGTTGGGTTTAGTAGGGGATTTCCATAATGATTGGTTATTATATAGTTTGTAGGTGGTAATTACCAATTTTTATTATTCAAAATTTTAATATTGAAATGGGTTTCATTTGAAATTTTATTTTTTGTTAAGCCTCAATTTTGGCAATTTAAAAAAAAACTAGAATTTTCTGGACCCTGATATGAATTTATCCAATAATGAAGGACGAAAACCAAGGCCAATAATTTAATTTAAAAAAAAATCAAACCATAACCTCTAATTGAAGGTGTTACATGGTAGATAATTTACTTGCATAATATTTTTGACACACTTTATATCAGCCTTAACCTTTAATTATTGTGTCTTCAAGGTTGTGAGCGATTTTTTTAGCGTCACCACGAACACAAAAGGTGGTTATATTATAATCATATGATAATAAAATAACAGACTTAAACCCCTTCATAGTATCATAATAGTACCGAATTCTAATAGAAATTGATTTTTCACAAGTGGTTCTTGAGAAACTATAAACAACAATGATTAACACACGCAATGGGGAATTGATTAATTTGTTGAATATCCTTTTTTTTTCTTTTAAAACAATTACGAGTGTTTTTCTTCTAAAACAGTACGAGTGTTTTTCTTGTAAAACAGAACGAGTAGCCCTTTTGGTAATAATGGGAATTTTGTAGTTTTCTAGATCAAATGACTTGATTTTGTAGAAATTATGCTATCATCACTATTCGTTATCAGTTGTATAAATTGATATGAAATAAGTCTTGTTAGAATAACAAAATAGGTTGAGTATGGTTATGTTAAATTGAATAGAAATCTTAGGAAGAAAAATTTTTTAAATTAGTTAGCTAAGTTGTATTTTTAACCAAACCGCTTCCCGTCCCGTCGTGTCCGCTACCCTTTGACCGTAAGGTTGCAAAATCAAGTGTTTTTTTGTGTAATTTGTAAATTGAGGTTCTCTGAAAAGGAAATAAGTAATTTTAAGTTCTAATTTTACATAAGTGTTTTAGTTTTCTTATACACTGCAACAGTTGGAGTTTTGTTGAAAATGATTCCGAGTTTGGGCAATTCCGTCATGAATGATGGTCGTCCATGTGTTCTTTGCTCCTCTGGATTTGGACTTGAGTAGTTTCCGTGGACTCTTTTTACTCTGGGATTCCCCGGACTCTTTCCCATTTTTTTGCCTAAAGGGAGGGGAGTTAAGTTAACATAGCACAAGGTCAATCACCAAAAATACAATAGACTGACTCTTTACCTTACGATTAACACTAACAGCTGGACTTGGATTAGTTTCTTCATTAAGTACAAAAATTCTAATGTAAGTCCCAGTCTCATTTTATTAACAAAGGTCATGGTGTTCTACTCTAGTACTATGAGAACGTCTCGTCTATTAATCGCCAAATGTCTGGCCTCTTAGTCTTTAGTCCTAGTATTCATCTTAGGTATTTTTTAGTATAGACAGACAGGGAATTGAAATTTTTTTTATAGTATTTGTGAGTTTATACTTAAGTCAGAATTGTTGTAAATTGATTAGAGTGGTTCACAATTAAGATAATGGTTTATTGTTTACTTTCCAGCTGTGCATCGACAAGCAGAGGAAGTTCCAAGAAGTAGAACGATGGATTCCTCAGATAACCTTAACTATATGGACCAGAGCAAGTGTCTCGATTCCAGTGAGTGTGTTGGACGTGACTCAGGCTTCCTCTCTGGGAGTTGTCCAACAGAAAGTGAAATTGACATAGGCTCTGGGAGCACTTCATATCAGAGACTCGATTCGGGTGTTGACCTCGGACTCTCTGTCTCAGGCCTCAGTCTCGGACCTGATACCAAAGTCATCCCTATTCCAAATCATCCCAGAGAAATCGACCTTAATGCGTACTCGCAATGGGAACAGTATTTCTATCCTGACGAAGACGGTGACACGTAAGTTTAGAGAAAAGAAAAAAAAAATTTAATTGAGTTCATTAATTATTTACAAGTTGTTAATTTATACTTTTTAATTTAATTAGGCAATTGCACATAGGCATAATGGAAGGACTGATGGAAGGTGTCTTTACATTAATCAGTCTCGTTACAGATCCCTCAATTCTCGACTTTCAGAATGATGCTGCCCAAACAGCCCTTCACTTAGCAGTATTGACGAAACAGCCACTTATTGTAAGAAGACTTGTTGCAGCCGGAGCTCGAGTAGATATGCGTGACAGATTCGGTAACACTCCGCTACATTTAGCCGCTGCTTCAGGGGACCTGGGTTCAGTACAAGCTTTAACAATTGCACTTCGTGCGAATGAAGCCATTCAATGCGGTTTACGGTATCCACCGTTTGCCCAGACTCTTCCACAACCTCTCGATCTCCTCAATTACGAAGGTAAAATATAAATCAATTACATTTCAACTTTCAACAATATACTTTCTACTTTACATTTTTGGGTAAAAGTCTGACTGATGGGATTTTGTTAATCAAGTTTTTCCCAATACTCATCCTAACTTTCTCAGAACATTTACGTAAGGCAAATCCGGTACTATGAATTGAGAAGTGCGTGGCTGAATGCTGAAATTTCCCTGCTTCATTATATCTTTCGGGTTCTTCAGAATTGAAAGTGGAAATGACTAATTCATTTCTGGTTTCTTTCAATGTTTTGAAGAATATGAGAGAAATTGTTGAATTTTCATAAGAATATTTTTTTTTGTTTTGATCAAATTAAAAGAGCAAAAACTTGTCCCTACTTTTGAATTGAGAAATATGGCAATTGGGAAAGTGTGTGAATAGTGCAAAGGAGCACAAGGTCCTTTGCACTTGCATTCCTGAAAAGATCACAATATAAACAACCGCGTGGCAGAATGAAAGGGATTTCCCAGGTTTTAAAAATAAAAATACCATATTCTCTTGCCATATAAGGAGGAGCTCTATTTTTACACTTTCGTATTCTAAATTATCCCCGAGACGGGACTTCCCCAGAAGTATTTTTAGTTAAAAATCATCTGAGAATTCAATTCCTACATTCTTTGAGTCTTTGCCAAAGAATTTTTGAAACAGTTTTTGAACAAATTGCTTTCGAACAAATCCTACAGCATGACACATGATGATGAACTGATGATGAGATGAGTACCATCATTCACTACGTTGTTATAATGATTTGAATGATTGGTGACATTATGGGTTTCCTGCCCTAGTACAATCTCGGGATTCCCACCAATGAACACGCGGGACTTTCTTATCTCTTGCGGAAGGTGTGGGGAATTTTATTAATCTTCACAGACTTTTACCCAGTGTGGTAACTACCACTTCAAATCCCATTTCACTAAACTTGTGGTTTTCTGTATTAGAGATTAATGGGATTCCTGTTTTTGTTTTTCTACAGGTCAAGGACCAGTTCATCTTGCAGCAGTAGGTGGACATTCAGAAGTTGTAAGGACTTTTTATTGGATCAGAGCAGATATGAACTTACCTGATGGAAAAGGAGGTCGGTCGCCTCTCCACCTTGCCGTTGAGCGCGGTCATTCTGCGACTGTACGAACTCTAGTGACGGAATGCGGAGCCTCATTAGAATCAAGGACTTATGGAGGCCTTACTCCCTACCAACTTGCCGCAGAGTCTCATACCTATTTGGCCCAAGAGCTCCATCGACTCGGTGCCATCATTCCATCGTCGTCTCACACAAATATGGATATGGACGACGAGTCTTCTTCGGATTCCTCTGATTCAGAATCCGATGTCCCGTAGAATTGTCTAGTAACATTTATTAACTCCGCCTGTATCAGATAAACTGTATAGTAATTAAGCCTGTTGATATTTCTTGTTAATTATTCCTCGTTTTAACCAATAATAAAATATTCAAGTTTTTATCCAGAAAATTAATTTCATTACGTCATTTCAATCTCCATTGTCGTTGCTCCCTTGACAGATCACGGGATGTTAGCAAGAAGAAATTGAATATTTAATTAAAATAATCACAGATTTCAGAAAACAAGTTATCTGAATTCTGATTTTTACTTTTTACATCAACATTATAGAATCAACATTTTCATAAATATGAAAAAATTAAACTTATTCCTTAATTTTACTCTACCAGGAGACACATTGATGGGGTAGTTTATGGATCCCTTCTTCCTTATGTTCATCCTAATTCTTTATTCTTGACCGGTTGTGTCTAGACCCGGAATCCTGGACAAATAAAAAATTTTTTTGTTTAACCAATTAGGTTACTTGACTTGTAACTTCTAATATATTCTTTTAAGATCATGTTGTCCACTCAAAGGGACATCCCAAGTGAGGAAGATTGTCCATGAAGGTCAACGGGATCGAGTGGTTGGATAATAGAAACCAGTTGACTCCACGAATTTATGATATGTGGCAAAAGAAGGCAGATTAGACTTGGTATTTCCACAATCCTAATACTGTTTCCAACATGTGGAAAGTAAGGAAATTGTAAGTTGGTATTTTATGAATCCTTCTTTACATTCATGATTCATGATGATGAGAGGGGGGAGTCTTATGACTGTCTTTCGTACCCAAAGACCTTTCATATATTATATTGCTCGGAGCTAAAGTATTATTTACTATCGATATCCATGAAATTACCTGTCAAATCATAATTGACAGAGAAACAACATGGTTTTCCCAGATTATTAAACTAAACAGGTGTGTCTTTTACCATTTTAATCTTTTTATTCTCTGTTACATCCTCATCCTGTTTCATTCGTCCGCCCTATACTTTCGCCTCCTTCATCTTATGATCTTACTACCGTATCCTTAAAACTTGACCTCATCTTAAAATTTTATTAAAATATTTAATATTTCATTGAGGGTGATTATGTGACGATTAGAAGAAAAAAACTGGATTTTTTATTATATAATCTAACAAGAGGATACGGAGGATTACAGAGTACGAACAACATTTTAGTAAGGTACGCGGTGACTCTATTACCTCAAAACTCCGCGCCCTGGGTCTCTGATTAGTTGACTGTTCTCATACGTATAACTTTTCTTGATTAGCTTGTTTTAAACAATTAATTATAATACTATATACTATGGACAAAAAAAAANATACGTATAACTTTTCTTGATTAGCTTGTTTTAAACAATTAATTATAATACTATATACTATGGACAAAAAAAAATAAAAAAAAAATCTTTGTAAATAAGTTGCCCGATCAAGTTTTGGGGTCGTTGGGGATTTTTATTTNAAAAAAAAATAAAAAAAAAATCTTTGTAAATAAGTTGCCCGATCAAGTTTTGGGGTCGTTGGGGATTTTTATTTTCAAAAATTATTCTTTATCTAAATAAATGTTACATGAAAATCATGGTAAACCAATTATTAAACTTGAATAATTGAATTTTTACCCCAAGTCTATCCAAGAAGAGATTATCAAATTACCATAAACTTATGATTTTTTTTTGTACATACTAGAATAAGTCAACAATTTTTATAGCCCAGGTAGGACAAATAAACAAGACTAGAATTATTCGGATTTCCCAGGTCGTTGAGATTAATTAGAATAATTGACCTTGTGAGTTAATTAAATCAGTCATTACAACAATAATTATTAACATAAAGTCCCCTTTAATAAACTATTATATAATGAATTTACGTATTAAAGTAAAAAAAAAACTATGAGTACAAAGGTCAACCTGTTATATTTTTATAAAATTTAATTAGAATTTGATAGAATTATTTTTTTTTGAAAAAGAAATTAATATGGGCAGGAAGTGAGAAATAATAGGGAGTGATTATGTTCACATTATTTGAAAAGAAATAATAATTAGAACAATGGAATCTCCGCTGCAATGTTAGCACTTAGCAACATAATTACAGATCTAAATAGCAATTGGTTTGACTTGGACCTGCTTATGCACTCTGACGGCCTCGGATATTTTTGACCAACCATAATTGAGTTTTTAGGGTATGGGTTATTCTTGTCCTTGTCCTTGCCCTTTCATTTGAATTTGAATTGTTCAAACTAATAATTCACAAGAAATTGTTTATTTTTGAACATTACTTTCGGATGTTGCAACAATTAGATTCTAAACCAGTACAACAATAGATTCAGCAGCAGTNCTTGTCCTTGCCCTTTCATTTGAATTTGAATTGTTCAAACTAATAATTCACAAGAAATTGTTTATTTTTGAACATCACTTTCGGATGTTGCAACAATTAGATTCTAAACCAGTACAACAATAGATTCAGCAGCAGTCAGTCTCCCAGTCTCACAGTAGTGCAGTGGTAGTCTAAAAGTTTTTTCTTGCTCGATTCAACAGGAGGGAATTTTATACTTTCTTCAGCAGATTTTGTGAAACAAACAATTAATTGAACAAATTTACAACAAATTGTTACTTTGGCTCCAAGTTACACAACTGGTAAGTGATTATTTGATTACCGATGCTTGCTGGTGGTTCTGGCTTTAGGGATTTTGGGCCTTTCGGCTTTGTGTCCATGTACAGAAGAGTACAGATTAAATTAAAAATACTAAAAAACTGAAATGTATTTTGAATTCATAGGAAAGTGTTACCATTCGCCGCATAAGCTCAATCAGTAGTAACCATGACCAACCAGTGCAGTGGCTCTGTCACTGTAACTGCCACTGGATGTATTCGCCGCTGTCAACTTGCATCTTTGAAGGATTTAATGATTTATCAACGAAGTAGCTAATTGGTAACATATTATTTTTAAGTCAAATTTTGTTATGAAAGTAAAAATTTTTAATATTTTTTTTTAATTCTGAAGTTTATCAGACTATTTTGTTTTTGACAAAAATTTTCCTGTTCGAGTAACCAAAGAATATTAACTACTTTTGTCCTGTTTATCTGCTGCTTAAATCCTTATTTGCTAAGGACAGGTTTATTTTAAATAAAATTTTTAACAAAAATAATATTTATTTTTATTATAATTTCAGGACCCGACTTGAATCGTTAATAAGCCACATGATGTTTCTAATTAAAAAGCGAAGGGCTTCAACTTCAAGCAAGTTAATTTTGAACATGCATAGGTCTAATATCTAAAACGACACCTCTTCTTACAATTGGCTCTTCATCATAAGCACAAAATTTTTAAAATAATAATTATTATTTCTTCTATCTGAATAAATTTTGATAGGTTTGTGGGTTACAAACTTACAGTAGAATAACTCATTTATTAGAACTTACTTTAATATATTTTGAATAGCAAGAGCTTCGGATAGAGGCTATGTCTGGAATCCAAAAAAAAGGGAGGTCAATCGTATGATCTTACGACGACGTCTTCGCTAAATCCATTGCGCTTGGTCGAAACAGAAAAAATATTCAGAAAGTACTCGAGCTGGTTGTGTTTATAAGTAAGCCTTATAAATGAAGTGCATTGTTACTTATTTTTTGATGATATAATATCAAAATTCGGTTTAGCTGTAATTAGTGAGACACACTACGGTTAATTATTTGTAAGGATTTAAAATCCTACTCATCATTTTATTTCTAATATCATTTATTAGAAAATTTAAAACAATTTTTCACAGTTGAATTACCTAGTTTTTCATTAGAATATTAGACTTGTATGACTCAATTTTACCCAAGAGTCAAAGTCATTGACTCGGGTCGACTCACTCACTCTATTATCATTGAGTAGGAGTTGGAGTCAATCACAAAAATTATGAGTCGACTCTTGAGTCACAGTCATTCACTTACACTACATAGTTTTAGTTGTAACTATTCTCAAATATACAAATCTGTCAAATTAAAAGTGTCCCATTTCGCCAGTCTTTCTTTCATACCAACCGGTTCAAACATTTTTGGATTCTCGTTAAATTCGTACCATTTGAGTGATACCGCTTCACTAGCCTTTCTCCGAGGTTCCAGTGGAGTCCATTCCACACCGTCCCTTGTCGGTTTTCTAAAAAAATGGACTTTTCAACAACATCTAAGAATAAAAATAATTGTATCGAACTAGTTTAAATTTACCCATTCGTTGCAAAATTAACCCATGTCTTTACTACAGATTTTGAAAAGTTGTAGCTGGATGAACCAGGATCTATTCTAGAAAATTTGTTACTTACAAGGAAGTACTGCATGCAGTCAGCGTGATTTACTCCTATTTAAAAAAAATAAATAAAAATTAATTTTTAAGTCTATTCACCTATCATTTTAAAGACTTTTGTTTAAACATTTCCAACTTACTGAAAGGTACTTCCGACGGTCCCCACCGTTCGATGGCTGATGAAGCCAAACTGCTGTTAGATTCTCTAGAAAAATAGAATAAATATATTGGATTCTTCCGCTCGTCTTTTACATTCAGGTGATAATTGATATAAGTTTTCATAGGATGAATCCAATCCCGGTCACTCAGAAGATTGGTCAAATTCTGAAGCAAAGTATCTTTCGTCAGATTCCATGGACGGAAGTAAAAATCACGAAGAGATTGGACAATTGCTTCTGGTTCTTTAGCACGCTCTAATATTAAATTCTCCACAAAAAATTGATTTATGTTTTCATCTGGAATGACCTCGCTAGAATCATTAGCTGACAGCAACAACTCTGTGTTTTAAAATAAATATTTGTTAGTCCATGAAAACTTTTGAGCTAGTAAAGTTTTACCTATAGCCGCATTCAATTGTTCAGCTGAAGCAACACCATGAATTGTAGGAACATAGTTAAACTGTCCTGACTGAAGCAACTTCAATGGTTCGTCTGTTAGGCAAGTATCTTCAGACGGATTGTCAGATTTTGACTCAATGCTGTGCCCAAATGGCAAATTCTGAACAGCAATAGTAAGTACGCCTGCGTCAATACCACGAAGACAATCTAATAGCTCTTCTGAATTGTTCCTGAAACAGTTGACTTGATTAGCTAAGGCGTTAGTCACTCCTCGGCCATCTCGGGCAACAATTCCTGGATGCAATATGGTTCCACTTTCCAATATGGCCTGATGAAATAGCCCTTTTTAGTAATAATTTTAAATAAAACTCAATTATATAAATCAACTTTAAAATTAAAATTGTAAAAACCTTTGCTCATTGGTGACAGGAGATGAACCGAGACTTCTATAGCTCCATAACTAGTACCATAGATTGTCACTCTTCCCTTGTCACCACCAAAATTGACAATGTTTTTCTGTACCCATTTCAAAGCCATCACTTGATCCTTTATTGCAAAATTACCTCTGGCAACAGAATCTCCAGTATTCAAAAGACCTGTAAATCAATCGAATCCATTAGACTTTGTTGAAACTAAAATTCAAAATTTGAATACCAAATACGTGGAGCCTATAATGGACCATGACCAAAACAACGTCTTCATCCATCATGTAATCCGCTCCAAACTGACTGGCGTTACCGTTGTTTATACCTCCGTGAATGTAGAAAATCACTGGAAACTTATTTCTTCCACTGCTCAAATCTTCTATAGTCTGAAATGTTACCATTATAAAGAGAAAAGTTTCCAAATTTTTATAATTTTTTTTAATTCTGGTGCTTCATTACCTTTGGAGTGTAAATGTTCAAGTATAAACAATCCTCCAATCCAACTACTGAAACGTTTCCTGTAGACTTGTCATNTTTTGGAGTGTAAATGTTCAAGTATAAACAATCCTCCAATCCAACTACTGAAACGTTTCCTGTAGACTTGTCATTGTATAGTTGGATACATTGCGGCCTTAGGTTACGAGCATCCAAGACCCCTTCCCAAGGATCAACTTCTTCAGGAGGCTAACATATTCAATAATAACGATTAAAAATTTTTAGTTTTGAAATGATACAAAAAATAATACTTTATATCAAATACAAGCAACGCGCATGACTAGGTAACAAAGCGCTTCGATGAACCCTTTAACCTAGTAACCTAATATTATTTGAGCAACGAGAGCATAGGTTAGCGACAAAAAGGTTTGAGAGAATAGGAATTTCAACGTCGATCAAACATAGGGCATTCAACCACGTAATCACGTAATCACGTAATCACAAATGACGGGATCACGGTGCATATTCCTACTCACGAAAATCACGGGATTTGATCATTGACATTTATTGTATTAAGAGATAAGTAGTTGAGTATTCAAGGTAGCTGCTCAAAATTATCATAAGTTTTGATCGGTATTGTTAAAAAGCTTATGGTGACCTTGCACTCATTGAGTATTAGATTTAGGTTGTACGAAAGAAAGTCTGATTTTAGCAAATTTGGTCGACAAATGTACAAAGGTAAGTAGATGGCTATTCATGTCAATCACGAAAAATCAGTGATTGAGCACAATTAGATCACGAAAATCACGCGATTGGAAAATGGACCGTGATTTAATTCCCTAATCAAACACCACTGGTCAAATATAGACCATACCGAAAAACGGAGTCTTCCAATTGGTGGTTTAGCATAAGGGACTCCAAGAAAAGCAGAATAATTCCGTCCANGCATAAGGGACTCCAAGAAAAGCAGAATAATTCCGTCCATCGCGCGTACGCATTATTTTCCCTATCATTTGCTTATGTTCCACAGTCAGGAGTATTTCATTATCTTTAGAATTGTTGCTGTTGGTACTTGTGTCCATCAACAAGCGAGCTTGACCGCTGTCAATTATTTTGGTAAATCCAATTATTCCAAATGCTCCAGCAATACATATAAGCACAAGAATGAAAACGCTGTTAAGCCATTTAAAATAGTGATCACTTTGTCGTCGTTGTCTCGGAAGTAGAATTTCTTCGTAGTCACTTCGATTTATTCTGAAAACTTCCATGACAGAATAAACTATGCACTGCGAATGCTTTTTGGCGTATAACTATAAATTGAGTGTATTCAGTTTATTTAACCAATTTATTTACAGAGGTTTATCATATCAGGTGCTAAGTACTAGTACTGACAGGTAACATTCCTGTGTGTATCCAACACAATAGNACAGAGGTTTATCATATCAGGTGCTAAGTACTAGTACTGACAGGTAACATTCCTGTGTGTATCCAACACAATAGCCTTCACTCTCTTCATACTAGTCTAATCCAAACCAATTTAGTAAACATACTTGATTTAGGTAATCAAGTTTATTAGATTTTGTACAGTGTAACTACAAATCTCAAAGGCTATGGGAAGAGACTTTGACTCCATGACCTTTGTTGGGGAAAGTAGTACCTTTATAATTGATAGTCAAACTAAATTTTGATTAGATTTTTTTTTTCATGGAAAATACACCCAATCTGAAATTACTTTATCCACTGGAAGTTACTTTTGTCCCCTTTGCTCTTTGCTGGAGAAAGCGTGTGGATAAATTAATTTCAGACAAATAAACTTGACAAAATTTTGTGTTGTTGAAAGTATTTAGGGTTTCAGAAAGATCATCCAAAAGTAGAGAGTAGAATTTTTTGAATCAAGTATGTAAGACAACTAGAAAAAAAGTTATGATTTTTTGAAAATTTAAATTCTTGGATGTTACATTAGTACAGGGATAACCAAGTTAACCCGGGCCGTAAAAGTAGCTTTCATCAAAAAAAAATTGAGACAGCAAATAAATAGTACGAAAATTTGGAAAGAAATTTGGCGGTTGGATTGAACCAAAGGGGGCTCAAAAAAAAATTTCAGAACCGTGTTATGTGTCCCTCTTGAGCGACCAAAGGGCCTCTACAAATGTTGCTTAGAATGATTCAGTGACCAACTTTTCCTAATGACATTTTTCTCTGGTGACCTCTTGAGGTCAAAGGTCAGGTCATTTCTGAAAACGTGTAAAATGATCTCTACAAATGTTGTTTGGCATCAGCAGTTGAACAACTTTTCTTAGTACAATTTTTCTCTCTGGTGACCTTAAGTGGTCACTACGTCTTGGGTCATGTACTTTGAAAAATTTCTTGTATCGATATAGCAACCTATCTTGAGCGACAAATGACCTCTACAAATGTTACTTAAAATGTGTCATTGACCAACTTTTCCTAATGACATTTTTCTCTGTAGTGACTTCTTGAGGTCAAAAGTGGTTGGAAGCGTGAAAATTTCCAAGTTTTTTAACATTAGATTCTCCATCTCNTGAAAAATTTCTTGTATCGATATAGCAACCTATCTTGAGCGACAAATGACCTCTACAAATGTTACTTAGAATGTGTCATTGACCAACTTTTCCTAATGACATTTTTCTCTGGTGACCTCTTGAGGTCAAAGGTCAGGTCATTTCTGAAAACGTGTAAAATGATCTCTACAAATGTTGTTTGGCATCAGCAGGTGAACAACTTTTCTTAGTACAATTTTTCTCTCTGGTGACCTTAAGTGGTCACTACGTCTTGGGTCATGTACTTTGAAAAATTTCTTGTATCGATATAGCAACCTATCTTGAGCGACAAATGACCTCTACAAATGTTACTTAGAATGTGTCATTGACCAACTTTTCCTAATGACATTTTTCTCTGTGGTGACTTCTTGAGGTCAAAAGTGGTTGGAAGCGTGAAAATTTCCAAGTTTTTTAACATTAGATTCTCCATCTCGAAATTTTTCTAAAAGTACAAAATAATTTTATGTTAATTTATGACCGATAAAATGAGCTCTACAAAAGTACAATTCAATTACGCGAGTAACTTTTCCTTACAAACTTTTTCTCTGCGGTGACCACACGACGTGATAGTTCAAGGTGACCAATTGTATTCCCTCATCGCTCATAATTTTTTTTTCTGATTGAGACCGAACTGAAGGAAGTTAGGAAGAAGAAGGGACATCAGATTGTAAGTTGATTGTAATCTAATGTATTCTTCTCCCTTCCTTACTCCCTTCAGGTCAATCACAGGAATATTTTGAAAAAATAAAAAAAAATTTTATCCACATTATTGGTCTGGGATCAATTGAAAAACCCCCATGTCATTATGTTTTTCATTCCAAAATTGATTTGGATGATAGTGACAAAATGGATGATTTGGACGATAGTATTTTTATTTTTCGATCATTATTTGTATAAATATGTATGACTGTTTTTCGTTGTTCAACTTGAAGAAATAAATTGAAAATTTTGTCGGCTAACTTCTCTTTAATTTACTAATTGTGTGCCGGATGCCCGAAGTCGGTTTTGGTGAAAGGCGAAGAAAGAAGGCCCGGGTTAATTTGGTTATCCCTGTATTAGAAATGGGCTTCTGAAATGAACATCCAAAAATTTCAATTTTCAAAAAATAATAACTTCTGATACATTGATAGAAGAGACATGATTTTTTCAATCTCATGTTCTACTTTTCAATGGTCTTTCTGAAACCATATAGTGTTTCCTCAGGAAAAAAAATTAACAACTTTTCCTGCAAATAAATAAATTATCTGGTTTGTCTAGCAAAAAGAAATAGTCTGGATAGTCTGATTCCTATGGAACATAATTTATGGTCGGACTGTATATGGGACAGAAATTGATAATGAAATAAACAATCTGTCAATCAATCGATGAAAATGGACATATTCTCTCAAATCCATAAAACCAATGTTACTTTGTACACTGTAAGTGATTAACTGAATGATAGAACAACGTAGCTGTAAGAATTTAAAAGAAAGTCGTGTTCTTTAGATGAATCGGGTATTTCTTGTATACAAAGAATTATTTTGGAATTGGTAATCGAAATCTTCATAAGGAGTGTGAGGCAAAATTTGCTCCTATGCTCAACATTACAAAACTCAGCATCACTTTTCTTATGAGGATCTCGATTACCAATTAGCAATTACCAAATAATCCTCTGTAGATTCGACATTTCCAAACTATTTCTCGTTGGTTGTCAGTGCATACAAATATTTACTGTTTCCTAGCATTACCACACATTAAGGGTACTGTCAACGTGGAGTATACATATTAAAAGCACTGGTTATTGTATGTATGACTTATTACACATTTATTTATTAACCTGACTGTATTATCGTCCTCTACATTTATCACGATTCAAGTCATTTTATTTGATGGAGGAATTCATTATGTGTTTCTAATTTATTTTTTTGAAGAAGTAGAGAAATCGAGTGATAATAATTAATCTGACTTGAATACTAACAAAAATAGANTAATTTATTTTTTTGAAGAAGTAGAGAAATCGAGTGATAATAATTAATCTGACTTGAATACTAACAAAAATAGAAACGAACGAAGACAATGTTGAATTGAAAAAATAGTTATGCCGAATTAATAAGCTTAGCTGTACGTTGGCCTAGTNTAATTTATTTTTTTGAAGAAGTAGAGAAATCGAGTGATAATAATTAATCTGACTTGAATACTAACAAAAATAGAGACGAACGAAGACAATGTTGAATTGAAAAAATAGTTATGCCGAATTAATAAGCTTAGCTGTACGTTGGCCTAGTNAACGAACGAAGACAATGTTGAATTGAAAAAATAGTTATGCCGAATTAATAAGCTTAGCTGTACGTTGGCCTAGTGCTCGGCTCATAATAGTTTTTATTGCGTCGGCAATCGAGACTGTGAGTGGTAAAAAGTTGAGCTCATTGGATTGTTTTGATGGGTTGCAGGAAAGCTGAAGCAGATTCAAACTTCTACTATAAATAAACAATATATTGCTAAATCAATGTCAACGTGCAGTCAATNCTTCTACTATAAATAAACAATATATTGCTAAATCAATGTCAACGTGCAGTCAATGAAAGTCAAATGTATAAATCAGACCTTACTCATGCGATTTCGTTTTCTGGGAAGTAAAGTTTGTGTAACTGTGAATGTAAGGAATAAGTGGAAGGTTGAATGGTAAAAGTGTGCGCATTAGTAATTCTTTCTTCTGATTCCATTACATGCCATCAAATCATATTAGATGAGAGATATCGTAATTAAGTAATTAGATAGGAAATTCTTCTTCCAAGGTAAGTGGTTTTCCGAGGACCAATCACTAGAACAGTGGAGATAATTTCCACGAATCAGGAAGACAGCGGAGACTCGTGACTTGTGTTAGCAAAACCCACAGGGTTTTTCGTTATGACAACCCACAATACCCGAGTTTTGATGGGTTTTTGGGGTTTTATGAGTTTTGATACAAAAACTTCTGAAAAAATTTGTAACAGAGTTGATATGCAGAGATACAAAGAGGTAAAATTCAGAGGTATGAAGAAAAAGTTTATTATATAGGATTTTCTGCAACAAATTACTTTGATGACAAAGTTCATTAAGTCGGAGGAAAGTTCGACTTGGTTAGTTTGTGTTATTTTGATTAAAAGTAAAACATTAATTCGATCCTATTTTTATTCTTGATTTCACTGTAAATTTGAATTTAGTGAGCTTCGCGAGCCTTTCCCTCTCGAAACCCCAAAATAGCATAGGGGTTTTGCTTTTTTTTTCAAAACCTAAAAACCCGGATATTGGCNTCGCATAGGGGTTTTGCTATTTTTTTCAAAACCTAAAAACCCGGATATTGGCCCAAAAACCTCAAAACCCAAACTCTTTCAAAACTCCTACTTGTGATACCACTCCATGGTATAGAAAATTGGCAATGTGAGATTCACAGATTTTTCTGAGAGCTATTTGACTCAATCTTTCTGAACTGTATTTCCTATGTATTAGTTTCTCTCATCTGTGTATCTCAATCCTCAAAAAAGGAAAAGATATTGGAAATTTGAATTTCGCGCTTTCGTGTTTAGATCTATTGCAAGCTCAATATATCTTAGCTTAAGCAGAACTACGGTGAAGATGAAGAAAGTGGTTATTAAAAAGATTACTCACTCCGTAGAAAAACTTTTTTTTTTGTCTAAAAGATACTACTAATAAATAATTAAATTAATTCAGTTGTAGTCAGTGAGACAAACAAAAATTAATTTTATTTGAAAGGAGTTAAAATTTCATTTCTGCATTTAGTATCCCTTGTCTCCCTTGTCTTGATTCCACAAAAAAANTATTTGAAAGGAGTTAAAATTTCATTTCTGCATTTAGTATCCCTTGTCTCCCTTGTCTTGATTCCACAAAAAAATTCAAAAATTCAATTTACCAAAACATATTCCGAAAGTTTTTGAATATTCAAATCTCATTGGCCGAATTTGATTGTCCTTGCGGTATAACTTTAGGATACACTAATAATTAGTTAGAAAACTGAAAATAATTTTTAAATAATTAGTTTTACTAATTTTAGTCATCTTTTTCTCAAATGTACAGATCTGTCAAATTGAAAGTGTCCCATTTCGCCAGTCTTTCTTTCATACCAAACGGTTCAAACATTTTCGGATTCTCGTTAAATTCGTACCATTTGAATGATACCGCTTCACTAGCCTTTCTCCGAGGTTCCAATGGAGTCCATTCCACACCGTCCCTTGTCGGTTTGCTAAAAAATTGTACTTTACAACCACACCAACTTAAGAATAATAATTGTATCAAACTAGTTTAAATTCACCCATTCGTTGCAAAATTAACCCATGTTTTTACTGCAAATTTTGAAAAGTTGTAGCTGGATGAACCAGGATCTATTCTAGAAAATTTTTTACTTGGAAGGAAGTACTGCAAGCAGTCAGCGTGATTTACTCCTATTTAAAAAAAAATAAAAATTAATTTTTAAGTCTATTACCCTATCATTTTAAAGACTTTTGTTTAAACATTTCCAACTTACTGAAAGGTACTTCCGACGGTCCCCACCGTTCTATGGCTGATGAAGCGAAACTGCTGTTAGATTCTCTAGAAAAATAGTACAAATATATTGGATTCTTCCTCTCGTCTTTTACATTCAGTTGATAATTGATATAAGTTTTCATAGGATGAACCCAATTCCGATCACTCAGGAGATTGGTGAAATTCTGAAGCAAAGTATCTTTCGTCAGATTCCATGGACGGAAGTAAAAATCACGAAGAGATTGGGCAATTGCTTCTGGTTCTTTAGCATACTCCAATATTAAATTCTCCACAAGGAATTGATTTATGTTTTCATCTGGGATGACCTCGCTAGAATCGTTAGCTGACAGCAACAACCCTGTATTTTAAAATAAATGTTTTATAGTACATGAACAATTTTGAGATGATTAAAGTTTTACCTATAGCTGCATTCAATTCTTCAGCTGAAGCAACACCATGGATTGTAGGAACATAGTTAATCTGTCCTGACTGAAGCAACTTCAATGGTTCATCTGTTAGGCAAGTATCTTCAGACGGATTGTCAGATTTTGACTCAATGCTGTGCCCAAATGAAAGATTTCGAACAGCAACAGTGAGTACGGCTGCGTCAATACCACGAAGACAATCTAATAGCTCTTCTGAATTGTTCCTGAAACAGTTGACTTGATTAGCTAAGGCGTTAGTCACTCCTCGGCCATCTCGGACTATAATTCCTGGATGCAATAAGGTTCCACTTTCCAATATGGCCTGATGAAATAGACCTATTTAGTAATACAGTGGTTTCAGCTTAATGTCACTACCCCTTAATGTCACACTTCGCTTATTGTCACCCTGTTGGCTTTTCCCCGGCTAAACTCCATGCTCTCATGTACTAAATACTCTGCCTATTGTCACACCTCCTTTTGTCAACTACCGCCTATCGTCATCCCATTTGAAGAGAATGTTACCGCACATAACCACACTTTAATGGCAACTTTCGGTTCTCAGGCCCAGAATATACTCGTGTTTGTTTAAATGGTGTGGGCGGTCAGAGACCCTTGGGGGAACTGTTTCATTAACCTATTTGTTGTATTCTACTTATTGTCGTTGAAAGGTTCATTATGTGCTAAGTAATTTCAGTTGTCGTTTCATTATGTGCTTTCTGAATTTTCTTGTCAATCCATTACGTGCCATCTGATTTTTTTTGCTCGCACCCATTATGTACTTTCTGACATTTTTTGCCAAAATGGGGTTTCAGTGTCAAATTGTGACCCAAACTTTTATGAGTCGAATGTGGGCAAAATAATTCAAATTGGTCTAGGCGTTCAAAAGTTATGATTAACTGAAAAAAAAACTTTAAAAAATTATGATTAGAAAAGAAATGTCTGGCCATCTTGGTTTTAAGTTTATTTGACTCTCCTGAAAATTCTAAGTTTTCGCACTTGGCACATAATGGGTGCGAGCAAAGAAAATCAGATGGCACATAATGGATTGACAAGAAAATTTAGAAAGCACATAATGAAACGACAACTGAATTTCCTTAGCACATAATGAACCTTCAGCGACGTTATGCGATCCTCGATCGTGAAAGTTTACTTTTTTTAAAGACTCACCCGGTTTATTCCAACCGCGAGTATGCCAACTTTAGATGGGCACATGGTTAGGATTGAGAAACTTATATAGTTTTAATGATAAGCAACATTGGAAGTGAAGAACTTTGCAAAGAAGTACCGATATTTTGGGAGTTTCTGACACGATAATGTCTCAAAGCCATTTTTCTGACATATTGCAATAAAACTTGCTGATTACTTTAAGAAGTAATTTGCTTTTAGAGTATTCCGAATTCAGGTAATAACTTCAAAAGTTGTAAAATAAATCGAAAAAGGTATTGTATCATAAAATGAGCCTCTAAAACCAGGAACTTCGGTTTATGTCACCTAATCTATGAAGTATTAGTCAGTTGCCAATATCGGCTATGTCAACTTCGCCTACTGTCAACCGATTTTTTGGCTCCCTCGGAGGTGACATTTAGCTAAAACCACTGTAATTTTAAATAAAACTCAATTACATAAACCAACTTTAAAATTAAAAATGTGAAGACCTTTGCTCATAGGTGACAGGAGATGAACCGAGACTTCCATGGCTCCATAACTAGTACCATAGATTGTCACTCTTTCCTTGTCACCACCAAAATTGACAATGTTTTTCTGTACCCATTTCAAAGCCATTACTTGATCCTTTATTGCAAAATTACCCCTGGCGACAGAATCTCCAGTATTCAAAAGACCTGTAAATCAATCGAATCCATTAGACTTTGTTGAAACTAAGATTCAAAATTTGGATACCAAAAACATGGAGCCTATAATGAACCATGACCAAAACAACGTCTTCATCCATCATGTAATCCGCTCCATACTGACTGGCGTTACCGTTGTTTATACCTCCGTGAATGTAGAAAATCACTGGAAACTTATTTCTTCCACTGCTCAAATCTTCTACAGTCTGAAATGTTACCATTATAAGTAGAAGAGTTTTCAAATTTTTATAAATTTTTTTAATTCTGGTGCCTTCATTACTTTAGGAGTGTAAATGTTCAAGTATAAACAATCCTCCAATCCAACTACTGAAACATTTCCTGTAGACTTGTCTTTGTATAGTTGGATACATTGCTGTCTTAGGTTACGAGCATCCAAGACCCCTTCCCAAGGATCAACTTCTTCAGGAGGCTAACATATTAAATAATAATAATTAATAATTTTTGGTTGAAATGGTACAAAAAGGAACACTTTATATCAAATACAAGCAACACGCATGACTAGGTAACAAAGCGTTTCGATGAACCCTTTATCCAAGTTACCTAATATTATTTGAGCAACGAAAGCATATTTTAGCGACAGAAAGGTTTGATTGCATAGGTTCGATGAAACATAGGGCGTTCAATCACGTAATCACGTAATCACGAATCACAGGATCACGGTGCATATTCCTACTTACAAAAATCACGGGATTTGATCATGAAAATCCCTTGAGTTTTTTGGCACTAATATTAAGAGATATTAGAAGTTGAATATTCTAGGTAGCTGCTCAAAATTATCTTAAGTTTTGATCGGTATCGTTAAAAGCTTATGGTGACAGTACACTCATTGAGTTATTAGATTTAAGTTGTACGAAAAAAAGTCTGATTTTTATCAAAGTTAGTCGACAAATGCAAGTAGATGACTAGTTTTCTCAATCACGAAAAATCACCTTACTAAGGTGATTGAGCACAATTCGATCACGAAAATCACGCGATTGGAAAGTGGACCGTGATTGAATGCCCTAATCAAACACCACCGGTCAAATATAGACCATACCGAGAAACGGAGTCTTCCAATTGGTGGTTTAGCATAAGGGATTCCCANAATTCTGGTGCCTTCATTACTTTTGGAGTGTAAATGTTCAAGTATAAACAATCCTCCAATCCAACTACTGAAACATTTCCTGTAGACTTGTCTTTGTATAGTTGGATACATTGCGGTCTTAGGTTACGAGCATCCAAGACCCCTTCCCAAGGATCAACTTCTTCAGGAGGCTAACATATTAAATAATANTCTTAGGTTACGAGCATCCAAGACCCCTTCCCAAGGATCAACTTCTTCAGGAGGCTAACATATTAAATAATAATGATTAATAATTTTTGGTTGAAATGGTACAAAAAGGAAAACTTTATATCAAATACAAGCAACACGCATGACTAGGCAACAAAGCGCTTCGATGAACCCTTTAGCCAAGTTACCTAATATTATTTGAGCAACGAAACCATATTTTAGCGACAGAAAGGTTTGAGTGCATAGGTTCGATCAAACATAGGGCATTCAATCACGTAATCACGTAATCACGAATCACAGGATCACGGTGCATATTCCTACTTACAAAAATCACGGGATNTCTTAGGTTACGAGCATCCAAGACCCCTTCCCAAGGATCAACTTCTTCAGGAGGCTAACATATTAAATAATAATAATTAATAATTTTTGGTTGAAATGGTACAAAAAGGAACACTTTATATCAAATACAAGCAACACGCATGACTAGGTAACAAAGCGTTTCGATGAACCCTTTATCCAAGTTACCTAATATTATTTGAGCAACGAAAGCATATTTTAGCGACAGAAAGGTTTGATTGCATAGGTTCGATGAAACATAGGGCGTTCAATCACGTAATCACGTAATCACGAATCACAGGATNAAACATAGGGCATTCAATCACGTAATCACGTAATCACGAATCACAGGATCACGGTGCATATTCCTACTTACAAAAATCACGGGATTTGATCATGAAAATCCCTTGAGTTTTTTGCACTAATATTAAGAGATATTAGAAGTTGAATATTCAAGGTAGCTGCTCAAAATTATCTTAAGTTTTGATCGGTATCGTTAAAAGCTTATGGTGACAGTACACTCATTGAGTTATTAGATTTAAGTTGTACGAAAAAAAGTCTGATTTTTATCAAAGTTAATCGATAAATGCAAGTAGATGACTAGTTTTCTCAATCACGAAAAATCACCTTACTAACGTGATTGAGCACAATTCGATCACGAAAATCACGCGATTGGAAAGTGGACCGTGATTGAATGCCCTAATCAAGCACCACCGGTCAAATATAGACCATACCGAGAAACGGAGTCTTCCAATTGGTGGTTTAGCATAAGGGATTCCCANGCACCACCGGTCAAATATAGACCATACCGAGAAACGGAGTCTTCCAATTGGTGGTTTAGCATAAGGGATTCCCAGAAAAGTTGAATAATTCCGTCCATCGCGCGAACGCATTATTTTCCCTATCATTTGCTTATGTTCCACAGTCAGTAGTATTTCATTATCTTTAGAATTGTTGCTGCTGGTACTTGTATCCATCAACAAGCGAGCTTGACCGCTGTCAATTATATTGGTAAATCCAATTATTCCAAATGCTCCAGCAATACATATAAGCACAATAATGAAAAAGTTGTTAAGCCATTTAAAATAGTGATCACTTTGTCGTCGTTGTCTCGGAAGTAGAATCTCTTCGTAGTCACTTCGATTTATTCTGAAAACTTCCATGACAGAATAAACTATGCACTGCGAAATGCTTTTTGGCATATAACTATAAATTGAGTATTCAGTTTAATCAATTTATTTACAGAGGTTTATCATATCAGGTGCTAAGTACTACTGACAGGGTACATTCCTGTGTGTATCCAACACAATAGTCTTCACTCTCTTCATACTAGTCTAATCTAAACCAATTTAGTAAGCATACTTGATTTAGGTAATCTAGTTTATTAGATTTTGTACAGTGTAACTACAGATNTCTAAACCAATTTAGTAAGCATACTTGATTTAGGTAATCTAGTTTATTAGATTTTGTACAGTGTAACTACAGATCTCAAAGGCTATGGAACTATGGGAAGAGACTTTGACCCCATGAATTTCGTTGGGAAAGTAGTGCCTTTATANTCTAAACCAATTTAGTAAGCATACTTGATTTAGGTAATCTAGTTTATTAGATTTTGTACAGTGTAACTACAGATATCTCAAAGGCTATGGAACTATGGGAAGAGACTTTGACCCCATGAATTTCGTTGGGAAAGTAGTGCCTTTATAANATCTCAAAGGCTATGGAACTATGGGAAGAGACTTTGACCCCATGAATTTCGTTGGGAAAGTAGTGCCTTTATAAATTATGGTCAAAGTCAATTTTGATTAGTTTTTTTCGTGCAAAATACACCCAATCTGAAATTACTTTATCCACTGGAAGTTACTTTTGTCCCCAATGATTTTTGCTATGTGCTTCTAATTTATTTTTTTGAAAAAGTAGAGAAATCGAGTGATAATAATTAATCTGACTTGAATACTAACAAAAATAGAGACGAACGAAGACAATGTTGAATTGAAAAAAATAGTTATGCCGAATTTATACTTTGGTTGTGCGTTGGCCTTGTGCTTGGCTCATAAAAGTTTTTTATTGCGTCGTCAATCGAGACTGAATGAGTGATAAAAAGTTGAGCTCATTGGATTGTTTTGATGGGTTGAAGGAAAGCAGAAGCAGATTCAAACTTGTACTACATTAAAGTTCGGTTATAGTGAATCTGTAGGGACCGGCAAAAGTGGTTCAGTATAGCCGGAGTTCATTATATACGTATAGTGAACAGACACTTCAATTTAATAATTGTTCATTATATCCAAATATTTCACTATAAATTCAGCTAAGCTGATTTAGAGAAGCACTGGGTAATGGGGATTTGCTTGAGACCAGTTGATGAGCGCAGAATCCAACTTTGGATAGTTACATCGGCATTGGCGTTTTATATTCTAAGAATTTGATATTTGAATTTTAGCTAATTGGTTAAATGTAACTTAATTATATTTCAACACTTTTATTATTAACTTACACCACAAAATCTTTGGAATTTTTCTTCAATTTTAGATTTTGATTTCATAATAAGAGAAATTGTAGAATTTCCAATTTTATATTTCTCACATAACGTTTGGCGAGGTGTGTTGGAAGACAAGCGCAGCAATGATATCGAATTTATCGTTTAAGGACAACGCAGTGCGCTTTTTGCCTGATTTTGACATTCTGAATTAGTAATTTACTTAATAAACTAAAACTCACTCATAGGTGAACACGCAAGTCCGGTGCATAGATGGGCAGGCATAAAAGTATAAGGAACAGTTAGTAGCAAATGGTCTCATTACGGAATTCAGACATATTTCACTATAACCGGACAAAATGACTCTCGGGACCGGTAGGTTTCGTTCACTAAGGCCGGAAGTTCAGTATAGCCGATTTCATTATAGCCGGACTACTTAACACATAATCTCCCATTTGCTTGGCAGGGACCGGACAGTCTGATTTGCTATAGCCGGAGTTCTATTATAGCCGGAGTCACAATAGCCGAACTTTACTGTATAAATAAACAATCTATTGCTAAATCAATGTCAACGTGCAGTCAATCAACGTCATATGTATAAATCGGACCTTACTCATGCGATTTCGCTTTCTGGGAAGTAAAGTTTGTGGAACCGTGAATGTAAGGAATAAGTGGAAGGCTGAACGGGAAAAGTGTGCGCATTAGTAATTCTTTTTCTGATTAAATCACATTAGATGAGAGATATAGTAATTAAGTAATTAGATAAGAAATCTTCTTGCAAGGTAAAAGTGGTTTTCCGAGGACCAATCACTAGAACAGCAGAGATAATTTTCACGAATCAGGAAGACAGCGGAGACTCGTCACCAGTGTTAGCAAAACCCACCGGGGTTTTCGTTATGAAAACCCACAATACCCGAGTTTTGATGGGTTTTTGGGGTTTTATGAGTTTTGATACAAAAACTTCTGAAAAAATTTGTAAAAGAGTTGTCGGAGAAACCCCAAGTCAAACCCAAATTTAAAATTGAAAGTCAACTGGATCCCGCGAGGAGACCCAGCTGACTTCCCAAGCATCTTCTTCCCTTTCATTTTCAGTTATTCCCTCCCCATAGGTTAGGGCCTTAAGCCAAATAGTAATAATTAAAATAATAATAGTTGTTAGTGGGGCTGAACCCCAATATTAAAAAAATATAAAAAAAAGTTGTTGTATTGTCAGAGCGTCTTTTGGCTCAGTGTGTTTTTTTCTTTTCTAAAACCTAAAAAGTAAAAAAGTTTTTGAAAATCTTAATTTATTAAAATTTAACTTAATTGAAAGTTTTGAGGAATCCGGCTCCCAGGAAGTCCCAACCTTCAGGACAAGGACCCAGCACTTTAGTACCCCTCACATCAAGTGTAAGAAGGCAGTTATTACTATAACACAAACTAAACGTAGTACAACTTTCCTCCGATTAAATGAACTTTGTCATCAAAGTAATTTGCTGCAGAAAATCTTATATAATAAACTCTTTTTTCATACCTCTGGATTTTACCTTTTTGTATCTCTGCATATCAACTCTATGGAAATAACTGCCTTCTTACACTTGATGTGAGGGGTACTAAAGTGCTGGGTCCTTGTCCTGAAGTTTGGGACTTCCTGGGAGCCGGATTCCTCAAAACTTTCAATTAAGTTAAATTTTAATAAATTAAGATTTTCAAAAACTTTTTTACTTTTTCGGTTTTAGAAAAGAAAAAAACACACTGANAATAACTGCCTTCTTACACTTGATGTGAGGGGTACTAAAGTGCTGGGTCCTTGTCCTGAAGTTTGGGACTTCCTGGGAGCCGGATTCCTCAAAACTTTCAATTAAGTTAAATTTTAATAAATTAAGATTTTCAAAAACTTTTTTACTTTNAGCCGGATTCCTCAAAACTTTCAATTAAGTTAAATTTTAATAAATTAAGATTTTCAAAAACTTTTTTACTTTTTCGGTTTTAGAAAAGAAAAAAACACACTGAGCCAAAAGACGCTCTGACAATACAACAACTTTTTTTATATTTTTTTTATATTGGGGTTCAGCCCCACTAACAACTATTATTATTTTAATTATTACTATTTGGCTTAAGGCCCTAACCTATGGGGAGGGAATAACTGAAAATGAAAGGGAAGAAGATGCTTNAAAACTGAAAATGAAAAAGAAGAAGATGCTTTGGAAGTCAGCTGGGTCTCCTCGCGGGATCCAGTTGACTTTCAATTTTAAATTTGGGTTTGACTAGGGGTTTCTCCGACACATTCCCGCCCCCAAAACACCTCCTCCTCCTCCTGATGGGGGGTTGAAGGTGGTGAAGAAGGAACATACAGTCCATATGTTCTGATTATTCGCGGCAGAAGTAAGCTTAACAAAAAGATAAGTATTAATTAAATACCTTTGAAAATGAATGGAAATAGAAATAGAAAGTTCATTTCCGTTTTTGTCGCTTGTTCTGAGCCATCTTCGCGAAGTAATCTGGAAATTTCAGACGTGCTGCTACTTTATTTTCCAGCATCTGTTCTCTCGCTCCAGGAACTAATTTCTGTTCGGGGGTCTTAAAAAAGCATCTGCTTGATCCTCGTTTGTGGTAGTCGACGGGATCCCAGCAGATAAAGCACGGATGAATTTGTTTGGCGTGCTGGGGTCCTACAGCGACAGAAACCATGGTTGGAGTTGAAGTTGAGGGTTCTGGAACAGGAGTATACAAATTGTTGGAAAATGTGATTTCATATTGTTCGTAAACTTCCACCGTTTGAATTTGTGGCTGTACAGAAACTGATTCAACTTCATGTTCTTCTAAATCGCTGAGACCTTGTAATTCGTCTTGGGGTAAGTCAATAATGTCATTAGGTCCAAAAATATCTTCATCAGCGAAAAGGTCCAAGACGTCATCCAAGTCATTAAATGGGGATGGTGCAGAACTAGTCGACGGCTGTGGTTCCATTGAATTCAGAGAATTTGCGATCGAACGCACAGCCAGGGTACCGTAGTAGTCTAACCCATCATGTGAATCTGAGCCCTTGTCGTCAAGTTCTTCCATGACTCGTCGAGTGAATCGAGGTGGAGAATTTCGCTTGGGTATGCGTGGTTTAGGAGCCAGAGAAGCTGGTAATTCAGATGTGGTGGGGTATCTGGAAATGATTTGGAACAGTTTGGCTTTATTGTTCATTACATGTTTAGAAATGTAACGCTTGGGGTCAACACGTAAGAGGATTTCCAAGTGGTTTCTCAGAGCATGGTCTCAAGCGTCACAAGTCAAACAAATCGGCATCAGTAAGAATTTTGAAGGGTGGAATGTCTTCATATTTGGCGTGATCTTCTCGGAACTTGAAGTCTATGGAAGAGTACTGCAAGAGGCGCTGGGAACATCACTTGTTTCAATAATTCCTCTGATTGAAGATTAAGATTGTAAAGTGATTAAGTTTGATGAGTTGGAGTGAGAGGAAACGTGAGCGGTCTTGAACTGCTTTCCATTTTTGGTTGAGGAGGGAGTTCACGTCATCGTCCTTTGGAGTAAAGACAAGTCGCTTATGGCGAAGCCACATCCTCAACACTAGGTGGGAATCACTACGGGCATATTCAAGTAAAGGCTGTCCAATTTTGAGGGGTCGAGCGCGGAAATCTGCTAATTGGCCAGTTTCATCGATGATTGAGTCTGGAAAATAGTGCCTAAGAGCTGCACAGAAGTCGCGTTTGGGATTTTGTGGAGAGATAAAGAAGGTTTCAAATACTTGTTTCATGTCAATCAATGCAGTAGGAAAAATCCGATGATAAAGTTGGAAAAGTGAAACTTCCAATTGTCCATCGAACACTATCTTCAAAATACGGTCGTTTTGAAGGACTTGATTTAATTTGAATAAATCTTGAGGGATACGAAATGGGTCAATGATGTAGTCGGTGTGGAGAGTTGAGAATTGGATGAGACAGATGTAGGGTCTGTTCCAAAACGTGCTATGGTAGGATCTTGATATTTCGATGTCGAATCCAATCTCTGTATACTTGATCAGGTCTTGAATCATATCTTCCAGTAACTCTCCATCATCAACGATCACGATTTTGGTGGTATTTCTCTCATCTAATGGTTCAATCATGGAGGGGATTAGATGTGTTTGAGATAAATACTACTTTGAAATGATGTGTGTCATGGGGTTGATGCCATTCAATGAGCCGATAAAGTTGGTTTCGTTTCGGGTTCGGTTTTCGGTAAGGAATTGATGAATTGATTCATTAAACCAATTGTGGTAGGGGTCAACTTTGGCGACACCAAATTTCTTGTCAGCCAACAGGCACTTGGATTTGTAGTCAGCTGTCTTTCTGATCTTTGACGTAGCTCCTTTGGCCATTAGGAACGCCATTACTGTAAAAAACATAGTAATGAGGATTTGGAAGTACGCACATTTCGTTCAAGTTGGGCCGAGAAGTAAGGAAATGGGACTTGAAGGAATGGCTTGGGGATGGTTGCTCTGCACTACTTGAGGCCGAAGCCTTGCAGTTAGTGGAGCAATCGTAATTGGTTTTATCCTGCCAAATTTCGGTAGTTTACTCGTGTATGGGTACGAAGTCTTCTCGTGGGCTGAGTTATATTTGGTATAGAATTCTTCGGATTTTGTGGTTTATATGTTATGAGTTGGTTTGTGATAGTATTTGGTCTAACATGAAAAGGTCTCAATTGGTTAACATGTCGGTTACCAATGTATCTCCGAGTTGGAAGTGTAAGTACTTTGAACGACACTGGACTAACACTTTCTCCTAATTCGTATGGACCTATATATCTGGAGTTTAGTTTAGACATAATGCCCTATTCTTGTGCCGATAACGTATGATTTTGAATTAGAACTATATCACCACGTTTAAAGTTATGTTGTCTATGAGAAAGATCGTAATATTTCTTATTTTCAGCCTGAGCTTGTATTATATTATTCCTGACGAACTCTGTAACTGTTTGTAATTTTTTCGGAAGTAAACTTAGACTTTGATAATCTATACTTGTACGGTCACTGGAAGAATTTTGCAAATTCCTATCAAATGGGAGAGGAATTTCTCGTCCTAAGTTTAGGATAGATGGAGTGACCTGAGTTATACGGTTTATGGAAGTTAGAAGAGCGAGAGCGAAATGTTGTAGATGTTCGTCCCAACTGTGATGGTTATCATTCACAAAGGCTTGAATCATCTTTTTAATGTTACGATTCGCTCTTTCTGTTTGATTAGCTTCAGGATGGTAAGCACTTATGAAAACTTGCTGGATTTTCCAGTCTTTGCATAAGTTCTTCATTTGATTTGAAGTAAACTGGCTACCATTGTCACTTAAAATTCTTTTTGGAGTACCAAATCTACAGAAAATCTGATTTTCTAAAATATCTTTAATTTTATTAGTAGTGGCGGCTCTCATGGGGAACATTTCTACCCATTTGGAGAGTTCATCTATAACTACTAATAAGTTTCTATTTTGACTACCGCCTGAACTAGCGGGAAAAGGACCCATTAAATCTACATGTATCGTCTCAAACACTTTGGAAGGTGGAGATACACTTAGTAGTAAGCCGTAGGGTAATTTATTATTCGGGTTCACTTTCTGACAAGTGACACAGCTGTGAACATATTGTCTAATATTTTTGTTCATATTAGGCCAATAACACCTGGATTTTATTCTTTCTAATGTTTTACTCATACCTAAATGTCCAGATTGTGGAACATCATGAAAAATGTTTAAAATTTCACTTCTCATTGACTGAGGAATAACTGGGACATAAACTAGTTTTAATTTTAAGCGTACGCACTTTTTATTTAGGGAGGTGTCAGAAGGTGTGTCGACTACACCCACGTCTTGACATTTTTGACATAAACTACCTCGGAGACACATCGTGTTCACATTAAAATTGAGGCGTCTGAGAACTTGTTTATCGTATTTTCTCTCAAATGGTTTGGTCTTTCGCATTAAAACCTCATTTTGAAGAATATAGTCCTTCGATTCATGACTCCTAGAACTATTTCTCAAAAGAGTAATCATCTGTGATAATCTGCTATCCTGACGTTGTTGCAGAGCAATATCTCGGAGGGACGGAGTGGTGAAAACAAGAGCGGCAACTGGGACATATCGAATGTCTATATCGTCGTCTATATCAATGTAATCCGTTTTTACCGGGATTGGAGCTCGTGATAACGCGTCCCCTACCACATTCTCTGTTCCTGGACGGAAATTGATATGGGTATTCCAAGAATCTATTTGTTGGGCCCAAATGTTTAACTTTTCTTTCACACTCTTCATTTTTTTTAAATAACTAACTGCTCTGTTGTCAGTTTGGATTGTGAATTCATGATGTCGTATGAATTCAAACAACTATTTATATCCAAAAATTATAGCATAAATTTCTTTTTCGTATATGTGAGCAGACCTCTCAGATTGTCTGAGAGTTTTACTGGCAAACATGATGAGACGTTCTATTCCATTGACTATTTGGCATAAAACTGCACCAAGTCCGTAATCACTTGCGTCACATTTCATGAGAATCGGTTTTGAATAATCTATATTTTGTAAAACTACGTTATCTACGATGTCTGATTTTAACTGTTGGAACGAATTTTCCTGTTCCTGAGTCCACTCAAATTTATTCTCTTTACGAAGTAATTTGAAAAGTGGCTCCATCTTAGAAGCGTAATGTTGAATAAAGGTGGAGTACCACTGGCACATGCCGTTGAATCTCATAATTCCTTTGTTGTCTTCAGGTCTAGGAAACTCAACTATTGCTTTAATCTTTTCCGGATCTTTTTTCAATCCATGCTGAGCAGCAATGTGACCTAAGAATTTCACTTCACGCTTAGCAAAGGATGATTTTATAGTATTGATTGTGAGATTTGCGGTTTTGAGCCGATCCATCACAATTTCGAGATGTTGTAAATGTTCATCTAAGGTTCGAGAGAAAATGATGGTATCATCCATATACACTCGAATAAAAGAATCTAAGCCTTGGAGAACAGTATTCATAAGATATTGGAATGTTTTCGGGGCATTTTTCAACCCAAATGGCATGACAAGCATTTCGTAATGTCCGTCTTGTGTAATAAAAGCGGATTTTTCAATGCTGTCTGGGTGAAGTTGAATTTGCCAAAAACCTGACTGTAAGTCTATCACTGAATACCAATATCCAGATGGGATATGTCTCAGCAAGTTATAAGTGCTACCCATTGGAGCTGAATTAGATTTAGTCTGTTCGTTTAACTTTATATAGTTGAAGCACATTCGCCATTTTCCATTTTCCTTTTTATCCATTACGACTGGAGCAGCGTAAGGAGATCGAGATGGTCTACACATTCCATTCTTAAGTAATTCTTGTACTTGGGTATTTATTTCTGTTTATTATTGGAGAACAACGGTATGGTTTACACGAAGGTGGTTTACCTTCGGCTTCAATTTCGTGCATTGTGATGGTCGTTCGTCCGAACTTCCCATCTTTTCGAGCTACGGTTGGAAATTTGTTTAATAACTGTTGAACTTTAACTTGAATTGGGTCAATTATTGGACAAGTTTCTGGAGATATATCGTTGTCACTGTAGTCGCATGAGGTCACGATGCATGGTTCTGGAGAACTGCTTGCATTGACATCATGGATGGAAGATGACAACATGATTGGATTATATTTAGTCGAACTTGGTAAGCTAAACTTAGTTTTGGGTTCATTTCTGAACCAATATTGGTAACCACGTATGTTTGTGACAATACCTTGGCTATAGATGATATCTGAACCAACGACACACGGGAACGGTAAATGATTTATAACGAGAAACTCATGGTCAAACATTCTATTTGCCATTTCTATAGTCAATAGAACTTTGCCAATAGGACAAGTTTTTATATTATCTATGGCGGATAATATAATAGTCTCAATAGGTCGAATTATCACATTTAATTATTCAACTAAACTAATTTATATAAGAGATGAAGGGCAACCTGTCTAATAAAGAGGAGCACTTACTGTTTTGAATTTTTATAGAAATGATTGGAACTCCGAAATGTTTCACTTTTGGTAGTGGGGAGTAATTGGGTGGTACCAGTCCCGATTTCTCCCTTGATCGTTTAAATTTTGATCGTAACCGACAAATTCTTGAAAATTTTCCTCCGATATTGTGACTGTTTTCTTTGGTTTTTGTACTGTTATTATTATATGGGACAGGCATCGCTAACCCAGATCGGGTTGGGCAGTGATTGGCTGAATGTCCAAAACCTCTGCATTTCATACATTGGTTTGTTTGGTCTTGGTTACTTTGGCGAGTTTGAGATCGCCCTCTAGTATAATCTCTAGGATTATTATTTGACCGGTATTGCCAATCACCACGATTGATAACTCGTGGGAAACGATTCCAATCAGTGTACCCGGAATCCCTTTGGGGAGTTGCAGCGCTACGATGATTGGGTTCTTTTTTGATTGAGTCACGATTTTCTAAAAATGGTCGGTAGTAACTGTTTCGAAAAGTCCTAGTGCCATTGTATTGTGTCTGGTTATTCCGAATTGGATTCGAATTATAATTTGGTTTGTCGTTTTGTTGACCGTTATTGTAAAAGCGGTTTTTCTGGTTATTATAATTACCACTGCTTGTGTAGTAATTATTACGGCCACGATAATTTCTAAAAGAGTTATTTCCACGGAAGTAATTTGGCGATTCAGATTTGAATTATATGCACGTTCACTTCTATCATATCGACGGAAGTGTTGATTCGAGTAGTTATTTGTATGATCGTTGCCAATTAGATTGGCGGTCGTTATATTTGTCTTTCGCTAAAATACACTGGTGCATTAAGCGACAAGCTTCAAAAAGTTCCTCTGGTGTTCGGTAGATAACTGTACCTAAAAGGGTACTTAATGACGGGTGTAATGCAAGTCGTGCTCGTTGGACAGACTCTTCAGTGCTTTCATCTGAATTGCACTGTTTTCCGATACGAATCATGTCGTAAATGAAGAATTCGATGAGTTCAATTAACTCTGTTGACGTGTTGTGAGTAATTTTATGCGTTCATTGTTATCCATCCAACTGTTGGATGAAACCTTCTTTAAAATCTTCCCAGTTTTCAAAATCGGCCTGATGGTGATCGAACCAAACCTTTGCTTCTGGTGAGAGAATGGTACTCACCAGGTGAAGGAATTGGTCTTCACCATGGCCTTGGGATTTAAAATAGCGTTCTACGTCACATAGGTAGGCGTGTGCAGATGACTGCTTTGGTTTAAATTTGGGAACGTTCACAGTATTGGTGATAGCCGTGACTTTCATATTTTGTATAGCTTTAACTAACAAGTTAATAGAATCAACCGGTAGTTGAGCGGTATTTGTTTGTGGTTTTGTTGCGCTAGTACTAGCAGTCGGTTGAGTTGATTGTGTATTAGGCAAATTCCATGATTTATAGACGTTTTCAACTGTTTGAGAAAATGTTCCTGTTGTTCGCGCATTTGGTTTTGAATCACTTCAACTGTAAGTTGAAACGTATTCTGCATATGAACCATTTGCTCTTGGAGAATTTGAATCTGAGCTTTAAAAACTTCCGATTCTGGTCGAGCAGTTTGGGTATGAGTGTCTTGAGTGACATTAATAATTGGGGTATTAAAACTTGTTGAATCAAGTTTATGACCGGTAGTTTCTATTTTAGAAGTTTGTCCGGTTTTTGTTGCGTGTTTGATTCCTCCGATTTATCATTCCTAGGCCCTGCGCTACCAGTGGTAGTGAAGCTTGGAATGTCAAACATATACCGAGTTGCTGGATGAGTGTGAGGATCGAAAGCCTCATCATCTACCTTGTTTGTATTTGTATCGTCCATTTGATCCGAATTTATGGATAAAACAGCGGGAAAACTATTGCCACTTCGATTTCGGGTTTGCAATAAAACTGGAGCAGGAGTCACTTTCTTGGTTTTTGGCACTTTTATTAGGAATAGTTAATGAAGTAGGAGTTTTTATTTTTTTACCCACTTCTTTTGGCATGAGAACTGGTTATATAATTCTAGAGTTTATCCTTAGTTGATAAATCTAGAGTTTTGTAAGTAGTACTTTGTAAATAGCCGTATACCCAAATTCTAGCTCTATGTTGTTTCCTTATTTCTGGGGGAATCTATGTTCAACTTTTTATATTTTCAATATAAATTTAATATAAAGGTTTCACTGTATGGTTATGTTTATGAACATATATACAGGAAAACCTCTATTTCCCGAACTCGCTCTGATTGGCTAAATCAAGTTCACTCCACCCCTCCTCACATTCAGGTACCGTAAAGTGTCGCGTAACGGTCAACGGAATTCAAAAATTTTTTTTTTTTTTTTTTTGAATTTTCTGATTTTTAATTAAAAATTATTATTAATATTATTATTAATTTAATTCAATAGCATCATTCAAACTTTTCGCAAGTTTTAAAACAATTAATTACAGTAGTATCCTTCACTTGACCCCAAGGCTGACAAAGCAACTCGATACCATTAGCAAGAGTAATTTCATTTAAATTTTTGCCTACATCGAGCATTTTCACTACAAGCTTTGAATAGTTCTGCTTGACACAGTTAATTATTCCAGCATCGAGCGGTTGGCCTTTGCTTGTGGTGTTAGGAGGCAAAAATTATTTCTTTTCAAAAACTTTTCTAGCCAGCCATTGGAAACGGATTTTTCAAATGTCATTTCTGCCTTTACTTTAATAAAGCATCCGGAAATTGGAATTCCTTGTCCACGAAGTTTTAAAATCCACTCCATCAAAATTGAATTTTTCTCTTTGACATTGTTCTCGACAATGTATTTCCGAACCTTAAAACAATGCGAAAGTAAAGAAGGAGAGGCGATAGGATTTGAATCCACTCAAGCCATAAAACGGAAGTTACAAAAAATAAAACTAACAGAAATTATGGTATTTTGAGTTACACTTACCTTAGAATCCCCTTTGAAATCGAGAATTCCTCCTTTCTGCTTCAAAATGTTAGAAACTGTAGATTTACTAATTGAATGGGCCTGACATACATCTTTTCTGGTCTTATTTGTTAGATCCAATAATACTTGCTGCTTTGTATACAATGACAAACGTTTAAGTGGTTTGGATTTATCCATAGAAATAATTAAATTAACTTAATTAAATTAGTAATAGTAATCCACAAAATAATTATATAAATTAGCCCGCCACATTATTTGAATGTTTATGGTAACCGCCACGTGAGGTGAGACGGGGTTGAGTTATCTGGTTTCGTAAATAGAGGTTTTCCTGTATGGTGAAACTTGATGATTACACTTGATTTTTCCGAAAATTGGCACTTTTTTCGGAAAAATCTAGAATTGAGGTATACTAGGTAGGTTAGGTTAAGTTAGGATTAAGTTATCAGAGTTCACTTGCCAAAAGGCTTAATTCTGATTGGTTGGAAAAGGTAAGGAGTGGGTGTGGCCTAACTCTTTTCTTATGGTCAGCCTCTAGTTTGATTAATTACCGCGCTCTCCTTGCATGACTTTGAACCTTTCGGTTTGCAAGTCAAAGGAGTCCCTACGCGATTAATAAGGCTAATTTCCTTGGTACCTTGAACCCAAACTAAGGTACCTTGGAATTGTTCAATTTGATAATTTTTGAAAACATTTGTCGTGACCTTGAACCTGCGGTTCTAGTTTTACGCGCTTAATTATGTTTTGTTTTAAGCATAAAAACTATCCCTACGCTTTAGCTTTTGCACATTTAATTATAGATTAATATGATACTTATTATGCGGTTTTTTAAATGACGTAAAGTTACCTTTATGATTAATTAAATTTTGTGTGAGAGAAAACGGTAGCCAGAAGTCCAAAGCCTAATGGTCGCCACTTATGGTAATAACTGCCTTCTTACACTTGATGTGAGGGGTACTAAAGTGCTGGGTCCTTGTCCTGAAGGTTGGGACTTCCTGGGAGCCGGATTCCTCAAAACTTTCAATTAAGTTAAATTTTAATAAATTAAGATTTTCAAAAACTTTTTTACTTTCTCGGTTTTAGAAAAGAAAAAAAACACACTGAGCCAAAAGACGCTCTGACAATACAACAACTTTTATATTTTTTTTATATTGGGGTTCAGCCCCACTAACAACTATTATTATTTTAATTATTACTATTTGGCTTAAGGCCCTAACCTATGGGGAGGGAATAACTGAAAATGAAAGGGAAGAAGATGCTTGGGAAGACAGCTAGGTCTCCTCGCGGGATCCAGTTGACTTTCAATTTTAAATTTGGGTTTGACTAGGGGTTTCTCCGACAGTGTTATGTTGATTACAAATAAAACATTAATTCGACCCTATTTTTATTCTTGATTTCACTGTAAATTTGAATTTAGTGAGCTTCGCGGGCCTTTCCCTCTCAAAACCCTAAAATCCCATAGGGGTTTTGATTTTTTTTTCAAAACCCTAAAACCCGAGTTTTGCCCCAAAAACTCGCAAAACCCAAACACTTTCAAAACTCCTACTTGTGAAACCACTCCATGGAATGGAAAATTATGAATGTGAGATTCACAGATTTTTCTGAGAGCTATTTGACTCGAATCTTTCTGAACTGTATTTCCTATGTATTAATATCTCTCATCTGTGTATCTCAATCCTCAAAAAAGAAAAAGATATTGAAAATTTGAATTTCGAGCTTTCGTGTTTAGGTCTTTTGCAAGCTCAATATATCTTGAAGCAGAACTACGGTGAAGATGAAGAAAAAGGTTATTAAAAAGATGACTCAGTCTGTAGAAAAACTTTTTTTTTGACTAAAAGATACTTATTACAAAAAAATAAAAAATAATTAAATTAATTCAGTTCTAGTTAGTGAGACACACTACAATAATTAATTTTATTTGAAAGGAGTTAAAATTTCATTTCTGCATTTAGTATCCCTAGTCTTGATTTTACAAGAAAATTCAAAGATTCAATATATTAAAACAGATTCGGGAAAATTTCATATATTCAAATCTGATTGGCCGAACTTGATATCCTTGAGGTATCAACTTTAGGATACACTGTATAATTAATTAAAAAATTGAAAATAATTAAAAAAAAAATTAGTTTCACTAATTTTAGTCATCTTTTTCTCAAATGTACAGATCTGTCAAATTGAAGGTGTCCCATTTGGCAATTCTTTCTTTTATACCAAACGGTTCAAACATTTTCGGATTCTCGTTAAATTCGTACCATTTGAATGATACCGCTTCACTAGCCTTTCTCCGAGGTTCCAATGGAGTCCATTCCACACCGTTACTTGTCGGTTTTCTAAAAAAATTGTACTTTTCAACAATACCAACTTAATAATAATAATAATAATTCTATCAAAGTAAGTTTAAATTTACCCATTGGTTGCAAAATTAACCAATATTTTTACTGCAAACTTTGAAAAGTTATAGCTGGATGAACTAGGCTCTATTATAGCCAAATTTTTGCTTGGAAAGAAATACTGCAAGCAGTCACCGTGATTTACTCCTATTTAAAAAAAAAGTTTTTTTCTATAATGTGTATTAAACCTGTCATTTTTAAGAGTTTTGATTAAAGATTTCCAACTTACTAAAAGGTACTTCCGACGGTCCCCATTTTTCAATGGCTGCTGAAGCTTTACTACTATTAGATTCTCTAGAAAAATAGTACAAATATATTGGATTTTTCCGCTCGTCTTTTACATTCAGTTGATAATTAATGTAAGTTTTCATAGGATGAACCCAATCCCGGTCACTCAGGAGATTGGTCAAATTCTGAAGCAAAGTATCTTTCGTCAGATTCCATGGACGGAAGTAAAAATCACGAAGAGATTGGACAATTGCTTCTGGTTCTTTAGCATACTCCAATATTAATTTCTCCACAAAAAATTGATTTATGTTTTCATCTGGAATGACCTCGCTAGAATCATTAGCTGACAGCAATAATTCTGTGTTTTAAAATAACTGTTTGATATTCATGAAAACTTTTGAGATGATTAAAGGTTTACCTATAGCCGCATTCAATTGTTCAGCCGAATCGACGCCATGAATTGTAGGAACATAGTTAATCTGTCCTGACTGAAGCAACTTCAATGGTTCATCTGTTAGGCAAGTATCTTCAGACGGATTGTCAGATTTTGACTCAATGCTGTGCCCAAATGGCAAATTCTTAACAGCAATGGTAATTACGCCTGCGTCAATACCACGAAGACAATCTAATAGCTCTTCTGAATTGTTCCTGAAACAGTTGACTTGATTAGCTAAGGCGTTAGTCACTCCTCGGCCATCTCGGACAAACATTTCTGGATGCAATATAGTTCCACTTTCCAATATGGCCTGATGAAATAGCCCTTTTTAGTAATAATTTTAAATAAGACTCAATTATACACTGTCCACCAGATATAAGCATGTTCATTTGGGTATTGATTATGCTCACAAAAAAACCTGAAATCAGAAAACAGTAACAAGATGATTGCACTAAATACTAATGCACTAATTGATGAATGAAGCATTTGATTTATGAACTCTCAGTTAATGAAACCTCGTATTTCTGTAAAACCTTTCTAATGTTCGGCACTTTTCCTCACACACTAAAGAAAAATAATTAGTACCTCTCCATCCAAGGTGAGACGTGAATTAATTAATGACAAGAAGTTATGAATGAGGATGAATCAATGGTGAGTAAGGGTCAAAAAGCTTGGGCGCGCATATTTCTGGTACAAATCGGAAGAAAGGGGACGGGTTAAGTCTGCGCCCCACCTAACCCGACGGAAAGCTGACGTCGGCAAACAGCCGAGGGCAAAATTTCCGTCGGCATCGGCAAATTTTACGTCGTCAAAAATGCTGTCGGAAGATAAGCCGTCGGCTTAAGTGGAAATAGTGATGAAAACTTTCCTTTCCTTTCGTTTTTTGTGGGAAACGAAAAGGAAAGGAAAGCATCAGGTTGAAAACGAAACCGAAAACGAAATCAAAATCCTAAAACGAAAAGGAAAGGAAAGCAAACGGAAAGATAAGGAAAGGAAACGAAAACGGTATTTTTTACAAATTGCTTTTTTATCAAATTTTGCAAAGCAAACGAATTTTTTTTCTAAAGTAACATCCTCATAATAACAAATAAAAAAAAGTATTACGCAACAATTTGGTTAACTCGGCATTGCCCGCAGTTTTTTGGATCCAACAGCCATTACGAGCCGATTCGTGACCCGAGCGATAGGATTCATTTCCAACCAGGCTCACATTGTTGCCTTTGTCTTCTTGTCTTCCCGCATCCCTCCCATCTTTACTAATATACATTAACTCCGTGCCCGTATCCGTCCCATTTCTTCCCTCGTTTTCCCCTTGACTCCCCGCATCCCTCCTAACGCTACCCACATACACTTAGTCTTTGCCGCATCCCGCCCATGTCTTCCTGCATCCCTCTCTTGTTTTCCCACACCCCTTCCTTGTCTATTCGCATCCCTCCCATATCTTTCCGCATCTCTCCTCTTGTTCTGCATCCATCCCTTGTCTTCTTGCACATTTCCCTTGTCTTTCCGCATCCCTCTTATATCTTTCCGCATCCCTCCCTTGTCTTCCCGCATCCCTCCCATAGCTTTTCGCATACCTACCTTACCTTATTAAAAACACTTAACAAAAATCGTGTTCGCTTAACAATTTTGTAACAAAAGGATTCACTTATTTAAATTTTTGAATTTCTACACTCAACAACCACACTTTATTCATCACATTTAACTTTTTATGAGTAAACTCAAAACTAACTACTTGTTCGCGTTATTTAGAAAAATCCTTTTTCTGTTTCCTTTCCTTTCCTTTTCCTTTTCTTGGATACTGAAAACGAAAAGGAAAGGAAAGGAAACAAATGGATTCGTTTTCAAAAATCCTAAAACGAAAAGGAAAAGAAACGGATTTTCGTTTTCGTTTTCGTTTTTAAAGGAAAGCATTTCATCACTAAGTGGGAACTACTACATAAAAACATAAAATTACTGAACAATTCCCATAAAATTTACAAAAACGCGTTTTTCAAAATTTTTAAAAGAATTTTGACTTTAATTGTTAAAAAATTGACATGAAAAAAGAAGAAAAAGCAGTATTGGTTTTATTGGTTCTACGACTTTGAACAAAAGTTATTAAAAATTCTTTATCTTCTTCCATTTGATTTTCTATTACACAGTGAAGTATGATAATGTCTGACAGAGAAAGGAGGGTGGTTCTTTCACTTCGTTGCGGCACTTATCCAAAGAACCCTTTCCCACCAGAATGATGCGCGGGTTACCAACGGCTGTCGGTATTAACTTTATTAGGTTACTCAATGCGCTGTTACAGTTATGAATTTAACATTCCTTAACTATTCATAACCAGTTCTTTGATAGCAAGTGCTTTAAATATTAATTGTTTAATCTATATGTGAATGAAAATGACAGTGTGGCAGAAGTAAGCAGACAATGGAAGTGCAGGAATGGGATAGGGGATGAGTATAGACGCTCTTTTTAGTATGTGATTTTTCAGCTATACTTTCTCCATTGTCTGCTTACTTCAGCCATACCTTGTACAGGGTGAACCAACTTAATCCGGGCCGTAGAAAGTCGCTTTCACCAAAAAAAATTTGAGACAGCAAATAAATAGCGCGAAATACAAAAGTTGGAGGGATTGAAGTTAGCGTGTGTTTGAGAAAACATTCCTCTGCATAACTAAATTATTTAACAAGAGCAGCAGAGAGTTGAGAGAATGAGTGATATGAGTGAATGATATGGTCCCTTTGCATCTACTCCACCTCACTTATCAGAGAACCTGTCGACCCCTCTCTCTACTTCTCTCCGTTCATCATTTGCACTGCTTTGCCATAACTTGTCTAATCAAAACTGACTAAATTTTTTTTTTAAACAAACGCCATTCTGTAATGCTGAAAGATGGGTAGTTGAGAGAAATGACCAACTAGAGGAATGGGGTACGATCCCTTGGCATCTATTCCACCTGACTCAACAGAGAACCTGCCGATCCCTCTCTCTGTCTCTCTGCTTTGCTCCATTGCTTTGCATTAGTGTATCTAATCGGAACAGATATTTTATAGTGATTACAATAAAATTAATTTCACTTCCATCATTTACTATTGTGTATCGCCTGCCCCAAGCCGTTTTTGGTGAAAGGCGAAGAAAGAAGGCCCGGATTAAGTTGGTTCACCCTGTATAATAGGCGAAATAGGTGTAAGTACGGCGCTCAACTTTAATTTCAATTTTAAAGTTTTCCGTTTTACACTTCAAGTGAAAGAACCACCCTCAATTCTCTGCCAGACATTATCATACTCCACTGTATATAAGATAAAAATAAACAACTTTTGAGGAAATTGGCGAACCCGCTTAAACTCATGTATATTGGGGCAGATTGAGCTGACTGTGAGAAATGGCCAGGTCCAAAAGTAGACAAAAGGTCTACTTTTGGGGCTCACATCTCAAACCATTAGAGAAAGTGCCGTCGGCTTCCACTCCGACGGCAGGAAAAGTGCAGTGGGGACGCTCACTCTCTCCTCCCTCCGACCGGCAAATCTTTTGTCGGCATCTTACCGACAGCAACAAATTACCGGTGGGAACTACTTCGACGGCAAACTTGCCGGGAGAAAGTTGCCGTCGGCTTAGATGGGGCCCAGGCTTTAGGGGATGTACAAATTAGGTTTTTTTTTTACATTTGTTTTCATATCACTACTTTCTCTATAAGTATGCTTATATCTGGTGGACCCTGTATAAATCAACTTTAAAATTAAAAGTGTAAAAACCTTTGCTCATTGGTGACAGGAGATGAACCGAGACTTCCATAGCTCCATAACTAGTACCATAGATTGTCACTCTTTTCTTGTCACCACCAAAATTGACAATGTTTTTCTGTACCCATTTCAAAGCCATCACTTGATCCTTTGTTCCATAATTACCTCTGGCAACAGAATCTCCAGTATCCAACAGACCTGTAAATCAATCGAATCTATTAGAATTTGTTGAAACTAAGCTTCAAAATTTAGATACCAAATACATGGAGCCTATAATGGACCATGACCAAAACAACGTCTTCATCCATCATGTAATCCGCTCCATACTGACTGGCGTTACCCTTGTTGATACCTCCGTGAATGTAGAAAATCACTGGAAACTTATTCCTTCCACTGCTCAAATCTTCTACAGTCTGAAATGGTACCATTATAAGGAGAAAAGTTTCAAAAATTTTATAAAATTTTTAAATTCAGGTGCCTTAATTACTTTTGGAGTGTAAATGTTCAAGTATAAACAATCCTCCAATCCAACTGCTGAAACGTTTTCTGTAGACTTGTCATTGTATAATTGGATACATTGCGGCCTTAGGTTACGAGCATCCAAGACCCCTTCCCAAGGATCAACTTCTTCAGGAGGCTAACATATTCAATAATAACGATTACTAATTTTTGGTTGAAATGGTACAAAAAAGAATAACTTTATATCAAATACTAGCAACACGCATGACTAAGCAACAAAGCGCTTCGATGAACCCTTTAGCCAAGTAACCTAATATTATTTGAGCAACGAGAGCATAGGTTAGCGACAAAAAGATATGAGAGAATAGGAATTTCAACTTTGATCAAATATAGGCCATACCGAAAAACGGAGTCTTCCAATTGGTGGTTTAGCATAAGGGATTCCCAGAAAAGCTGAATAATTCCGTCCATCGCGCGAACGCATTATTTTCCCAATCATTTGCTTATGTTCCACAGTCAGTAGTATTTCATTATCTTTAGAATTGTTGCTGCTAGTACTTGTGTCCATCAACAAGCGAGCTTGACCGCTGTCAATTATATTGGTAAATGCAATAATTCCAAATGCTCCAGTAATACATATAAGCACAAGAATGAAAACGCTGTTAAGCCATTTAAAATAGCGATCACTTTGGCGTCGTTGTCTCGGAAGTAGAATCTCTTCGTAGTCACTTCGATTTATTCTGAAAACTTCCATGACAGAATAAACTATGCACTGCGAAATCCTTTTTGGCACATAACTATAAATTGAGTGTTCAGTTTATATAATCAATTTATTTACAGAGGTTTATCATATCAGGTGCTAAGTACTACTGACAGGGTACATTCCTGTGTGTATCCAACACAATAGTCTTCACTCTCTTCATACTAGTCTAATCTAAACCTATTTAGTAAGCACACTTGATTTAGGTAATCTAGTTTATTAGATTTTGTACAGTGTAACTACAAATCTCAAAGGCTATGGGAAGAGACTTTGACTCCATGACCTTTGTTGGGGAAAGTAGTACCTTTATAATTGATGGTCAAACTAAATTTTGATTAGATTTTTTTTTTCATGGAAAATACACCCAATCTGAAATTACTTTATTCACTGGAAGTTACTTTTGTCCCCTTTGCTCTTTGCTGGAGAAAGCGTGTGGATAAATTAATTTCAGACAAATAAACTTGACAAAATTTTATTTTGATAAAAGTGTTTAGGGTTTTAGAAAGATCATCCAAAAGTAGAGGGGAGAATTATTTAAATCAAGTATGTAAGACAACTAGAAAAAAAGTTATGAGTTTTTGAAAATTTAAATTCTTGGATGTTACATTAGTATTAGAGATGGGCTTTTGAAATGAACATCCAAAAATTTCAACTTTCAAAACATAATAACTTCTGATACATTGATAGAAGAGACATGATTTTTTCAATCTCATGTTCTACTTTTCAATGGTCTTTCTGAAACCATATAGTGTTTCCTCAGCAAAAAAAATTAACAACTTTCCCTGCAAATAAATAAATTATCTGGTTTGTCTAGCAAAAGGAAATAGTCTGAATAGTCTGATTCCTTTGGAACCCGATTTATGGTCGGACTGTATATGGGACAGAAATTGATAATGATGTAAACAATCTGTGAATCTATGGGTGAAAATGGACATATTCCCTCAAATCCATAAAACCAATCTTACTTTGTAAACTGTAAGTGATAAACTGAATGACACAGAATAACGTAGCTAGAAGGATTTAAGGAAATGTGTCCGTCCGTCCGTATTTAGAAGAATCGATGTTTATTGTATATACAGAGTGTTATTTATGTAAGTCTGGTTGCTAGGGCATAAGAGTGACATAGCGTGGGTTGGTGGTGCTGCCATCATGTACATTACTTCAGAACTAAAATTTTCGCACAGAATTTGCGCGGCTAACAAATCTATCGGTTACTGGTTTTCTCATAATAAGTTAAAAGAAAAAAAATTGGAGGACAGAATGAAGTAAAAATTAGAAATAAATGTTACAAGTTATTTCAAATAAATAATTTTCAAAAAAAAAAAAAAGTATATTTTGAATTTGCTAAGTAAAGAATAAGTGTGCATATTTAAATTTGAGATTCTAGTGTCCGCCGGCGCATACTTCTAAACTTCTCAGCCTCGTTGGCATTTTTTGAAGTTTGAATGGAGAAAGTAAATTGTGCTATATAAATAACCTCTGTAGAATTGTATTAGAATCTCTTAGAAAATTGGAATTAGTATGTATCTCTCATCTGTGTCTCAATCGTCAAATAAGAAAAAGATATTGAAAATTTGAATTTCCCGCCTATCGTGTTTAGCTCTATTGCAAGGTCAAGATTAGCAATGTCAGAGCTACTATGAAGGTGGAGAAAGAGGTTACTAAAATGATTACTCATCCTGTAGAAAAACTTTTCTTTTTGACAAAATGATACTTACTAATAAATTATTAAAATAATTTAATTCAATTGTAGTTAATTTTATTTGGAAGGAGTTAAAATTTCATTTCTGTATTTAGTGTTTAGGTAGTAGTGTTAATTCCACAAGAAAATTCAAAAATTCAATATTTACCAAATCAGATTCAGAAGAATTTTTGAATATTCAGATCTGATTGGCCAAATTTGATCGTCCTTGTGGTATCAACTTTAGNTAGCAATGTCAGAGCTACTATGAAGGTGGAGAAAGAGGTTACTAAAATGATTACTCATCCTGTAGAAAAACTTTCTTTTTGACAAAATGATACTTAACTAATAAATTATTAAAATAATTATAATTCAATTGTAGTTAATTTCATTTGGAAGGAGTTAAAATTTCATTTCTGTATTTAGTGTTTAGGTAGAAGTGTTAATTCCACAAGAAAATTCAATATTTACAAAACCAGATTCAGAAGAATTTTTGAATATTCAGATCTGATTGGCCAAATTTGATCGTCCTTGTGGTATCAACTTTAGGACACATTGTATAATTAATTAGAAAATTGAAAATAATTTTTAAATAATTAGTTTCACTAAATTTTAGTCATCNGGACACATTGTATAATTAATTAGAAAATTGAAAATAATTTTTAAATAATTAGTTTCACTAAATTTTAGTCATCTTTTTCTCAAATGTACAGATCTGTCAAATTGAAGGTGTTCCATTTGGCAATTCTTTCTTTAATTCCAAAAGGTTCAAACATTTTCGGATTCTCGTTAAATTCGAACCATTTGAATGACATTTCTTCACTAGCCTTTCCCCGAGGTTCCAATGGAGTCCATTCCACACCGTCCCTTGTCGGTTTTCTAAAAAAATTGTACTTTTCAACAACACCAACTTAAGAAACATAATAATTATATCAAACTAGTTTAAATTTACCCATTCGTTGCAAAATTAACCCATGTTTGTACTGCAAACTTTGAAAAATTGTAGCTGGATGAACTAGGCTCTATTATAGGAAATTTTTTGCTTGGAAAGAAGTACTGCAAGCAGTCAGCGTGATTTACTCCTATTTTCAAAAAAANTATTATAGGAAATTTTTTGCTTGGAAAGAAGTACTGCAAGCAGTCAGCGTGATTTACTCCTATTTTCAAAAAAATTAAAAAAAAATTTTTTTTTAATCTATTGTCATTTTTAAGACATTTGTTTAAAAATTTCCAACTTACTAAAAGNAAAAAAATTAAAAAAAAATTTTTTTTTAATCTATTGTCATTTTTAAGACATTTGTTTAAAAATTTCCAACTTACTAAAAGGTACTTCCGACGGTCCCCATTGTTCAATGGCTGGTGAAGCGATACTACTGTTAGATTCTCTAGAAAAATAGTACAAATATATTGGATTCTTCCGCTCGTCATTTGCTTTCAATTGATAATTGATGTAAGTTATCATAGGATGGACCCAATTCCGGTCAGTCAGGAGATTGGTGAAATTCTGAAGCAAAGTATCTTTCGTCAAATTCCATGAACTGATATAAAACTCAAGAAGAGATTGGGCAATTGCTTCTTGTTCTTTAGCATACTCCAATAGTAGACTGAACGCAATGAATTCATTTACGTTTTCATCAGGGATTGTAATGTTAAAATCATTAGCAAACAGCAACAACCCTGTGTTTTCAAATAAGATATCCATGATTGGTCAGTTATTTATGAAAGAATATAAACTGTCAAAGTCGTACCTAAAGCTGATGTCAATTCTTCAGCTGAAGCGACACCATGAATCGTAGGAACATAATTAATCTGTCCTGACTGAAGTAACTTCAATGGTTCATCTGTTAGACAAGTATCTTCAGACGGATTGTCAGATTTTGACTCAATACTATGTCCAAATCTTAGTGACTGAACACTAGTAGTGAGTACGCCTGCGTCAACATCACGAAGGCAATCTAAAAGCTCGTTTGAATTGTTTCTGGAACAGTTGACTTGACTGGCTAAAGTGTTAGTCACTCCTCGACCATCTCGGACAACAATACCTGAATGCAATACGGTTCCACTTTCCAATATGGCTTGATGAAATAGCCCTTTTTAGTAGTAATTTAAATAAGACCAATTATATTCTCAACTTTGAAATTAAAAACGTATACCTTTGCTCATTGGTGACAGGAGATGAACTGACACTTGAATGGATCCATAACTTAAACCATAGAGTGTCACTTTATCCTTGTCACCACCAAAATTGACAATGTTTTTTTGTACCCATTTTAAAGCCATGACTTGATCCTTTACTCCATAATTACCTCTAGAGACAGAATCTCCAGTATTTAAAAGAGCTAAAAATTCATGGAATTGATTAGAATTTATGATATCCAGAAATCTAAATTTAGATACCAAATACATGAAGCCTGTAATGAACCATGACCAAAACAATGTCTTCATCCATAAAGTATTCCGGTCCAAATTGACTGGCGTTACCGTCGTTGATACCGCCTTGAATGTAGAAAATCACTGGAAACTTGTTTCTTCTACTACTCAAACTTTCCAAACTCTGAATTAATAGTATTAAAAAAACATTTTAAATTTTTTGTTACAGAATTTTTAACTTGGTTTAGGGTGGGCGTGGGATGCGTTCATTACCTTCGGAGTATAAATGTTCAAGTATAAACAATCCTCCAATCCAACTACTTCAGATATTCCTGTAAAAGTGTCAATATGCATTTGGATACATTGAGGCCTTACTTCTCGAGTTTCCAAGACCCCTTCCCAAAGGTCAAGTTCTTCAGGAGGCTGTAAATTGAAGACTAAGAATCAAAAAAAAAATTAAAAAAAAAGAATAATACTGACCGGCTTGCCGTTCTAATGAACTTTCTACACCTGCAATTTGATTTCTAAATAAAGAGAGGTTCTTAGAATTAATCTGGTTCTCGTATATCAGATAAGTTTCATTGAAACGTCCGCCTGGTCAAATCTAATCAATACCGAAAATCGGAGCTTTCCAATTGGTGGTTTAGCATATGGGATTCCAAGAAATGCTAAAAAGTTCCGCCCATCCCGTGAAAGCAAAGTCTTTCCTATCATTTGCCCATGTTCCACTTCCAATCTCACTGATTTTCCATTATCATTGGAACTGATGGAATTCTTGCTGTCAGTACTGGTATCCATTAACAAGGGAACTTGACTAGAGATACTAACAATGTAAACCAGTATAATTACTCCAATTATTCCAATAATACATATTGGCAGAACAATGTAATAGCTGGTAAGCCATTTGTAACGCCCACTTTGTCTTTGCTGTGTCGGATACAGAATTTCTTCGTAGCTACTTCGTCGTTTTCTGAAACACTCCATGGCAGAAATAGACCAATCACCATGAAATACTNATAGCTGGTAAGCCATTTGTAACGCCCACTTTGTCTTTGCTGTGTCGGATACAGAATTTCTTCGTAGCTACTTCGACGTTTTCTGAAACACTCCATGACAGAAATAGACCAATCACCATGAAATACTTGTTTAGTATATACTTCCAAATAATATTCAGTTATTTAATATTAGTCAATTTACAAAATTTTATCAGGTCAGGTGCTGGCTATGGACATGATGTATTCAAGTGTATAACGGACTTTTGGAGCAGATACTTCCTATCAATTCTCAATTTAATTAATTTTTTCAGATCAGGTGATACACCACAGTGTGAGTAATAACTGACATTGGATATACATATTTATAAATTTATATCTCCCGAACGCTTGAATCTTCTAGCTCTTTACTAACCTAATTAACTAAATTTTAGAATGCAATAATTAATTAAAGTTAGATTAAACTAGGTTCTGAATTTTCTTTAGGGTTACATGGCACAAGTGATGATAATCAATCAGTCATAATAATTTCTTTCCATCGATGAACATGGACATGTCCCGTCGTTCGTAACCAGTGTGAGGTGTGGGCGTTTTGAAGAGATTTGGGTTTTGTGAGTTTCTGGACAAATACCCAAGTTTTGAGGTTTCGGTAAAAGAGCAAAACATGTTTTCATCACATGTTGAGGCTTGACCATGTGCTTTTTAGCAACACCCGTAAAACCCCAAAACCCTGGGTATTACGGGTTTTCATAGCGAAAAACCTGGGTTTTGCTAACATATAGTTCAACACATATTCGTGATAAAATTGAATTCTAGATAGCGTATTTTTAATTTGGTGATTTACTTATCGTCATATTTCCAGATGCTTTTCTAATCCTTTCTATTGTAAAAGTTAAGACTGAACATCCTTATTTGTATTCTAATGAAATCCCTATCGATTTGTCATATCTCCGGTTTTAACAACAAAAAGACTCAACTATTAAAAAAATACATTTCTAACTTTTAACTTTCAGGTATTAATTAAACAAAAATAATCAATTAATCCTCCGCTCAGTGAACCGGCAAGTATTTTTTCCTTTAGTTATCTTTATTATTTGAATTAGAAGATAAAAACAAGAACAACTGTATTTGCTACACTGGAGACAAAGTTCAAGTGTGAAATTTATTAGAAATAAACGTGATGATATGACCTCTCTAATCCTTGTGATGGCTGAGCTTTTTCACTTCGAACCCTCCATAAACGTTGACGTACTTAGCCTTGACTGGTTCAACACGATGATTGAAAGTACCGATCAATTCGTCATTAAGATGAACCTAAAACCAAATATATGTACACAAGTCGTCAGCAGGTAAGTTTAATAATAAAAATAATGAAGAGTTTCGTTCGACACACCTTGTACTTGTTCGTAGTAACCTTTAGTCGAATTCGGACAATGTCATCCTTCTTACCTCCAACCTTTAGCTGTTCACGATTTTCTCCACTATCTGACCCAGGTCCAATAGAGTTCATGACTACGACACCTTCGTCATAACGCAGTTGAAGTTGGAATAGGCCCAGTTTCTTTGGCTCATCATATTTGTCTTCCAGTATGTCATTCTCATCGAAAAGTGTGACAGAGAACCTATTTTTTAGTTTAAATCAGCAATCAACGATTATCAAAATAAAATAAAAAATTACAACACAAATTGTGAAGGATGATTTTACAAGTTACTATACTAATAATGAATGAATTCCATTTTGATTACCAAGAATCAGAATCCTTAGATTTGGCCTCGATGAACAAAGTGCTTTTTGGCCCAAAGTTCGATGGAAGTTTGGCGGTGAAGGGAAGCTCCATTTCAATTCTAAATTACTAACTGACTTTACCAAATCGAATCCCAATAAAAATATTGAAATATGTAAACAGATAATACCCAACAAGGTAGGAAGAGGTGCAAATTTCAAAATTGCAAGTCACAAGTGCAATGCTCAACAGCAACTAAACTCTATGAAACTTTACCAAAGATTTTATTTATAAAATACCACTACTGCCTGCACCGTTAATACTTTATGACGCATACTTTAAGATAAAACGTTGGAAGTTTATTCTATCTCATTCAAACAAACAACGGAAATGACAAGCGAACAACAGAAGCGTTTGTGTAGTTCGCCGCGCAGTGGTTACAGATGAGCCAATAAAAAATCATTCCTTTTTGTATCAGTTTCATCTTATTTGCGCTTGTAGGACTTTTGTAAACCTTATCTTCAATGTTTTATAATTTGTGTGAATGGTTACTTTATTACACGACTAATTTATTACACAATTTGAACCAAAAAGGTTGCCTTTACCTTTAATATTTTAGTTTTGATACACAACTTAATTTAATAGGAATAATTAGACAAGAGAATTATTAAAAATGACATCAATACCAGTGTGGCGAAGAAAAAAAACATTTGTTTAAAACAGTGTTTAAAACATGTTTAAAACAACTTGTTTTTTTTTTTTTTTTTTTTAAAAACAGTGTTTTAAATAAACTGAACCTTAGCTGCAGCACACACGACAAATCCCTATTTGCAATTTTTTTTATTAATATTGCACTACGCATTAATCGATGTCCTGACGGCTACCCGTCTAGCAGGTTTTTTTATCGCTGATGTTACAATTCAATTTTTTTTACATGTAGAACACTTCCTTAACAATTAAATACCAAGTTCAGTTGTTTCTTTCGTTAATCTAGGTCGTGTGTGTTGTATTTAATTCTGAACTAGGATTTTCATGGTTAAAAACAAAACAAAAAAAAACGGTTAAAAAACATAAAAAACAGTTTTAAACAATAAAAACGTTTTTTATGTTTTTTAAATAAAAAACAAAAAAAACAGCAACACTGCAATACTATCCTCAACATGGAAGTCTAATGTTATCCTTCCATTTGTAAAAATTTTGTAACAGTACAACCATTATTTCCATTGGGTCTTTTATAAAAGTTCACAAAATTTTGTTTTGATTATAATCTCTCAAGCATTTTTGAAACTCTGGTTGCCTTCACTCAAATGTTTAAAAATAAAGAAATGAAATAGTTTAAAATTAATTTGGCTTCTGTCACCATGAGTGATTTCATTGCTCATTATCACTGTATAATGAAATGGAATACCATCATCGAGTCACTTTTACATTAATAATCTTGTCTTTCTTCAGCACATTGTAATCAACTAAAAAGGAAATAGAAATGTCACAAAAAAGAACTTGATTCGAACTTACAAAATGAGGCAGGCAATTTAAGTATTGATTGTTCAGTTCATTATTGAAGAAAGTCAGGCATCGGAATAACACCGACTGGAGGAGCTTGGCGGGGTTCAGCGATTCTCAGATTCCCTTCGGCTGGAATGTGAAATCCTGAACCAGCTCCAATTGGAACCTTACAATCTGCACAAAATCCTGTCCCATTGGGCTGTCCACAATTTCCTATTGTATAAATATGACCATTTTGACATTTGTACCAACTTCCACTATAGCCGACTGCACGATAAATTGCCTCCACAGCTGCACGCCTCGCAGTTGGTAAACTCAGTTTCATTAGGCTGTCAATCTCCTAAATTTTCAACCAAATTGCTTCAAGTTTGCTTGAAACAAAGAAAAAAGATTTTAAGTTTTTTCACACCTTTAGTTGTTCCTCAAAATTCAGCTGAGCAGGTTTATTGTAAACGGGAAACTGCAGAAGAGCTTTCTTTACTTCTTCACATCGCCACTCCAATTTCAATAATTTAAAATCATCCACGGAATATCTCCGGAAGAGTTGGAATAAATCCGCAAGCCGATTTAGCTCCATACTAAATTGCTTAATTTCCAAGTGTGAAAGTGGAAGGTTTCGATTGGTGAGAGTGGTTAGCAAACCCACATATCGCTTTTCCAGATCATTCAGACATTTTTGAGAAATACGATTCTTTACAGTTTCACTTTCATCTGGAGCCAGTCGTGCAAAAGGAATTGAAACAGGCGCAATCTCTCGTAATAATCTTGCAGCACGTCCTCGACCTATTTGCTGGAATTTACTAGTCAACGCTGGCACAACTGGACGTGAAGATGGCTGGTTTTTTGTATAACTGGGACGTAGAGTCGTACATGCATCCTTCCACCAAGCAACCAAATTCGTTAAGCTTTCCAAGACGTACTGGTCAATCTGTAAACCAATAATTAAATTTTTTTTAACTGCTAACTCAAGTTATACTTGAGAAATATTACTGATTCGTTGAATCTGTCTTGTGGTTTCCTGTTTCTTGAATTTCCATTTCTGCCGAGTTGAACACATCTAAACTGATTGGGAGTATTGAAGGGATTGGTCTCCACTGTGTAGATTCTTTTGCTCAAATATTTTGCAAAAAACTCAACAGAATTGACTTGAGGAATCATTGCCAACTGCGTCTCAAATATTTTAGCCAATCGGACCAATTCGGTATATGTTTTCGTTTCATTTCCAAAAATTTGACGCTTTACTGTAATGACGTCGGAATATGCAGATTTCAAAAATTGACCATAGCGAAAGGAAGTTTGGATTGCAGTTGAACACCTAGGACATTTTTTGACCTGCAACCCTTGGCTAGCATCAGAACCTTCTCGAATCCATTTGTCAAGTCCATTAACTTCAAATGTGTGTTTGCAATCAACCAAGTAGGCGTATCTGAAATCAGCACGTAAAATTCACATGAGAATCCACTAAATATTCAACCTTGCTTAACAACGTTCCCAGTTTTCTTATAGCCTTGTTTTATTAGATGACACTATGGGCCATCATAGTGTCACAAACTTTTAAATAATGATTACCATTCTTTATGGAATTGATGCTCCTGGTGTAAAGTATAACTCTTTAACTTTTTTAAATAACTTTAAAGTATAAAAGTCAACTAAATTATCGGGCAGAATATTTTGAATACCGAAAATCTTTGTAGTGATAATCTAATCATTATTTGAAATTTGTGTTGTATTATGACGACTCACATAACCTTGAACCTTCATACGTCAATCTGGTGAAAACATCGCGAATCCTGTTTGCGAAAGACAGAATTCTGTATACTAGAAAAATACAGAATTCTGTATAGTAGTGTCGTGTGAAGTGAAGTGGTCACAAGCAGGAGATGACACGTTTGATAGCGGAAAGCTCACGACACGAGGCTTAGTAAAAAATACGCCATATAAATGTAACTGATTCCAAATCGTCTTTTTGTGTTTTCTTGGAAACAATGTTAAAAAATTGTCCTACATACTTGAGCACAATTATTTTTGAATTAGGGAAGACTGTAAAACGAAATTTCTCAAGTCACTACAACTTTATTGTTAATGTTTAGGTTTGTATTTATTAATGTTCCGATTTCATGATTCCAAAAGTTCAACTGTTTGTGTTTAGCATTTTTACGTATGAAGAATTTTATGCCTTCAATACCAACATGTTTTGGAAATTTCTGGCGCGCATTTAGTAAAAAATTCTTTCGTTTCTGGTAATTACAAAATGAAAAGTTAAGGAATTTTTGTGAAAAAAAAAAAAAAAAAAAAAAAAATTTTTTCGTAATTTGTATTTGTTAAAACCATAAAGCAGTTTTTTTAACATGTTTATTCGAGCCTTGATAATTAGCGCTTAGAATGAAACTTCAAGAAATGACAGATTGGAATAAATTAAAACAAATGGAGACATACAACGACCAATAAATTTTATAACTAGCTTTTTGTGTAACGTTTTGTTTTCAACTAACACACACTGGGGGTCTAAGCTTGCGTGGATTTGCGTGAAATTGTGTAAGGTTCCTCTTTTACACAATCTCACTCAAGTGAGATGGGCTTAGTGACTCTAACCAATGAGAGAGGATACAATTTCTTAAAATATCTCTCGGTTTTTACACAAACACACAATTTCACGTAAAAGAGGAACCTTACACAATCTCACGCAAATCCACGCAAGCTATTGGCAGACCTCTACTGTAAAAATTATCAGTACCTAAAATATTTTAAAATTATTCCTGAATTCAGATTTTGGGTTTCTTGGTGTTTGTTTAATTGTTCATAATTTTTATTTTTGTCAAAAAATTATATTACCATAACTTAACGATGCAAGTCAAATTCAAGTTTAACAAAGTTTTGTTGCATTGTCAATTCAACATTACGATACGTAAAAACAGCAAGTATAGCTGCGGTTTTATGACAAGACGATATTCTCACCTTTCCCCAAAGTTTGCACCAGACACTACTTATACAGAATTCTGTCTTTAGCAAACAAAATTCTGTATGTTTTCACCAGACTCACCTTGCATTTGGATTGTCTTCGTCTCCAAAGAAGAGTTCTGTTAGTTCAGCCTTATCACATATTCGACAAAGTGGTGGGCAAGAAATATCACCGCATAAGCCAACACACGAATGACCACACCGTAACTTCAGAAGGCATGGTTTATCGCATAAACCTCGATTACATGGTTCCCCACACAGTTTTGAACATTTCTTGTGTCTGCATTTCCAACTACAACGTTCCTGGAAGAAAAGTAATTATTGATATGCGATATAGAATTGTTCCATGATTAAGAACGAAATTTCCATCGAACCTTGCAGGTTGTGCATGGTACACCACATTGTTTTTTGCATTTGGAGTGTTGACAACTCAGCTCACAATTTGCTATGCATGGCGGACAAATGGTAGAACATTTGTATTTGCACCTTTACATCAAATTGCAAATATTACTTAAATCTTGACAAGAAAAGTCAGAAATACTTACACATGACCGCATATCAAAACTCTGCCACATTTTTGTCGACACTTCTTATGCAACCTCCCACCAAAACACCCTGAACACGAGCCAGTACAGCGATGTTTGCATCCAACACCATCTTCTGAGAGTTCTGCCCCACATGGTGCATGACAATATTTGAGCAACTCATCAGGGTTTACTAAAAGTGTTCAACAGAAACTTAAGAGAGACTATTTTATGCTTTATAGAAAGTCATGCGATGAAAATAAATTATCCTCACGCTTGTCTTCCTTGCAACATGGAATCTCCACAACGTGTCCACATGGAGATTGCAATTTACTCACAACCAACTCATTGCAACGAAATTTAGAAGCAATTTTGGAACACGAAAGGAGAACATCGTGCGGACAGTCAATGGATTTTTTGCTTACTTTAACCTATAAGAAACTAAGTATTGTCATACATTCGTTTCAACCTTACAAATTGACAAGCCTCACTGAGCAACTTAATTTCGCCATGTAATCCTCATTCTGAGATCGAAAACAATAAATCGTAGCTTCATGACCGCATGGTATAACTTTCGAAACTTTGATTTCACAATCGGGACATTTACTATGACACTTATGGTTGTGATCCAATTTAACACCGCATTTGTGACCATTTGGACATGATCGCACACATTCCTTCCGACATGTGTAGTTTTCATGACTCGGATCCTTATGAGCGTGACATTTTCTGAAAATGACCCAACAAAAAAAATTCAACATATTATACGATAAGATTAATTTACTCCAAATTAAAATTTTGCAAACTTTTCTCTTACTTTGTGCATGCATGTCCACAATTGAGCCTGGTGTCACAAGGTTGGATGCAAATCCATTCGTCCGGTGAATTTCTTAAACTGCACACAATATCCAGCTGAACATAATCCACAATTCAAAGGGAAAATAAATTGACTTGAGTCAAACATTAAACACCAATAGGAAATAAAACATTGTTTTTATAGTCGTCGATCATAAGCCTACCGGATGTTTGCAAGCAGGAATAATCACACTAATTTTTGATTTGCAAGCAATTTCTTCCGGTTGTTGGAAGCATGAGGTATTCTTCTCATGATCACATGGAAGTAGCTTCTTGACAATTTGCTGACATTCTCCGCTCATTATATCTTGGTGACACGGCATTTGAAGTTTGTGACCACAAGGTAATAGTTTGACGACTTGTGTAGCACAACGGTAAGATGACTCATCAATGTAACATAATAATTTTTTGAAATGACCACAAACCAGTTGCGTGTCGACGCTTACAGTACACCTAGGGCATATTTCGAAACAATCTAAAGGATAAAATATTGGTAGTTTAAATAATAAAAAATTGACAAAGCTATTCAAAAAGTAGAATTTACCAAAGCGGCATGGGTGACCATATTTTTCGCATGACTTTGGACACGGGAATCGGCATTTGTACTCAATATGGTCCTTGTCAATAATATGGCACATGAGTGAACAAATGTGACCGCAGCGCTTGAGTTGAGTTTCACACATTTTTGAACATCCACCTTCTGGAGCTTTGTCAAAGTCTTCTGCATATATTACTGGGAGTATATCACCATGAACTTGACACTTCAGTGACAACTGAGGTCCAATATTATCTTTTCGCTTTAGAGTATCCACAATCTCTTCCCATATACGCGAGGAAGTTACCATTGAACCCATATTCCCAATCACGTATAGGCCATGTCTGCCCAGAATTTACAATAATTATTGTACAATTATCATTTTTGAATAATCAGAGAAACAAGTTGTTCGGTAGATGACGTACTTAGCTCGAGAGAGTGCTACACAAATTCTGTTTTCAGTTTTCAAGAATCCAATATTTCTTTCTTCGTTGCTTCGCACAAGAGAGAGGAGAATGATATCGTTCTCTTCTCCTTGAAAATTGTCCACCACTGTAACTCGAACGCCATGACAAATTTCTTCTTTCCAAATCAGCTACAGAAAAAAATTAGAACTACATGTTTGAGAATAAAACACAAAAGGTAAATAATTAGTTACTTTTTTAATTAGAAACATCTGCCCAATGTAAGTAGTGATGATTGTAATACTGTCCGCTCCATAGCCTTGGAGACGAAGATGTCTACAAAGACGAACTAGAAATTTTGCTTCGTGTAAATTAGACTTACTTGTAGAATCCGCTTCCTGTAAAATAATTTCATAAAAATCAAACCAGATCAATCAGAGCTTAGTTAAAACATGAAATACAATTTACATCGGTTTCCAACTCTTTGTGGGATATGAAGAATAAATTGGATTCCATTCCCAACACCAAAGGATACTCAAGAACAGATTCATGATTTTGAAGACTGTCATAGATGGTTGGAACAATGAGTTCACAGATGTCTGGTCTCATTCGATGTTGCACCTGCGACCATATACAAAATAATTTTACACGGCTCAAAATGCTCAATAAAAATAGTTATTACATCGAGCCTGTACAAATTCAAATCATTGTTTATCATTCTCTCGAATAAAGAAATGTCCAGATTAAAACCCTTCTGTGAAGTTAGTTCATAAACTGCAGTCTTTGGACGGAGTTGCTTATGATCACCTTGACATACGTACACTTACTGTTAGTTATTTACTTCAGTCTTTCAATAAATCAAGAGACCGTATTAGAATCTAACCAATCAGGATCAAATGTTCACAGTGCTGAGTAATAGAAGTGACTACATGGGATTCGAGAACCTCCGCTGCTTCTTCCACAATTACTGAAAATAAATCGATGCTGTAATTAACGACATGACCAAAAGCATGAATAACTTTAAGTTGTTACCCATTCGAGACTTCATCATGTGTAGAAGTGAGTTATGCTTGGCAGCTCCAGTTGTAGTCATACCTACAAATTTAGCGTTCTTGAGAAGTAAACTGTAGCAGGAATTCTCTACTTCTTTGTGCTCCTTGTCCATGTTCACCAATTTTTCTTCTAGCTTAACAATAGCCTTCAAAACTTCCTTTTTGCATTTCTCCAATAAATGGAAATAGATCGACCAGGTATTGAGTGCAATTGGTGAATTTGAAGTGAACTTATCCATTGATCTGCACTGAGTATCAAGATCGCAAGGTTTAACTTCAAGGGGTGTCAGTCGTCCCTCGTGATACATTCTAATAATTTCTTTGATCGCCCAGTATTGTCTTCTGATCCTTCTAACTTCGTCGCTAAAGTAGTCGTCAGCGAATTGTTGTGTAATCGTATTTTGAACCACTGAATCGTCAAGCTCATTGCGAAGACAATGTAAGAAATTCTCTTCCAAAGGGTTGCTATTTGGATCAATTAGTAGATCTGGCTGATATCTATTTTCATCGAAACCTTTAAAGTCAATTTCATATTCAATTTCTTGAATTCTATTGGCCATCAACTCATCCAAGTCATAATTTTCATCATTCCCATCTTCTTCTGGTTTTTCATTCTGTTGAACTTGAACTAATGTTGATAGATGTGATTCAGCGTTAGATTTTTCTCGTGTGTCAAATCGAGATCCAAAAATGTGCGCAATCCAATCGGATGATTTGAAGTTGAAATTGTAAAAATCATCGTCCGTTAATCCAAAATATAACTCTAGAAATTCTGTACTAATTTCTGAACTATTTTTTCTGCAAACAGCGGCACAATTTAGCTTGTCCAAAAAAAATTTCTCTAACGTGTTAAAACAAACTCCGATCTCGAGAAGATTCTTCAAATTGAGGATGCCAGTGCTCTCTTTAAGCCCTTTCAAGCAATCAATCAATGTAAACCGGCGCCCGCGAATCTCACGGAGAAGTCGCTTGTGGTTGTTCAAGTTAAGTCCAAAATCACGGGGCAGTCTTCCTGTATGTTGAGCAACATTGAGGCGTTCGTGAAGAAGCAGTTCTTTCATAACGTCTGATTTAGTTTGACCTCCGACACGAATGAGTTGATCTTTTGGGTTTATGCCCAATTCCTCCATAATTGCTATAATGGCTTCTAGAAACTGGTCCAAGGCATGGTTGGTGTAACACACTACCAAAACAGGTCGACCATCGTATGATTCTTTATATCTTCCTTCATCATCATCTAAATATTCAGAAATTTCCTTGGTTTGTTCATCCTCTTCAGGGAAGAAATAGTTTTTGTTGACTAAAAGAAATTTTGCGAGTTGGATTCCGATGAATGTCTTACCAGTCCCTAGTAAATATATTATGAAGTCACCATTCATCTAAAAGGACTAAACTATATCCTAATAAAACAATTATAGTTTACCCGGGGGTCCTTGAATGATACTGATTTCCCTCGTAATAGCAGCACAAAAGGCTCTGTACTGAGAAGGATCCATTCCCAGTTCATATGCTGTAGGCCAAGTGGAGATGTCACGGATATCAGCCAACCCATAATCCCATGCACAATTTTCATCGTGGTTGTTCATATTGGGCATCAACATTCGAAAATTGACCGGTTTGTCAATTTTTTGAATGTAAGGAGGACAACGTAGAGCAACGTCAGCATCGACGATGTATTTTGCCATAGGAAAACCCTCCAGCTCAATCCCTTTCAGAGCTGATAACGTATGCCTAAGAAGACGACAATTTACCCAAATCCTCCTCATTCGCAAAGAAAATGTTCCTTCTTGTAGTAAATAATTTTTAATTACCGATAAGTTTCAAAATAGACATCGCATTCCAAGACATCGAAATAGGATTCCGCTGAAAATTCCGGTTTCGAAGCTTCCCACTTGATTCCGAAAATTCCTTCTCTTTCAAGTTCCTGCACCTCCCTTTTGCAAATGGTGGCGAAGTAGACTGTTTCAAAATTATCCTTGGTGAGGAGGAGGAAACTGCCAGTGAGCAGTCGTTTGGATTTATCCCACTTCACTTTAGTCAGGTATCTGCTGTTGCTGTAATCCAACCGCATGACATAATATGGCGTATGCCTGTCGAAATTAAGACGAGGAAATAATTGGCAGTTAAGGTATACTTTAACAGTGCCTGGGCTCATCCGTTTTCTTCCGTCTCTAGAAATAATAAGAAAAGGTGGGAATTACAACTTATGACTAATTGGTCATAGTTACAACACGTTGATTGTTTTGTTTTGATATTATATGATATAGGGTCATCTTAGATAATTGTGAGNTGGTCATAGTTACAACACGTTGATTGTTTTGTTTTGATATTATATGATATAGGGTCATCTTAGATAATTGTGAGAAGTAGTTTCTCGAATGCAAATAAATCGCTCCAGGCGTTCGAACAGAGGAATTAACTGAATAAAAAGCATATAACGATAGAGAATCGTATTTTGAATAAGTTTTACAAAAAAGATTTTTTTTTAGGAAAAACCTTTATTCCCCTATATTTTGTCAGTCAAACTCGGAAAAGTGAAAAAAAAATTCACAATTAACTAATTTGACTCTAAATTCATTATTAAAAGTAACGTTTACTAAATTACAAGAATTTTGTCTCACTTAACCAAAAAGTAGTCCTGGATACCTTTCCGAAGAGGAGCAACAAAGTCTTCTCTCAGCAAACGATATTGGACATCTAAATAGTCTTGAGCTGAAGGATATTTCCCTTTTATCAAGCTTGGTCTTAAAAAAGCTTTCTGGTCCGAAAGAAGTTCTTCTGGTGTAGGAACCACTGGAATGCTTCTGAAATCATTGGGTGGTGCTTCCTTCCATAGGCGGTCAACAGCATTCAACTGCCTCATCCTTTTTGCTGAAGACGCACCAGTGTTACATTTCATTGCTTCAGCTCTCTTCATCTTATACTGTTGAATTGAATGTTTGTGTTTTTCAAATTTCTCCTTCAAATCATCCAACTCATTCACTTTATTACGACAGGATGGATTGGTTTTTAGAGCACTGATGACCAATGTAACAGTTGTCGCAAGTGCCAAAAATTTTTCAGGGAGCTGATTTGGCATTTTTTCGTTGACAAACTTACAAAAACTGTGTACATTGTCCAGTAGTATAAGCCTGAAACCACCATCGCCTTCCTGTCTAATTTTGACCAATTCAGAATTAATATCCGTCCTTCCGAAACTATCCTAACCGGTAACTTAACAAAAATACCTGTTTGTAGATTCTCCGTTTATAGTAAGAGATGACAGTTGCAATTGTTGATCTTCGGAAAGCCTTAGAGTAAAGTTTGTCAATTGATCTAAGAATGAGGGTCGGCAACATTTAGCAACCAATTGATTCCTTTGCATGAGCAGGTTAGATGGTCCACATAGCTTTTCTCCTAATATCTGAATGAGAGTGGGCAATTTATCCGTCTCAGAATTCAAATATTCTGAACTCAATAATTCTTCGAATGATTTCTCCTTTGAACTAAGAATCGTGATGACTTCGTCAGGGTCTCTTGAAACTAGTCCAGGGAGTTCATCGGCAAATGCGTCGGCGTAATCTCGAGATGTGTAAAGACTTCTAACATAATTGAGAGCATTTAGACTTTTGTCTGCTTATAGGAAGATGTCACTTTTGACAGCGGGAAAGTAACGGTAGCACCAATTACCGTTATCAAAATGAGAGGTATCTTTTGGCCTGATAGCGGTTGCGGGAAAAAATTCTCGAACGTAGCGTTAGCATGGACCCTGATAGAGATACAGGTAAATTTTTTGTCCAAGTAGTGGTACTAGCGAGTCATGATCTTGATAGCATTAGTGGGAATCTTAAGGATCAACTTTTCGACTCTACCAGCAAACGCAGAAAAAGCTAAAGCAGAAACGTGCATCTAACCAGTAGAACAAAGCTCTAAACTGATTGAGTTGTTCCTTAAACCTTATTGATATTGGTTTAGAACGTTATCCGTTCCCATTCATTATCATATCATTAATGGAATCTGGATCCAGAGTATTCATCATCTTCATCAGGTTAGAAATATTTATCTTTCTTCAGTGTTTATTTTCAATTAATTTTCTCTTTTAAGACATGTCTGTTTCCAGGGTGTCGTGGTTTAAATCAATTGGTTTAAACCATGTTTTTTTTTAATTACGGAAGGCTCTAGGTTCGTCCCATGCTTGTTTTTATAATGTCGGCTTACATACAGAAAAGTTTGTTTAAACCAAGTGTTTTTTTTTAAACCATTATTCTTTTAAAACTATCTAAAACATCTTCAGATGTCACGATTCGTGACGAAATGCAAAAACCCAAAAGAAAATTTATTCAAAAAAAAAAATTTATTCAAAAAAAAAAAAAAAAAAAAAAATGTATCTTACGTAAATAAGTAGATTTGCCCCGAAGCTTCGGCTGCCGAAGCTTCTGCTGCCGAAGCTTCTGCCGCCGAATCATGTACTTTTAAGTGTTTCGGCGTGGGCCGAATCTTTGTTGCTCTGATTCGGCGTTTCGGCCGAAACATTGATAACTGGCTAGACTCCGAAAAATTTAATCAAATTGGTTTCAGTTACCTCAATTTTATTTGGTCTTGCTGTCAAATTACAAGAAATGGACTGAGGTGAGGTAGCTGGGTAACATTAAATCTAGTTTTAACATTAATGGCTAAGTGTACCATCTTCGGTTATTCGTTATCGGCGGCTAGAGAAAATTTAATCTTTATATTTTAATCGGAGGAAATTGGAGAATTAACTTTAACCACCGATTAATTTTCGAAGGGATGCTTGTCACCTGTAATCACTACAATTCCGCTTGATAGATCGGTCATCGAGATAATTAAGTTTGAAGTTAGGACTAGTTGGTATTTCAATCCACGGTTACCTAACCGACCATGGTGCACACAGCTATAAGCCTAGAACGACGTTCAATATTCAAAGTCTAATGTCTACGTGCACCATAGTTAGTTAACCGTCGGTTAAAAAGCCAACTAGTTCCAACTTCAGCCTTAATTATCTCGATGACCGCTCGATTTAGCGGCTTTGCAGTGATTAGAAGTGTCAAGTATCCCTCCGCCAATTAATCTGTGGTTGAAGTTAATTTTCTCCGACTAAAATATAACCAATAATTAAATTTTTTCTAACCGCCTGTATTACTAACCGACAATAATGCAACCAGCCATAAGAGAGGCAGATTTTAATTTAGTACCGCCAGCATTTTCCCGTCATCTCATCTATTGCTAGTTTTTTCTGTCGTTCAATAAAAATGGTCCTTTATAGCAGGGGCATACGTGTTCCCACTTGTTATATAACAGGTGGCAAAAACTCTGGGAATAGTTTAGTAGTGAGTCTATCGTAATTAAGTTAAATTAAAATACGAAATCAAAAGTAAGTTTCCGAAACAAAAAATAATGAAATAATTTTGCGACAGTTTTATNGTTGCATGGATTGAAGCACCGTTTGGTTGGATATTAATTACTTTGAATAATTAGTTATGATTAATTTGTTTGTTCTTGGGTCTGGATGAGACTATTTTTGAATAATTCCTCATCTAACTTCACTCCCTCCACTTTTTATTTTTACCGCTGTTCATCAAATNTCTTTGTTCTTGGGTCTGGATGAGACTATTCTTGAATAATTCCTCATCTAACTTCACTCCCTCCACTTTTTATTTTTACCGCTGTTCATCAAATGTCTCAACTTAACTTAAGAGAAAACAACTTTCATTAGTATCCGTTTTTTGTAAACATGCTGTATAACAGGTGGCAAAAACTGTGGGAATAGTTTAGTAGTGAGTCTATCGTAATTAACTTAAATTAAAATACGAAATCAAAAGTAAGTTTCCGAAACAAAAAATAATGAAATAATTTTGCGACAGTTTTATTCTTAAAAAAATAACGAAACCCTGACGACAAGTATATTCTTGGCAACCCGATTCGATAGACACGTCACACGCACGATTTGGCTGTTTCGGCCGAACCTTCGGTCAAAGATTCGGCCTCGCANTTGGCTGTTTCGGCCGAACCTTCGGTCAAAGATTCGGCTTCGCAGAAACGGGTTACCCCTTTGTTTCTGTTTCGGCCGAAACGGAATTTTACCCGTTTCGGGGCAACCCTAATTATTAGCTAATTTATCCAGTGCTACGGCAAAGGCTTGCGACGTAAGTAAGAGTAATGTTACCAGACCTTTTAAGCAGCGTTCGACAAACACAGTTTTCTGAACGCTTTTCGGAGTGTGACTCATTATGGTAGCCTCACTAATCTTTCTAAAGTCACCAATATTATGTATTTATTTGTTCTTTATATTCTAAAAACAAAACCCTTTATATAAACTCAATCCCTTAAAAAAGTATAACTTTGGTTAGGTAATGTGTTTNAAAAAAATAACGAAACCCTGACGACAAGTATATTCTTGGCAACCCGATTCGATAGACACGTCACACGCACGATTCGGCTGTTTCGGCCGAACCTTCGGTCAAAGATTCGGCCTCGCAGAGACGGGTTACGCCTTTGTTTCTGTTTCGGCCGAAACGGAATTTTACCCGTTTCGGGGCAACCCTATAAATAAGTATAAGTAAATCAGCAACCGCTGCACTGGCTACCTTACTCTTAATTACGCGCACTGGTAGAAGGAATCCAAGTGACACCTGTGAACAACCTACTGCATTCGTATATTATTAGTTACCTTCGACCTCTACCACCGGATGAACTGAACGAGATTCTACTGTCTAACCTTTTGCAATGTACCCTTGAATTATGAATACCCATGTGTGGAATATGGGTGAAAGAATTCGTATTTTGGTATCCACGACGGCCTCTAGTAAACTGTGAGCCTTTTCTATTGTTACTGAGTCTTGGAGATCCAGCGGTTGAAGATGAAGTGAAGGAATCAGGAAATCCCCTCCTATATGAGAAATTCCCATGACTCCACGGTGGAGCGCTCATGCTGTAAAATAACAGTAAATATTTACTAAAAGTAAAGCAAATCCTGATATAAAATCGGTGGCATTTCGACTAAACCAGAATGAAAATTATTTAAAAAAAAACACGAAAGATGTTATAAGTATATTAGTCGGTTTGTAACATTTTTGGCTATATCTCCTAATACGCAATAGTTAATTGTGGCAAAACAGAAGAATTGATAGACAGTGACGACGAACCTGACTACAACGATGGAAGATGGAATTTCTNTAATTGTGGCAAAACAGAAGAATTGATAGACAGTGACGACGAACCTGACTACAACGATGGAAGATGGAATTTCTCAAAAAATGTGACGTAACTAATCCAAAAATGCCTTGGTTGTTTGTCCGACTGTCACAAACGCAAACGTCAGAGCAAGTCCACNTAATTGTGGCAAAACAGAAGAATTGATAGACAGTGACGACGAACCTGACTACAACGATGGAAGATGGAATTTCTAAAAAAAATGTGACGTAAATAATCCAAAAATGCCTTGGTTGTTTGTCCGACTGTCACAAACGCAAACGTCAGAGCAAGTCCACACACACAACTGAACTGGAGGAAACTCTGGAATGCATGTAAAGTTAAATAAATGAAAAACGGTAGAGCGTCAGTTTGGTTGTTGACATGCGCCTGGTGTGAATCATAACACAATCCGTCAATCTCTAATCAGTACACACACAGCACACAGCACAGCAAACTTACCGTTACATTCAATTTTTTGGTCCTTACACTAATGACGTCTGGATTTGATTTTATTAACAATTATACTCAATTTTGTCAAGTTGCCTACCTTAACATAAACCTATTCTTATTTCATTTCATTCTTCTTCGTCAATACACAAACCCATAACCACACTATGAATCCCGTAGAACTAAGTTCTTATGTAGAAAGTTAGTAAACTCATTAGAATGGAGTAATCGCTCGGTTCCTTCTGCTTTCTTATTATGTCAAATATATCTGATTGGGTCTAAGAAAAAAGTAATTTTGAACATAACATCTGTCCAAAGCAAATGAAATAAGTTTCACATGGATGTTCTTACAACAAAAATAAATTTTATCAGCCGGGATAGAGCCGTAAATATCCATTTTGCCGACTGTTGGACATATTGACTATGTGATGGTGCTTCTAAGGTGTCTCGTAGTGGCCTCGACTTTAAATCCTTGAAACAAAAAAATTCATGTTCATAAGCGGAATCATCAAGCCACACAACACGCAACTGTCTTTGAGATTAAAAATAGAATTGAACAAGAATTCTGATGTGGCCAATTTCAAAAACTCCTTTGACTTACATGTAAAAATTGTAACTATGGGCAGTTGGGCACCAGCAGCACTTCTCTGGCTTGTCTACGGCGACACTAAAGATAAGCCACCCTGTATTTCAGAATGCAATTTCCATATGAACATTATAATGGTACTGTGAAGGGGATTCTGTATCGCCCGGTGGTTAGATGTGAGGAGACTCGTACTCTAACAATAGCCAAGCGAGGCTTTAATCCCCAGAGATAATGACAAGTATGAGTTAAAAACTCTCCTGTGAGATAAGGAGACCCATGGTCCAGTGTAGAAATACACAGGCTACTATACTTTTTGTCTCACAGTACACTATGAAAATATTTTACAAAATCGTCTGACCTTGTTTTGATTGTCGTATTTTGTTTAACCCTAAGGATTATTATTAATTATTTGGTTTTCGGTGTCTGTCGACTCGACAGTCTGTTTGTGAAATAATCATGCTAAAACCATGATTCATGATGATGATAATTAGTTGACTCTTAAATGCCAAGCACTTTTGCCAGAGTTTTATTGATACCTTTCTTGCTACCTCAGCACTGTTCTACAGTTATCAAATATACCGGGTTCTCTAATTCGAATCATCCATCCGGTCTTTGATCCTTGCTAAAGACAAGCGGAACTCACTTCAATTTAAAACCGCCTCACTCGATTAAATAATACACGATTTGCTTCTATAATTATCAATCTTACAACACTGGTCTACAGGTTATTAAGACCGGTCGAAGCTTACTTTTGTCCCATGCTGTTTCCTTGGAAAAGCAGTGATCTTAAGAATTTGTGGAGTTTATTTTAGAAACAAAATGTTTTATGAAGAAACTCTTAACAGTTAAAAAACATTGAAANGAAAAGCAGTGATCTTAAGAATTTGTGGAGTTTATTTTAGAAACAAAATGTTTTATGAAGAAACTCTTAACAGTTAAAAAACATTGAAAAGTAGCATTTGACGGCAAAAAAATCAAGTCTCTAAGATTGCAGGATCAGAAATTAAAAGTTTGGAAATTTAAATTTTTGGATATTATTTTGAGACGATATTCTAAAATTTGATTACCCAAAAATTTCAGTCTTTAAAAACTCATAACTTCTGATCCAATCATCATGGAGACTTGACTTTTTTACGTCAAATTCTATTTTACAATGGTGTTTCTGAAGGTTTTAAGGTTTGTTTATGTTTATTGTGCAGGTTTCTTGGGTTTTTACTTTCATTCATTTGTTTCGTCTATTATTTCAGATTCAATCTGCTAGGCAATATGTTTAGGTATTTTTTGAGGTTTTATTAAATTTATATAATGGAAAATTTATTCGAAAATTTAGTAGTCCGCCGATAAATGTCAGATGCATAATATATGCCAAATTACCGAGTCATTGACGTATTACTTAACTAATTTCACGAGTGGCGGTATTTTTCATATATTAAGTCATCTACCCTTGAATTTTCAATCTAATTTGACATTAATTTTTCCTTATTCACATTTCTAAACTCCTCAGAGTACAATATTCGCTATAATTCAGAAGTCGGCAATTTAAACAATCCCATTCAAAAAAATTAAGATTTTTAAAATTGCATTAAAATCAAAAGTTTATGTACTTATTTACATTCAAAATGGAATACATCATTTTAAAACACACTGTATAAATGAAAAAAACAACTTAACTTGTTTACATTGAAAAAAAGTAGGATGAGTCATTCTCGTGTGGTAAAAATTTAAGATGCTGTCAACAGAAGTTATCGTGCAAAATAAGCATCCTGTGTAAGGATAAAAATCATAAAGCAATAATATCCTGATGCGGTGTAAGTTTATAAAAAAAAGTGATAAAAAAAAATTGTGTTAACTTACATAATGTATTGTATTGCATTTGCTTTGCATCTCTAAAATGTTCATGTCAAAATTGAGTAATTTGTTGTACCTACTGATTTTTGAAGCTAGCAAGGTCATGACCCGAACTCAGTAAATTGTTAAGTTCAATTACCTAACAATTTCATTAGATGATTTTTCCATAATTACGAAACTTAGAAAATAAAGATTATATCCCTGGATTTTTCTAGTAGTTCAACTTCAAATTATCATTTATTCTGTTCCACCACCGTATTTCCTCAATTATGAGGCAAACATTTTTCAGCTCAATCTTAATTCGATCATAAAGAGCAAGTCAAGACGCAATTTTTTTTATGAAGTATTGCCAGGAAAAATATTATAGACATCACTATTTTTCAGTATGAAAACTGGTTGTATAAAAATGGCCAGGTGAGTTAAACAACAAAAATCCCACCGGAAACCTCCGTTGAATTCATAAAAGGAACTGTAAAACGGAGCAAAATTCAAAATTGAGACAATCGACGAACCCAAGTGTAATGAATTATATTTAGGAACATTTTTGGTCTGAGCAGTCTACCATCTAGCGATTTAGAATAATTTAGGAGAAATGTTTTATAAAATGAGCCTTATAATCCAGAGAATACGGTTTTGGATAAAGCTACTATCGATCAAGTTTGCTATGAGAATTAATGTAGAATAGCATATAAATGGTTAGCCAATAACTCGATTTTTTATTTTTTTATTTTTTTTTTGAACTCTGGTTGCCGGCCGGAAACCAAGCATGGGTTGTCAAAGTTTACTTTATGACCAGGGACGCTCAAACGCATAAAACGCATAATCGTTGCGAAGTATCTAAATCATGCGGGAACAACGCGTGATCATAAATCTCGTCGTAGTAGACCAATTTTATGCAATAAAAAAACGCATAATTTTTTCGGTACCGCATAATTTTTTAGATGACGCATAATTTAAACTTTAGCCAGCAATTCTTTAAAAAAGAATTGATTTTGATTTGATTTTAAATGATACAGAGGAAGTTGCGTATTTGTCACCTCAAAATTAGATTTAAAATTAATTTTATAACTTTTAGTAATAATAAGCAATTAATTCTTTCGTAGANGTAGTCCGCCGATAAATGTCAGATGCATAATATATGCCAAATTACCGAGTCATTGACGTATTACTTAACTAATTTCACGAGTGGCGGTATTTTTCATATATTAAGTCATCTACCCTTGAATTTTCAATCTAATTTGACATTAATTTTTCCTTATTCACATTTCTAAACTCCTCAGAGTACNTTTGACATTAATTTTTCCTTATTCACATTTCTAAACTCCTCAGAGTACAATATTCGCTATAATTCAGAAGTCGGCAATTTAAACAATCCCATTCAAAAAAATTAAGATTTTTAAAATTGCATTAAAATCAAAAGTTTATGTACTTATTTACATTCAAAATGGAATACATCATTTTAAAACACACTGTATAAATGAAAAAAACAACTTAACTTGTTTACATTGAAAAAAAGTAGGATGAGTCATTCTCGTGTGGTAAAAATTTAAGATGCTGTCAACAGAAGTTATCGTGCAAAATAAGCATCCTGTGTAAGGATAAAAATCATAAAGCAATAATATCCTGATGCGGTGTAAGTTTATAAAAAAAAGTGATAAAAAAAAATTGTGTTAACTTACATAATGTATTGTATTGCATTTGCTTTGCATCTCTAAAATGTTCATGTCAAANAGGATTATTATTAATTATTTGGTTTTCGGTGTCTGTCGACTCGACAGTCTGTTTGTGAAATAATCATGCTAAAAAAATGATTCATGATGATGATAATTAAATTAGTTGACTCTTAAATGCCAAGCACTTTTGCCAGAGTTTTATTGATACCTTTCTTGCTACCTCAGCACTGTTCTACAGTTATCAAATATACCGGGTTCTCTAATTCGAATCATCCATCCGGTCTTTGATCCTTGCTAAAGACAAGCGGAACTCACTTCAGTTTAAAACCGCCTCACTCGATTAAATAATACACGATTTGCTTCTATAATTATCAATCTTACAACACTGGTCTACAGGTTATTAAGACCGGTCGAAGTTTACTTTTGTCCCATGCTGTTTCCTTGGAAAAGCAGTGATCTTAAGAATTTGTTGAGTTTATTTTAGAAACAAAATGTTTTATGAAGAAACTCTTAACAGTTAAAAAACATTGAAAAGTAGCATTTGNTGAGTTTATTTTAGAAACAAAATGTTTTATGAAGAAACTCTTAACAGTTAAAAAACATTGAAAAGTAGCATTTGACGGCAAAAAAATCAAGTCTCTAAGATTGCAGGATCAGAAATTAAAAGTTTGGAAATTTAAATTTTTGGATATTATTTTGAGACGATATTCTAAAATTTGATTACCCAAAAATTTCAGTCTTTAAAAACTCATAACTTCTGATCCAATCATCATGGAGACTTGACTTTTTTACGTCAAATTCTATTTTACAATGGTGTTTCTGAAGGTTTTAAGGTTTGTTTATGTTTATTGTGCAGGTTTCTTGGGTTTTTACTTTCATTCATTTGTTTCGTCTATTATTTCAGATTCAATCTGCTAGGCAATATGTTTAGGTATTTTTTGAGGTTTTATTAAATTTATATAATGGAAAATTTATTCGAAAATTTAGTAGTCCGCCGATAAATGTCAGATGCATAATATATGCCAAATTACCGAGTCATTGACGTATTACTTAACTAATTTCACGAGTGGCGGTATTTTTCATATATTAAGTCATCTACCCTTGAATTTTCAATCTAATTTGACATTAATTTTTCCTTATTCACATTTCTAAACTCCTCAGAGTACAATATTCGCTATAATTCAGAAGTCGGCAATTTAAACAATCCCATTCAAAAAAATTAAGATTTTTAAAATTGCATTAAAATCAAAAGTTTATGTACTTATTTACATTCAAAATGGAATACATCATTTTAAAACACACTGTATAAATGAAAAAAACAACTTAACTTGTTTACATTGAAAAAAAGTAGGATGAGTCATTCTCGTGTGGTAAAAATTTAAGATGCTGTCAACAGAAGTTATCGTGCAAAATAAGCATCCTGTGTAAGGATAAAAATCATAAAGCAATAATATCCTGATGCGGTGTAAGTTTATAAAAAAAAGTGATAAAAAAAAATTGTGTTAACTTACATAATGTATTGTATTGCATTTGCTTTGCATCTCTAAAATGTTCATGTCAAAATTGAGTAATTTGTTGTACCTACTGATTTTTGAAGCTAGCAAGGTCATGACCCGAACTCAGTAAATTGTTAAGTTCAATTACCTAACAATTTCATTAGATGATTTTTCCATAATTACGAAACTTAGAAAATAAAGATTATATCCCTGGATTTTTCTAGTAGTTCAACTTCAAATTATCATTTATTCTGTTCCACCACCGTATTTCCTCAATTATGAGGCAAACATTTTTCAGCTCAATCTTAATTCGATCATAAAGAGCAAGTCAAGACGCAATTTTTTTTATGAAGTATTGCCAGGAAAAATATTATAGACATCACTATTTTTCAGTATGAAAACTGGTTGTATAAAAATGGCCAGGTGAGTTAAACAACAAAAATCCCACCGGAAACCTCCGTTGAATTCATAAAAGGAACTGTAAAACGGAGCAAAATTCAAAATTGAGACAATCGACGAACCCAAGTGTAATGAATTATATTTAGGAACATTTTTGGTTTGAGCAGTCTACCTTCTAGCGATTCAGAATAATTTAGGAGAAATTTTTTATAAAATGAGCCTTATAATCCAGAGAATACGGTTTTGGATAAAGCTACTATCGATCAAGGTTGCTATGAGAATTAATGTAGAATAGCATATAAAAGGTTAGCCAATAACTCGATTTTTTATTTTTTTTTGAACTCTGGTTGCCGGCCGGAAACCAAGCATGGGTTGTCAAGGTTTACTTTATGACCAGGGACGCTCAAACGCATAAAACGCATAATCGTTGCGAAGTATCTAAATCATGCGGGAACAACGCGTGATCATAAATCTCGTCGTAGTAGACCAATTTTATGCAATAAAAAAACGCATAATTTTTTCGGTACCGCATAATTTTTTAGATGACGCATGATTTAAACTTTAGCCAGCATTCTTTAAAAAAGAATTGATTTTGATTTGATTTTAAATGATATAGAGGAAGTTGCGTATTTGTCACCTCAAAATTAGATTTAAAATTAATTTTATAACTTTTAGTAATAAGCAATTAATTCTTTCGTAGATCCGTTAGCAAAGCAAAACAGAATAGTTTATTGATTGAAGAGTCTATGTTAAAAACTCTGATGTAACTTGAAAAATTCATTTGATGATCCATATGTACTAAGGTGAAACAATTCTTAAACAAGCTGAATCTTTTTAAACACTATAACGTTCTTTCAATGAATTATTTTTCAACGAAGAACTATTTAAACGATCTAGAATAACCATGTAATAGATTAAATAAAACTCAAGTTCAATATGTTCCGAAAGGCGAAAATACGGCCTAAGAAAATACGGCCTGGAATACACAGCCGGGAAAACGCGGCCTGGAAAACACGGCCTATAGAACATAACGCCTTAGAATATACAGTCTTAACAAAATACTTTTCATTATTTATTTTAGATTTTTTTATAGTCTTCTTTTACGTCTCATAGTCATAATCCGTAGGTCCCTTAGATTGGGTTAGGTTAATTCTATGCAAACAGGAATTCCTAACAGAACGGTAAGATCTTCAAACAATACATCAATTTTAAATTCTGCTTATTTGTAGAAAAGCCGAATTAGTAGAAATGTAGGTAAGCAGGATACGATTATTTATGCTTTTATTTTAGATTTTTTTTTAGGTTTTCCTTTAGGTTTCCTTTTCGATTTTCTTTAGGTTTAGGTTGATATCGTTAGGTTTTTGTTAGGANTTAGGTTGATATCGTTAGGTTTTTGTTTTGTTAGATTTTAAGTGTGCAATGGCAACCGTCGGGATAAACTTTAAGCTTTTCTACAATTATCTTTATATAGTATTTTTAAAAGTCAGTATTGACCGCCGTATTTTTTGAGGACGTATTTTCATAGAACCAATCTGTTCCTGGCAATGAATAGAGGAATTGACTGACGTAGCTACAAAACGCATAATTTTTGACCCATGACCGCATAATCCTGCAGCAATATTTTGCATAATCAGAGCGTCCCTGTTTATGACGCATACTTTAAGCTAAAACGTTGGAAGTTTACTCATTCTCATTAAAACAAACAACGGAAATCAAACAAACAAGTATTCCTCTAGTTTGGCGCGCAGTGATTATAGATGAGCCAATAAAAAATCATTCCTTTTTGTTTCAGTTTCATCTTATTTGCGCTTGTGCGAATTTTGTGAACCTTATCTTGAATGTTTTATAATTTGTGTGAATGGTTTCTTTATTACGACTAATTTGTTTGACAATTTGAACCAATAAGGATGCCTGTACCTTTAATATTTTAGTTTTGACACATAACTTAATTTAATAGGAATAATTAGACGAGAATTATTAAAAATGACATCAATAATATCCTCAAATGGAAGTCTAATGTTATCCTTCCGATTTGTCAAAATTTTATTTATTGGATGTTTTATAAAAGTTCATAAATTTTTATTATTATTATTATAATCTCAAAAGCATTTTCGAAACTCTGGTTGCCTTCACTCAAATGTTTAAAATTTTCAGTGATGAAGCGCAATATTTCAAATAAAGAAATGAAATAGTTTTAAATTAATTTGCCTTCTCTCACCATGAGTGATTTTATTTCTCATTGTCACTGTATAATGAAATGGAATACCACCATCGAGTTACTTTACATTAATAATCTTGTCTTTCTTCAGCACATTGTAATCAACTAACCAGGAAATAGAAATGTGACAAAAAAAACTTGATTCGAACTTATAAAATAAGGCAGGGAATTTAAGTCTTGATTGTTCAGTTCATTATTGAAGAAAGTCAGGCATCGGAATAACACCGACTGGAGGAGCTTGGCGGGGTTCAGCGATTCTCAGATTCCCTTCGGCTGGAATGTGAAATCCTGAACCAGCTCCAATTGGAACCTTACAATCTGCACAAAATCCTGTTTCATTGGGCTGTCCACAATTTCCTATTGTATAAATATGACCATTTCGACATTTGTACCAACTTCCACTATAGCCGACTGCAAGGTAAATCGCCTCCACAGCTTCACGCCTCACAGCTGGTAAACTCTGTTTCATCAGGCTGTCGATCTCCTGAATTTTCAACCAAATTTCTTTAACTTTGTTTGAAATAAAGAAAAAAAAAAGATTTTTTCATACCTTTAGTTGTTCATCAAAATTCAACTGAGCAGCTTTATTGTAAACGGGAAACTTTAGAAGAGTCTTCTTTACTTTTTCACATCGCCACTCCAATTTCAATAATTTAAAATCATCCACGGAATATCTCCGGAAGAGTTGGAATAAATCCGNTTCACATCGCCACTCCAATTTCAATAATTTAAAATCATCCACGGAATATCTCCGGAAGAGTTGGAATAAATCCGCAAGCCGATTTAGCTCCATACTAAATTGCTTAATTTCCAAGTGTGAAAGTGGAAGGTTTCGATTGGTGAGAGTGGTTAGCAAACCCACATATCGCTTTTCCAGATCATTCAGACATTTTTGAGAAATACGATTCTTTACAGTTTCACTTTCATCTGGAGCCAGTCGTGCAAAAGGAATTGAAACAGGCGCAATCTCTCGTAATAATCTTGCAGCACGTCCTCGACCTATTTGCTGGAATTTACTAGTCAACGCTGGCACAACTGGACGTGAAGATGGTTGGTTTTTTGTATAACTGGGACGTAAAGTCGTACATGCATCCTCCCACCAAGCAACCAAATTCGTTAAGCTTTCCAAGACGTACTGGTCAATCTGTAAACCAATAATTAAATTTTTTNCAACGCTGGCACAACTGGACGTGAAGATGGCTGGTTTTTTGTATAACTGGGACGTAGAGTCGTACATGCATCCTCCCACCAAGCAACCAAATTCGTTAAGCTTTCCAAGACGTACTGGTCAATCTGTAAACCAATAACTAAATTTTTTTTTAACTGCTAACTCAAGTTATACTTGAGAAATATTACTGATTCGTTGAATCTGTTTCTTGAATTTTCNTTTTTTTTTAACTGCTAACTCAAGTTATACTTGAGAAATATTACTGATTCGTTGAATCTGTTTCTTGAATTTTCATTTCTGCCGAGTTGAACACATACAGACTGATTGGGAGTATTGAAGGGATTGGTCTCCATTGTATAGATTTTTTGGCTCAGATATTTTGCAAAAAACTCAATAGAATTCACTTGGGGTATCATTGCCAACTGCTTCTCAAATATTTTAGCCAATCGGGCCAATTCGATAAAGGTTTTCGTTTCATTTCCAAAAATTTGACGCTTTACTTTAATGACGTCAGAATATGCAGATAGCAAAAATTGACCATAGCGAAAGGAAGTTTGGATTGCAGTTGAACACCTAGGACATTTTTTGACCTGCAACCCTTGGTTAGCATCAGAACCTTCTCGAATCCATTTGTCAAGTCCATTCACCTCAAATATGTGTTTGCAATCAACCAAGTAGACGTATCTGAAATCAACACGTAAAATTCACATGAGAATCCACTAAATATTCAACCTTGTTAACAGCGCTCCCAATTTTGTTATAGCCTTTGTGTTATTAGATGACACTATGCGCCATCATAGTGTCACAAACTTTTAAACCTTGAAACTTCATACCGTCAGTCTGGTGAAAACATACAGAAAGATAGACAGAATTGTATACTAGAAAAAGTCAGAATTCTTTCNTCATACCGTCAGTCTGGTGAAAACATACAGAAAGATAGACAGAATTGTATACTAGAAAAAGTCAGAATTCTTTCGTCTAGTTTACGGAATTCTGTATAGTAGTGTCGTGTGAAGTGAAGAGGTCAAAAGCAGGAGATGATACTTTTGATACCGGAAAGCTCACGAGGCTTAGTAAAAAATACGCCATATAAATGTAACTGATTCAAAGTCGTCTTTTTGTGTTGTCTTCGAAACAATGTTCAGCATAAAGCAGTTATTTTAACCTGTTTATTCGAGCCTTGATAATTAGCGCTTTAGAATAAAACTTAAAGACATGATAGATTGGAACAAATTAAAATAAATGAAGACATACAACGACCAATAAATTTTATAACTAGCTTTTTGTGAAAAGTTTTGTTTTCAACTAAACACACGTAAAAATTATTGTTTGTCTGTTTAATTGTTCATAATTTCTATTTTTGTCAAAAAATTATAATTACCATAACTTAACGAGGCATGTGAAATTCCAGTTTAAAAAATCGTCGGTTACCCTTGTGAATAAAAATCGAAATGTAAGGGTTTTAACAAAAGTTTTGTTGCATTCTCAATAGTTGTAATGCTTTGCTAAAAGCAGAAATCATAGTTGCGGTTTTATGGCAAGACGATAGTTCCCCTTCCCCCCCAAGGTTTGCACACAAGACATTACTATACAGAATTCTGTCTTTAGGAAACAAAACTCTGTATGTTTTCACCAGACTCACCGTGCATTTGGATTGTCTTCGTCTCCAAAGAAGAGTTCTGTTAGTTCAGCCTTATCACAAATTCGACAGCGTGGAGGGCAAGGAGTATCACCGCATAAGCCAACACATGAATGACCACACTGTAACTTCAAAAGGCATGGTTCATCGCATAAATCTCGATTACATGGTTCCCCGCACAGTTTTGAGCATTTCTTGTGTGCGCACTTCCAACTACAACGTTCCTGAAACAAAGAAAGTAAATTATTGATATGAGATATAGAATTGTTCCATGATTAAAAATAAAATTTCTTGTGAATTTTCCATCAAACCTTGCAAGTTGTGCATGGTACACCACATTGTCTTTTGCATTTAGAGTGTTGACAACTCAGCTCACAATTTGCTGTGCATGGAGGACAAATGGTAGAACATTTGTATTTGCACCTATACAAAAATTGCAAATAATACTTAAATCTTGGCAATAAAAATCAGAAATACTTACACATGACCACATATCAAAACTCTGCTACATTTTTGTTGACACTTCTTATGCAACCTCCCACCAAAACACTCTGCACACGAACCAGTACAGCGATGTCTGCATCCAACACTATCTTCTGAAAGTTCTGCCCCACATGGAGCTTGACAATAACTGAGCAACTCATTAGGGTTTACTAGAAGTGTCCAACAGAAACGTAAGAGAGATTATTTTATGCCTAATAGAAAATCATGCGAAGAAAATAAATTATTTTCACCCTTGTCTTCTTTGCAACATGGAATCTCCACAACGTGTCCACAAGGAGATTGTAACTTACTCATAACCAACTCATTGCAACGAAATTTAGCAGCAATTTTGGAACACGAAAGAAGAACATCGTGCGGACAGTCGATGGATTTTTTGCTTACTTTAACCTATAAGAAACTAAGTATTGTCATACATTCGTTTCAACCTTACAAATTGAGAAGCCTCACAGANCTTACTTTAACCTATAAGAAACTAAGTATTGTCATACATTCGTTTCAACCTTACAAATTGAGAAGCCTCACAGAGCAACTTAAATTCGCCATGTAATCCTCATCCAGAGATTGAAAACAATAAATTGTAGCTTCATGACTGCATGGTATAACTTTCGAAATTTTGATTTCACAATCGGGACATTTGCTATGACACCTATGGTTGTGGCCAAATAGAACACTGCATTTGTGCCCATTTGCACATGATCGAGCACATTCCTTTTGACATCTGAAGTTTTTATGGTTCGGATCCTCATTAGCGTGACATTTTCTGAAAAAAAAAAAAAAACCATTCAACATATTGTACGATGAGATTAATTTACTCCAAATTAAAATTTTGCAAACTTTTCTCTTACTTTGTGCATGCATGTCCACAATTGAGCCNGAGATTAATTTACTCCAAATTAAAATTTTGCAAACTTTTCTCTTACTTTGTGCATGCATGTCCACAATTGAGCCTGGTGTCACAAGGTTGGATGCAAATCCATTCGTCCGGTGAATTTCTTAAACTGCACACAATATCCAGCTGAACATAATCCANACAAGGTTGGATGCAAATCCATTCGTCCGGTGAATTTCTTAAACTGCACACAATATCCAGCTGAACATAATCCAGAATTCAAAGAAAACATAAACTGATTTGAGTAGAACATTAAACACCAATAATCGTACCGGATGTTTGCAAGCAGGAATAATCACACTAATTTTGAATTTGCAAGCAATATCTTCCGGTTGTTGGAAACATGCGGTGTTCTGCTCATGATCACATGGAAGCAGCTTCTTGACAATTTGCTGACATTCTACACTCATTATATCCTGGTGACACGGCATTTGAAGTTTGTGACCACAAGGTAATAGTTTGACGACTTGTGTTGTACAACGGTAAGTTGACTCGTCAATGTAACATAAAATTTTTTCGAAATGACCACAAACCAGAAGCGTNGTGTTGTACAACGGTAAGTTGACTCGTCAATGTAACATAAAATTTTTTCGAAATGACCACAAACCAGAAGCGTGTCGACGCTTACGGTACACCTAGGGCATATTTCGAAACAATCTAAAGGATAAAATATTGGTAGTTTAAATAATGAAAAATTGACAAAANGATAAAATATTGGTAGTTTAAATAATAAAAAATTGACAAAGCTATTCAAAAAGTAGAATTTACCAAAGCGGCATGGGTGACCATATTTTTCGCATGACTTTGGACACGGAAATCGGCATTTGTACTCAATATGGTCCTTGTCAATAATATGGCACACGAGTGGACAAATGTGACCGCAGCGCTTGATTTGAGTTTCACACATTTTTGAACACCCACCTTCTGGAGCTTTGTCAAAGTCTTCTGCAAATATTACTGGGAGTTTATCGCCATGAATTTGACACTTCAGTGACAACTGAGGTCCAATATTATCTTTTCGCTTTAGAGTATCCACAATCTCTTCCCATATACGCGAGGAAGTTACCATTGATTCCATATTCCCAATCACGTAAAAGCCATGCCTGCCCAGAATTTACAATAATTATTGTACAATTATCCTTTTTGAATAATCAGAGAAACAAGTTGTTCAGTAGATGACGTACTTAGCTCGAGAGAGTGCTACACAAATTCTGTTTTCAGTTTTCAAGAATCCAATATTTCTTTCTTCGTTGCTTCGCACAAGAGAGAGGAGAATGATATCGTTCTCTTCTCCTTGAAAATTGTCCACCACTGTAACTCGAACGCCATGACAAATTTCTTCTTTCCAAATCAGCTACAGAAGAAAATTACAAATACGTATTTGAGAATAAAACACAAAAGGTAAATAATTAGTTACTTTTTTAATTAGAAACATCTGCCCAATGTAAGTAGTGATGATTGTAATACGGTCCGCTCCATAGCCTTGGAGACGAAGATGTCTACAAAGACGAACTAGAAATTTTGCTTCGTGTAAGTTAGACTTGCTTGTAGAATCCTCTTCCTATAAAATCCTTTAATTAAAACCCAAACAATTCGATTAAATTTTACTTTAAACATAAAATACAATTTACATCGGTTTCCAACTCTTTGTGGGATATGAAGAATAAATTGGATTCTACTCCTGACACAAGAGGATACTCAAAAACAGATTCATGATTTTGAAGACTATCATAGATAGTTGGGACAATTAGTTCGCAAATTTCTGGTCTCATTCGATGTTGCACCTGTGGAAATATTAAATACAAATTATGCAAAACTCAAACCTCTTAAGTTAATAGAGAATAGTTATATACCTCGAGCCTGTACAAATTCAAATCATTGTTTATCATTCTTTCAAATAGAGAGACGTCTAGATTAAAACCCTTCTGTGAAGTTAGTTCATAAACTGAAGTCTTTGGACGGAGTTGTTTATGATCACCTTAACATATGTACACTCAATATTAGTTATTTAGTTCAGTCTAAATCAAGAGACCGTGTTAGAATCTAACCAATCAGGATCAAATGTTCACAGTGCTGAGTAATAGAAGTGACTACATGGGACTCGAGAACCTCCGCTGCTTCTTCCACAATTACTGAAAATAAATCGATGTTGTAATTAACGATATGACCAAAAGCATGAATAACTTTAAGTTGTTACCCATTCGAGACTTCATCATGGGTAGAAGAGAGTTATGCTTGGCTGCTCCAGTTGTCGTCATACCCACAAATTTGGCGTTCTTGAGAAGTAAACTGTAGCAGGAATTCTCCACTTCTTTGTTCTCATTATCCATGTTCACCAATTCTTCTTCTAGCTTAACAATAGCCTTCAAAACTTCCTTCTTGGATTTCTCCAATAAATGAAAATAGATCGACCAGGTATTCATAGGAGTTGCTGAATTTGAAGTGTACATATTCATTGACTCGCACTGGGAATAAAGATCTTGNTCATTGACTTGCACTGGGAATAAAGATCTTGACGTGTAACTTCAAGGGGTGTCAGTCGTCCCTCGTGATACATTCTAATAATCTCCTGGATCGCCATGTATTGTCTTCTGATCCTTCTAACTTCGTCGCTAAAGTAGTCGTCAGCGAATTGTTGTGTAATCGTATTTTGAACCACTGAATAGTCAAGCTCCTTCAGAAGACAATTTAAGAAATTCTCTTCCAAAGGGTTGCTATTTGGATCAATTAGTAGATCTGGCTGATATCTCTTTTCATCGANTTCTTGAGAAGTAAACTGTAGCAGGAATTCTCCACTTCTTTGTTCTCATTATCCATGTTCACCAATTCTTCTTCCAGCTTAACAATTGCCTTCAAAACTTCCTTCTTGGATTTCTCCAATAAATGGAAATAGATCGACCAGGTATTGAGTGCAATAGGATTTGGTGAATTTGAAGTGTACATATTCATTGACTTGCACTGGGAATAAAGATCTTCACGTGTAACTTCAAGGGGTGTCAGTCGTCCCTCGTGATACATTCTAATAATCTCCTGGATCGCCATGTATTGTCTTCTGATCCTTCTAACTTCGTCGCTAAAGTAGTCGTCAGCGAATTGTTCTGTAATCGTATTTTGAACCACTGAATAGTCAAGCTCCTTCAGAAGACATTTTAAGAAATTCTCTTCCAAAGGGTTGCTATTTGGATCAATTAGTAGATCTGGCTGATATCTCTTTTCATCGAAACCTTTGAAGTCAATTTCATATTCAATTTCTTGAATTCTATTGGCCATCAACTCTTCCAAGTCATAATTTTCAACATTCCCATCTTCTTCTGGTTTTTTATTCCGTTCAACTTGAACTAATGTTGATAAATGTGATTCAGCGTTAGATTTTTCTCGTGTGTCAAATAGAGATCCAAAAATGTGCGCAATCCAATCGGATGATTTGAAGTTGAAATTGTAAAAATCATCGTCCGTTAATCCAAAATATAACTCTAGAAATTCTGTACTAATTTCTGAACTATTTTTTCTGCAAACAGCGGCACAATTTAGCTTGTCCAAAAAAAATTTCTCTAACGTGTTAAAACAAACTCCGATCTCGGGAAGATTCTCCAAATTGAGGATGCCAGTGCTCTCTTTAAGCCCTTTCAAGCAATCAATCAATGTAAACCGGCGCCCACGAATCTCACGGAGAAGTCGCTTGTGGTTGTTCAAGTTAAGTTCAAAATCACGGGGCAGTCTTCCCGTATGTTGAGCAACATTGAGGCGTTCGTGAAGAAGCAGTTCTTTCATAACGTCTGATTTAGTTTGACCACCGACACGAATGAGTTGATCTTTTGGGTTTATGCCCAATTGCTCCATAATTGCTATAATGGCTTCTAAAAACTNTCCGACACGAATGAGTTGATCTTTTGGGTTTATGCCCAATTGCTCCATAATTGCTATAATGGCTTCTAAAAACTGGTCCAAGGCATGGTTGGTGTAACACACTACCAAAACAGGTCGACCATCGTATGATTCTTTATATCTTNAAAACTGGTCCAAGGCATGGTTGGTGTAACACACTACCAAAACAGGTCGACCATCGTATGATTCTTTATATCTTCCTTCATCATCATCTAAATATTCAGAAATTTCCTTGGTTTGTTCATCCTCTTCAGGGAAGAAATAGTTTTTGTTGACTAAAAGAAATTTTGCGAGTTGGATTCCGATGAATGTCTTACCAGTCCCTAGTAAATATATTATGAAGTCACCATTCATCTAAAAGGACTAAACTATATCCTAATAAAACAATTATAGTTTACCCGGGGGTCCTTGAATGATACTGATTTCCCTCGTAATAGCAGCACAAAAGGCTNAATAAAACAATTATAGTTTACCCGGGGGTCCTTGAATGATACTGATTTCCCTCGTAATAGCAGCACAAAAGGCTGTGTACTGAGAGGGATCCATTCCCAGCTCATAAGCTGTAGGCCAAGTGGAGATGTCACGGATATCAGCCAACCCATAATCCCATGCACAAATTTCANTATCAGCCAACCCATAATCCCATGCACAAATTTCATCGTCGTTGTTCATATTGGGCATCAACATTCGAAAATTGACCGGTTTGTCAATTTTTTGAATGTAAGGAGGACAACGTAGAGCAACGTCAGCATCGACGATGTATTTTGCCATAGGAAAACCCTCCAGCTCAATCCCTTTCAGAGCTGATAACGTATGCCTAAGAAGACGACAATTTACCCAAATCCTCCTCATTCGCAAAGAAAAAGTTCCTTCTTGTAGTAAATAATTTTCAATTACCGATAAGTTTCAAAATAGACATCGCATTCCAAGACATCAAAATAGGATTCCGCTGAAAATTCCGGTTTCGAAGCTTCCCACTTGATTCCAAAAATTCCTTCTCTTTCAAGTTCCTGCACCTCCCTTTTGCAAATGGTGGCGAAGTAGACTGATTCAAAATTATCCTTGGTGAGGAGTAGGAGACTGCCATTGAGCAGTCGTTTGGATTTATCCCACTTCACTTTAGTCAGATATCTGCTGTTGCTGTAATCTAACCGCATGACATAATATGGCGTATGCCTGTCGAAATTAAGACGAGGAAACAATTGGCAGTTAAGGTATACTTTAACAGTGCCTGGGCTCATCCTTTTTCTTCCGTCTCTAAAAATAATAAGAAAAGGTGGTAATTACAACTTATGACTAATTGGTCATAGGACAGCATGTTGATAGTTTTGTTTTGATATTATAGATATAAATAATTCATTACTAAAATTATGGTTTATAAAATTACAAGAATTTTTGTCTCACTTTATCAAAAAGTAATCCTGAATTCCCTTCCGAAGAGGGACAACAAAGTCTTCTCGGAGCAAGCGAAATTGGACATCTAGATAATCCTGTGCTGAAGGATATTTCCCTTTTGTCAAACTTGGTCTTAAAAAAACTTTCTGGTCCGAAAGAAGTTCTTCTGGTGTAGGAACCACTGGAATGCTTCTGAAATCATTTGGAGGTGCTTCCTTCCATAGGCGGTCCACAGCATTCAACTGTCTCATTCTGTGTGCTGAAGACGCACCAGTGTTACATTTCAGTACTTCATCTCGCTTCATCTTATACTGTTGAATTGAATGTTTGAGCTTTTCAAATTTCTCCTTCAAATCGTCCAACTCATTCACTTTATTCCGACAGGATGGATTGGTTTTTAGAGCACTGATGACCAATGTAACAGATGTCGCAAGTGCCAAAAATTTTTCAGGGAGCTGATTTGGCATTTTTTCGTTGACAAACTTACAAAAACTGTGTACATTTTCCAGTAGCATAAGCGTGATACCGCCATCGCCTTCCTGTCTAATTTTGACCAATTCAGNTACCGCCATCGCCTTCCTGTCTAATTTTGACCAATTCAGAATTAATATCCGTCCTTCCGAAACTATCCTAACCGGTAACTTAACAAAAATACCTGTTTGTAGATTCTCCGTTTATAGGAAGAGATGACAGTTGCAATTGTTGATCTTCGGAGAGTCTTACAGTAAAGTTTGTCAATTGATCTAAGAATGAGGGTCGGCAACATTTAGCAACCAATTGATTCCTTTGCATGAGCAGGTTAGATGGTCCACATAGCTTTTCTCCCAATATCTGAATGAGAGTGGGCAATTTATCCGTCTCAGAATTCAAATATTCTGAACTCAATAATTCTTCGAATGATTTCTCCTTTGAAATAAGAATCGTGATGACTTCGTCAGGGTCTCTGGAAACTAGTCCAGGGAGTTCATCGGCAAAATCTCGAGATGTGTAAAGATTTCTAACAATTGAGAACATTTAGACTTTTGTCTGCTTATAGGAAGATATAACTTTTGACAGCGAGAAAGTAGCGGTAGCACCAATATTGCTACCGTTATCAAAATGAGGTATCATTTAGCCAGATAGCGGTAGCGTGAAAAAAAATTCTCAAACGTAGCGCTAGCAGGGACCCTGATAGAGATAACAGGGAAATTTTTCGTCAAAGTAGTGGTACTGGAAAGTTAGAATCTTAAATAGCATTAGATGGATCGACTTCTCAACTCTAGTAGCAAAACCAAAAAAATCTAAAGCANATAGCATTAGATGGATCGACTTCTCAACTCTAGTAGCAAAACCAAAAAAATCTAAAGCAGAAACGTGCAGCTAACCAGTAGAACAGAGCTCTTAAACTGAATGAGTTGTTCCCTAAACCTTATTGGTATTGGTTTAGAACGTTATCCATTGCCATTCGTTATCACTAAAATGGAATCTAGATTCAGAGTATTCTTCATCAGCTCAGAAATATTTATCTTTCTTCAGTGTTTATTTTTAATTAATTTTCTCTTTTAAGCCATGTCTGTTTCCAGGGTGTCGTGGTTAAACCAAGTTTTTTTTTAACCATTGGTTAAAATCTACAAAATGTCATGATGTCATGTCAACTATCTAAAAAATCTACAAAATGTCATGGTTCGTGGAGAAATGCAAAAAGCCAGAAAAAATTTATTTCAAAAAAAAAATTAAAAACAAATTTTAAATTTTTCGAAAACATCCAAATGTTAGGTTATCTAATATTGTTGGTAAGAAAGCTAACTTCTTCTTTTCTTCGTCTTACCGACAATTCGGATACCCCATAGATAAAATGGATGAACGTCATATTTCTCCCTCAGAGTTGGGCATCATTTGCGAATTTCGAAAATATAAACTAGCAACTGCATTTTAGGACTAAGTGTTCTCCATGACTCCCAGTTTGGTATGAGTCAATCATTGACTCTAGGAGTCATGACCACGAAACATTACTAGCCGAAACCCTAACGGTTGTTAGGTGTTTCGAGAGGAGTAATAATATAGTGTNAAATATAAACTAGCAACTGCATTTTAGGACTAAGTGTTCTCCATGACTCCCAGTTTGGTATGAGTCAATCATTGAATCTAGGAGTCATGACCACGAAACATTACTAGCCGAAACCCTAACGGTTGTTAGGTGTTTCGAGAGGAGTAATAATATAGTGTACTCAAAATAATATTACCTTCAGTGGAGTGAAACATATTTTTGCTTTTTCGGAAATTAAAAAAAAGTATTCGGTGTCAAAACTTAATCAGGATTTTTGAAAAATTTGTTAATTTAGCAAATATCCGAACCCGGGCATTATCAAAATTCCGGGTTACAAATTAAAGTTGAATTATTGAGATGAAAATAATTACGNGGGGGGGGGGGGGGGGGGGGGATTCAATTTGAAAAATACCCGAATTCAGGTTTTTATAAAAATTTTCGGCATAGAAACTAAACTTCACCAATTTGGATAAAAAAATTATGATTGGGTACTAAATTACGTCAGGAATTCTGGAAAATACCCCAATCCGGGTAATTCTCCGTGTTAGAAACTAAACTTAGCCAATTTGGATCCTTTTTTGAAATTTACATTTACAATACGTTGCAATAAATATTAACAATTGTCCTTGAACTCTGTCTGTAACCCTGTATGTNTAACAATTGTCCTTGAACTCTGTCTGTAACCCTGTATGTTTAAAGTGCCCGGATTTGGGTATTTTCCAAAATAATTAATTTCCTATTATTTCCTGACGTAATTTAGTACCCGCTCAAAAATTTTTCATCCAAATTGGTGAAGTTTAGTTTCTAACACGAAAATTTTATTAAATATCCAAATTCGGATATTTCCCAAATTAAATTTTTTTTTAATTCCTGACAAAAAAGTCAACTTTACTTTGTAAACGGGAATTTTGATAATGCTCGGGTCCGGCTATTTCCTAAATTAAAAATTTTTTTCAAAAATCCTGATCAAATTTTGACACCAAATACTTTTTTTAATTTTCGAAAGAAGCAAAAATAAATTGTTTCACTCCACTGAAGGTCAAAATTATTATTTTGAGTTTACACTATATATTACTCTCTCTCTCGAAACTGCGGAAAATACCCGTTAGGGTTTCGGCTAGTAATGTTTCGTGGTCATGACTCCTAAAGTCAGTGATTGACTCTTACCAAACTGGGAGTCATGGAGAACACTTTTAGTCCTAAAATGCAGTTGCTAGTTTACACATTTTCGAAATTAGCAAATGATGCCCATCTCTGAGGGTGGAATGGGACGTTCATCCATTTCATCTATGGGGTATCCGAATTGTCGGTAAGACAAAGAAAAAAAGAAGTTAGCTTTCTACCAACAATACCACAAGAGTAAATCAGCAACCGCTGGCTGCGCTGGGTTGGCATTTTTTGATTTTTTTTTGAAAAAAAAAAAATCAAAAAAATCGATTTTTTTTTTGATTTTGTAATTTTTTCTGACACAACTGCAGCAAACTTCAGTTTCAGTCTCTTCNACAACTGCAGCAAACTTCAGTTTCAGTCTCTTCCCCGTTCAATTTCTTTCCTTGGAATTTTGGGTGAAGAATATTTGCCAAAAAATGATGCTGACAAACCGCTTGTCTCATTCTTTCCCGAAGAAGCTTGAATACTTTGTGTGCGCTTTTCTTCTTTTGATTTAAATCAATGATTTTTTTGAAAAAATCATTTGACTTAAATCAATGATTTTTTTGAAAAAATCATTTGACTTAAATCATGGTTTAAATCACTGATTTAAATCATTTGATTTAAATCGTTTGATTTAAATCATGCCAACCCAGTGGCTGCACTCAGTGGTGTTACTCCTACGCGCACTGGTTAGAAGGAATCCAAGTGACACGTGAACACAACATGCTATTTTGTATATTATTAGTTACCTTCGACCTCTACCACCAGATGAACTGAACGAGATTCCACTGTCTAACCTTCTGCAATGCACCCTTGAATTACGAATACCCATGTGTGGAATATGGGTGAAAGAATTCGTATTTTGGTATCCACGACGGCCTCTAGTAAACTGTGAGCCATTTCCATTGCTACTGAGTCTTGAAGGTCCGGCCGTTGTTGAAGATGAAGTTGAGGAGACAGAAAATTCCCTCCTATAATACCAATCCCCATGGCCACTCAGTGAAGCTCTCATGCTGTAAAATAACAGTAAATAAGTAAAACAAATCCTGATATAAAATCGGTGGCATTTCGACTAAACCAGAATGAAAATTATTTTTAAAAACGCGAAAGATATAAAGTAAATTAGTCGGTTTGTCACCAGGGTTGGCCAACCGTATACTACTTCCTTGTAGTATACGTATACTACATGTAGTATACAGAAATCCATAACTACAAAAGTAGTATTAGTATCTTTCGTAGTTTTCGTATAGTTCATCTTTATTTTTTTTAAGCGCATTCCTATTTCTAAGCTTGGGTGGTCTCTCAAAACGACCGAAATCATCATTCGTTACAGGTTGACTTTTTTTCACATTAGTAGCAAAGACGATTTAAAAAATTACTTATCAAAAGCCAGTAACGAGAATCACATTCGACCTCCGTGACGCGGAGTTCATTCACGATTTTGAGCTTCAAAACACAATCTAATTTCAAGCTACCAGCAATTTCGCAATTTTCGGAATGCCACGTACAAAAGATTGCATTTGGAAACATTTTCACAGGGAACAAAATTCCTAAAGTCACATACCTTGGCCCAAGTGCAAGTTATGTCAATGGAGAGATGCTGGAATTGTGGAAAAGTTGAAGGCACACTTCTCAACACACAGTATCGAAGCATTCGATTTCGGTACACAAGGTAATAGAATGTCGGATTATTAGAATCAGAATGATTTGTTATAATCTATTACTTTTGGTTAAAGGAAACGCAATCCTCGCGGATTTGGGTAAGTAATACCTCAATCGATCAGAAATTTTATGTAGATTACGAATCTGGCATTCATTAGTGGCGGTCAAGTCAAATTTTGAAAATTTTTTGCAAATTTGTGCAAAAAATAGATTTTTTTTTGCACTGTCTTACCCTAATATCCTCCTGGAATTGGGTAAGTGATACCTCAATCGATCAGAAATTTAATGTAGATTACGAATCTGGCAATTACGAATTACATAACAATGTTTTTCTTAGGTAATTAATAGACGTATTCACGCATACACGGATCGGTAACATGCACAATCGTGATTGGGTTAGTTGAGCGTGATTGCATACCTGAAACGGATATCGCGTTCAGGTAGTTCAGAACATATTTCCCCGCGGCGTTTGAACGAGCCTTCGGCTCGTTCAACAGCGGAGTTTTCGGAGGCGCGCCGAAGATTGCGCGCCGCCATTTCTTTCGCGTAATAACAAAATACTGATGAAATATTTTATTGATTAATAACCTAACGAATCCTAATCCTAACAACGAATGCATATTAAATCCTATTTTTGTTCCATTTAGAATAATTCATAACTTTTTTTCTATGCGTTTCCGGTGAAAAAAATTTTTTTTTCATATTTGTGATCAGCGACCCCATTATTAGTCTACAAAATAAACTTCATCATAATTTGAGGTGCTTCGGAATACCTAATTTTTTCCCCACCCATTTGGGTAAGTCACTTCAAAAAAAAATTTTTTTTTTTGGCACAAATTTACAAAATTTCACAAAATGAGACTTGACCGCCATCAACGGATGTTAGATTTGTAATCTAGGTGGAATTTCTGATCGATTGAGGTATAGCTTACCCAATTCCACAAGGATATTTCGGTAAGACAGTGCAGAAAAAAAAAATTTTTTTTTTGCACAAATTTGCAAATTTTTTGCAAAATTTGACTTGACCGCCACTAATGAATGCCAGATTCGTACTCTGTATAAAATTTCCAATCGATTGAGGTATCACTTACCCAATTCCGCGAGGAGTGCGTTTCCTTTAATTGTTCCTTACTTTTTGCCGTAGTGTACAAAGTAAACGAAGTATACCGCTGTAGTATACGGTATACTACGTATTATATGTAAGTATATGGTATATTTCAATTATACCGTATTATACCCAACCCTGTTTGTCACATTTCTGGCTATATCTCCTAATAGGCGTGTAATTAATTGTTGTGGCAAGACAGAATAATTGATAGACAGTGACTAACCTGATTAAGATAACGATGGAAGATGGAATTTCTAAAAAAAATCTGACGTAAATAATCCAAAAATGCCTTGGTTGTTTGTCCAACTGTCACAAACGCAAACGTGAGAGCAAGTCCACACACACAACTGAACTGGAGGAAACTCTGGAATGCATGTAAAGTTAAATAAATGAAAAACGGTAGAGCGTCAGTTTGGTTGTTGACATGCGCCTGGTGTGAATCATAACACAATCCCTCAATCTCTAATCAGTACACACACAGCACACAACACGGCAAACTTATTCTCGGATTAAATAGCTGTGAATACTGACTGCGCAAACAAATTCAAATTTTACCCAAATTCTAGACTTCTGCACACTTTTGGAGTGATTTTCTTTGTGGCGCACTAATTCATTGAACATATTTTTTTAGTGCGTCAAATAAAATGTCNCACTTTTGGAGTGATTTTCTTTGTGGCGCACTAATTCATTGAACATATTTTTTTAGTGCGTCAAATAAAATGTCTCAAATTTCATCACGTGATATTGTGATATTAGTACGGCATTATTTAGTGAAGTTAAGTAATCGGTTGTTGGAGCACTCCGGTCATGATTTGATAGGTCATGCTAAATTGGTTAAAAAATTAGGATTATTAGCTAATTTAACCAGTACTACAGCAAAGGCTTGCGGCGTAAGGGTACTGTTACCAGATCTTTTAAGCAACGTTCGGAAAACACAGTTGTTGAAAAAAACTCAAGGAGCATAGAGTGTGACTCATTTACCATCAGAGTGATTAGACAGATTTCTCACCAATATTATGTATTTATTTGTTCTTTATATTCCAAGAACAAAACCCTTTATATAAACTTCTCTCCTTATAATATAAATCCATCTAATCAAAAATTAATCTAAGTTTCTGACAATTTGTCGCTAACAAGATTTTTTCAAAAAAATAAGTGCTAATGCAAGTGAAGGCTGCAAATTTGTTAGTTTAGATTATGAAAATGCAAATCTGCATTGTTTAAATTTTTTTAATTTTGGGGAGTGAAATTACATTATAGACCATTTTCCCTCAAAAAGTCATATTATCTACCGCTAGAGTCATTATTTATTATTACCAAAAAGGAAAAAAAAAGTTAATTATTTACCAAACCTTGCCTCATTCATAGGCAGTAGTAACATATAATATTAATGATTAAGGATTATAAAAAAATATTCTATTATCCTAAATAAAATCTTTGTGCAAATGTCTAGAATTTGGTTAAAATTTTAATTTTTTTGCGCGGTCACTATTCACAGCCAGTGTTGGGCAACCCATCTTTTCCCATCCGATGTGATGGGATTTGGATGGGATTTAGATGGGATGGGTGGCTATTTTCGCAGTTGAGAGATGGGATGGGGATGGGATGGGTGAAGACGTTAATTTTCGAAGATGGGATGGGGATGGGATGGGTGAAGACGTTTATTTCGAAAGATGGGATGGGGATGGGATGGGTGAAGACGTTTATTTCGAAAGATGTGCTGGGGATGGGATGGGCGAAGACGTTAATTTTCGAAGATGGGATGGGGATGGGATGGGTGAAGACGTTAATTTTCAAAGATGGGATGGGGNAAAAAAAGTGCTAATGCAAGTGAAGGCTGCAAATTTGTTAGTTTAGATTATGAAAATGCAAATCTGCATTGTTTTAATTTTTTTAATTTTGGGGAGTGAAATTACATTATAGACCATTTTCCCTCAAAAAGTCACATTATCTACCGCTAGAGTCATTATTTATTATTACCAAAAAGGAAAAAAAAAATTAATTATTTACCAAACCTTGCCTCATTCATAGGCAGTAGTAACATATAATATTAATGATTAAGGATTATAAAAAAATATTCTATTATCCTAAATAAAATCTTTGTGCAAATGTCTAGAATTTGGTTAAAATTTTAATTTTTTTGCGCGGTCACTATTCAGAGCTATTTAATCCGAGAATACATTCAATTTTTTGGTCCTTACACTAATGACGTCTGCATTTGATTTTATTAACAATTTTACTCCATTTTGTGAAGTTGCCTACCTTAACATAAACCTATTCTTATTTCATTTCATTCTACTTCGTCAATACACAAACCCACAACCACAATATGAATCCCGTAGAACTAAGTTCTTATGTAGAAAGTTAGTAAACTCGTTAGAATGGAATAATCGCTCGGTTCCTTCTGCTTTCTTAATATCTCATTGAGTCTATAAGAAAAGAGTACTTTTGAACATAACATTGGTTTTAAATTTGCCAATGATCCTAATTTTCTGTCTGTTTGGCTCTTAAAATCCTCGTCTCTTTGGATCTTAAAATCATCGTCTCTGTTTGCTCTTAATCGCTTCATCCCATTATGTCAAGTATTATGTACTTTAACCGGATAATACTATTTATAGTTGAATCTATTTTGCACTACAAACCTACTTCTCTTTTCGCTTCTTTCGGATCCTTCCTATTATATCAAGTATTTCTAGTTAGTTCTCACTTAGTAATTTTGAACCTAACTTGGTTAGGTACAGAAATATACTGAATACACTAATATTTGTATTACACTGTACGCTACCGTTCAGAGCTGGGTTGACTGAGAACTTTTTTTGGGTTTAAAATTTACTAAACGCATACAAACCTAGGGTTTCGAATGACTCCCACTTTCTTCAGAGTCAGAGTCAGGTGACTCAGAGTCATGACTCACTGACTCCCATTTTCACACTGAGTCAGAGTCATGAATTTTAATGACTCAGTGAACCTGACTCAGTGACTCTTATAGAATCACTACTGAAGCTTGAGTCAGAGTCAGGTGACTCAGAGTCATGACTCTGTGACTCAGAGTCATGACTCTGTGACTCTGAGTCATGACTCAGTGACTCAGATTCACAGAAATTTTATAATTTTCTTTTTACAGTAAAATGAGCATAATGCGTATTCAAAACTCAAAATGGGTGATACAAAGCCGCAAAGTTACCTGCTCTTTTCGGTTAAAGACTCTTAAATAAATTTTTGAAATTCTTCTTTATTTTTGATCCGATTTAAAATTAAATTACTTTACCTGCAATATTTATACTGATCATTCGTGTCAACTCTATCGAAATAATCGATGATTGAACACATCGGAATGTTTTGAGCTTTTGTTATTTTATTGACTTTGTTCAATTAATTCATTTTTCACTGCCTAATTATCAAACAGTGCACTTCTAAATTAGCTTGAAATCTAAATTCAAAATTTCGAATGACTGAATAGTTTTGGGTTTCGATTTCTAATCATTAACGTTGAATTTCGATTTAGCTTACAGTTTGTACCGAGACTTAAACTTTGATTTCAATTTCGCCTGAAAAGTTGAATTAAATTTGNTCGATTTAGCTTACAGTTTGTACCGAGACTTAAACTTTGATTTCAATTTCGCCTGAAAAGTTGAATTAAATTTGGATTTAGATCTTCTTCCAATAACGGATTTCGAATTCGAACACTTTAAAATTATGAATTTTAATTTTTTTTAAAGTATAAAACTTTGTCTATCTTAAGTAAACTCCATTTTATTATACATGCTTGAAGCTTATTTCCAGATCTTTTAGTATATTTCAATTTCGATGGCCTGAAATGTTGTAGATTTCAATTTTGAGAAACTTAAAATCATAGATTTAGATCTAAACTATTCTAAATAATGAATTATGCTTTAGATTTTGTAAAATCATCGATTTCGACTTACATTTCTATTTCAAATGGCTATTGTCTACTTCGATTCCGATTGTGAGCTGAAATTTTTAGAAGCGTTGAATTTAGATTTTTATTAAAATATGAGTTCGATTTCGATTTTTTAGTGGTGTAAGTTACAAGTGTGCTTCAAACTAAACACGATCCGTGCGGCAGCAAACTCCCACTCTCAGATCTGTTGTGTTTTGGGAGTTGAAAAGAATTTTTTAGTACAAAAAAGGCAAAATGTAAGCAGTAAAGCTTTGTTGCTTGGGAGTCATGACTCTTCCTAGTGAGTCACGACTCAGAGTCACTTTGGAAAGGCACAGAGTCATGAGTCAGGTGACTCAGAGTCACAACTCAGTGACTCCCATTTTTCTATTGAGTAAGAGTCACCCAAAACCAGTGACTCCGAGAAATCGATGAGTCAGAGTCAGAGTCANATGAGTCAGGTGACTCCCATTTTTCTATTGAGTCAGAGTCACCCAAAACCAGTGACTCCGAGAAATCGATGAGTCAGAGTCAGAGTCACGTGACTCAGAGTCACTGANTTCCTAGTGAGTCACGACTCAGAGTCACTTTGGAAAGGCACAGAGTCACGAGTCAGGTGACTCAGAGTCACAACTCAGTGACTCCCATTTTTCTATTGAGTAAGAGTCACCCAAAACCAGTGACTCCGAGAAATCGATGAGTCAGAGTCAGAGTCACGTGACTCAGAGTCACTGAGTCAGAGTCATTCGGTACCCTATACAAATCTATCTGTCCAAAGCAAATGGAATTAGTTTCACATGGATTTTCTTACAACAAAAATAAATTTTATCAGCCGGGACTGAGCCGTAAATCTCTCTTTTGCCGACTGTTGGATATATTGACTATGTGATGGTCTCAGAGTATTGAACCTTAGTTACGGCTATTAAGATAGAGGGGCCAAACAGTTTGTTGACTTGTTTGTTTGGAGAAACTGGAATTTGGAAGTCTGAGTTAGACTTCCAGTTGAAAAATCACTTCCATCAATAGTTTAATAGGCAAATAGGTTTTGATTNCTTCCAGTTGAAAAATCGCTTCCATCAATAGTTTAATAGGCAAATAGGTTTTGATTTATATTATTTTTATTGTATCCCTTGTAATTGTAAGTTACCGTATTTATTCGAATAGAGGCCGCTCTCCAATTGAGGCCACACCTCGTTTAGTAGCCGCAGATCTTTCTCCGAGTTTGTAATAAAAGCCGCCCTCGAATAGAAGCCGCGGCTTTTAATTGGGGTAAATTAATTGTAGCGCCAAGTTTCAAATAAATTTCCAATTTACAATCTCAAAGTTAACTTATTTGAATGTGACATGGAAGAGTGAAAGAAAAGACCACATTTTAACTTAGAATTCAAAATTCAAGTTGTAAATTATGCAAAAACCACAAGTGGAAGAGCGACTGCACGANGCCGCCCTCGAATAGTAGCCGCACCTCGATTAGTAGCCGCAGCGCAAATGTTCAAATTTAAATAAAAGCCGCGGTTTTTAATCGAATAAATACGGTATATATTTTTTCAAAGTTTCAATTTAGTATAATTACGTGATTTAGTCATGCCAATTAAGTGTAAGTTTTGCAGNTATATATTTTTTCAAAGTTTCAATTTAGTATAATTACGTGATTTAGTCATGCCAATTAAGTGTAAGTTTTGCAGTTGTTGTTTTGAAAAGGATTCAGCCAGAGAACAGCACCGGTAAATAATTAATTACATATTAAAGTAAAAGTAAAAGTTGAATACCATATAAAACAACTTTACTATAAATTTTCAGCAAAGGAAATGTTAAATCTCACTGAAATCAATTTATTGGAGAAACGGTAGACTGGAATCCAAGTAAATACTCTTGTTAAGAATAAAGTGAAATAAATGAGAATTAAAAAAATTAAGTGAAATTGAAAATCACCATAGTAGCAAAACTAAAAAAAANGAGAATTAAAAAAATTAAGTGAAATTGAAAATCACCATAGTAGCAAAACTAAAAAAAAATTTGGCTCCTCCATCTTAATAGCCGTAACTAAGGGTTCAATACTCTGAGGTGATGGTGCTTCCTTAGGTAGGCATTCAAACAAGCCGAGTTTTTCTTAGCTCGGCTCAGCTCGCTAAAATTTCAACTCAGCTCGGCTCACGGCTCGCATGATTTGGAAAANTGATGGTGCTTCCTTAGGTAGCCATTCAAACAAGATGAGTTTTTCTTAGCTCGGCTCAGCTCGCTAAAATTTCAACTCAGCTCGGCTCACGGCTCGCATGATTTGGAAAATATCAGCTCAGCTCGGCTCATTTTTCAACTCGCACTAGCAGCTCGCGAGCCGACTCGTGAGTCATAGTTTAGTTATATTCGAAAATCATTTTCTACTACGACGTTGTGGTTACAAAAGTAGATGATGAGGAATATACAAAGATATTCGAGATTGCCACAAGTCCTACGTAGACGTTCTATTTACCATTTGGTGAATAGAACTTTTTCAAGAAAACAATCGGTTGAAACAAAGTACGTTGTACGTCTAGCTTTGCTCTTGTAAACAAAATTAAAAAATGATGAACAGATTAGGCAAAAGATACTGACATTATTTTAATTAATGAAATTCAATAATTTTTTGTACAGACTGAGCCAAAAATGCCTTGATCTGTAACATAGATTCAAGCCAANAGAAAATGATGAACAGATTAGGCAAAAGATACTGACATTATTTTAATTAATGAAATTAAATAATTTTTTGTACAGACTGAGCCAAAAATGCGTTGATCTGTAACATATATTCAAGCCAAAGTAACAAAAGTAAATGAGTTGACATATTGTCTATGAAACAATTAACTAAATGGCAAAACTAATGGCGTTATCCTTTCGACGAAGTTAAAAGGTTATTTTTCATACCATATAATAGTAAATTTTAGCTACTTAAAAAATTTTAACCCAAAAATTTGGCGAGCTAGCTCACAAGTTATTCCCGTTACTCGAGTTAGCCAATGCTCCAGCTCAGCTCGGCTCGTGGCTCGTCCATTTACAAANAATTTTAACCCAAAAATTTGGCGAGCTAGGTCACAAGTTATTCCCGTTACTCGAGTTAGCCAATGCTCCAGCTCAGCTCGGCTCGTGGCTCGTCCATTTACAAATGAGTTGAATTATCTCAGCTCAACTCGGCTCAAACTCGACTCGTTCGTTTAGCTCGCGAGCTGGCTCGGCTCGTTTGCTAGCCTATTCCTAAGTGTCTCATAGTGCCCTCGACTTTAAATCGTTGAAACAAAAAATGCATGTTCATAAGTGGAATCATCAAGCCACGCAACACGCAACTGTTTTTGAGATTAGAAAATAGAATTGAACAAGGCATCTACTGTGGCCAAGTTCAAAAACTCCTTTGACTTATATGTAAAAATTGTACTATGGGCAGTTGGGCACCAGCATCACTATCTCTCACTTCTCTACAGTGACATTAAAGATAAGCCACCCTGTATTTCAGAATGGAATTTCCATATTAACATTATAATGATACACTATTAATAATATTTTTACAGAATCGTCTTGGCTTGTTTTGACTGTCGTAATTTGTTTAACCTTAATAAATAGTAACTTATCTTGTGGAGACGACGTAAGTATTATTATTAATTATTTGGTTTTCGGTGTCTGTCGACTCCACAGCCTGTTTGTGAAATAATCATGCAAGAACCATGATTCGTGATGATGATAATTAGTTGACTCTTAAATGCCAAGCACTTTTGCCAGAGTTTTATTGATGACTTTCTTGCTACCTCAGCACTGTTCTACAGTTATCAAATATACTGGGTTCTCTAATTCGAATCATCCATCCGGTGTTTGAGCCTTGCTAAAGACAAGTGGAACTCACTTCAATTTAAAACCGCCTCACTCGATTAAATAATACACGATTTGCTTCTATAATCAATCTTACAACACTGGTCTACAGGTTATTAAGACCGGTCGAAGCTTACTTTTGTCCCATGCTGTTTCCTTGTGAAAGCAGTGGTCTTAAGAATTTGTGGAGTTTATTTTAGAAAAAAAATTTTTTATGAAGAAACTCTTAACAGTTAAAAATAACATTGAAAAGTAGCATTTGACGGCAAAAAAATCAAGTCTCTAGGATCGCAGGATCAGAAATTAAAAGTTTGGAAATTTTAATTTTTGGATATTATTTTGAGACGATATTCTAAAAGTTGATTATCCAAAAAAAAATTTTTACATCAAATTCTATTTTACAATGCTGTTTCTGAAGCTTTTAAAAGAGTCTCAAGAAAAAATTGGAGTTGGATTGTCTTTCGGAAATCTTTATTTATAACAAGTCACATGATTTCAATCTATTCGTTAACTCCTCCTGACCAAATACATTAGGTTTGTTAGATATTTGTTGACGTTTAATTGATTACGTATTTTTTTTTTAAGATTTGTTTGTTTATTGTGCAGGTTTCTTGGGTTTTTCTTTGATTCATTTGTTTCGTCTATTATTTCAGATTCAATCTGCTAGGCAATATGTTTAGGTATTTTTTGGGGTATTATTAAATTTATATAATGGAAAATTTATTCGAAAATTTATTAGTCCGCCAATAAATGTCAGATGCATACGCCAAATTGCCGATTCATTGACATATTACTTAACGAATTCACGAGTGGAGGTATTTTTCATATATTAAGTCACCTACCCTTGAATTTTCACTCTAATTTGACATTAAATTTCCCTTATTCACATTTCTAAACTCCTCAGAGTCCAATATTCGCTATAGTTCAGAAGTCGACAATTTAATCAATCCCATTCAACCTCATCAAACATAATGCATTAAAATCAAAAGTTTATGTACTTATTTACATTCAAAATGGAATACATCATTTTAAAACACACTGTATAAATGAAAAAACAACTTAAANATACTTATTTACATTCAAAATGGAATATTCGCTATAATTCAGAAGTCGGCAATTTAAACAATCCCATTCAAAAAAATTAAGATTTTTAAAATTGCATTAAAATCAAAAGTTTATGTACTTATTTACATTCAAAATGGAATACATCATTTTAAAACACACTGTATAAATGAAAAAACAACTTAAAATCAAAATTTCAAACCAATAAAGGCGGGAAAGTTTTTTTTATTTTTCAAGAAATTGTATGTCGAAAAATATATAGTATCAGTGTGGCCTAAACGGGATTTACTCCCAAAACACTATTAATTAATAATCCATTGTAGGCGATTAATAATACATGGTGTTGACGTCATACCATGATTTTAAATNAATGCATTAAAATCAAAAGTTTATGTACTTATTTACATTCAAAATGGAATACATCATTTTAAAACACACTGTATAAATGAAAAAACAACTTAAAATCAAAATTTCAAACCAATAAAGGCGGGAAGTTTTTTTTATTTTTCAAGAAATTGTATGTCGAAAAATATAATAGTATCAGGGTGGACTAAACGGGATTTACCTCCATAACACTATTAATTAATAATCCATTGTAGGCGATTAATAATACATGGTGTTGACGTCATACCATGATTTTAAATCCTAAACCATTAAAACATGGTATTTGAGGTAATTGCGCTCGTGACCTGGTCACTCTTGACCTTTGGGGAGTGTTACAAACGAATATTTGAGCGTTTATCTTCAACTTAGTCGTTGCAGAATTTTAATAAGCCTCTCCGTTCCAGAGATATTCGAATTTTAAGAATATACCATGAAAAGTATTTCCATGAGGTTCGTCTGCCCGCCAGTTTTGGTTATTGAAACTACCTGTCCAAAAGTATTTACGCTAGTACTTTTAGAATCAACTTATGTCAATTGTTGCAATAATAAACGTATGGAAAATAATGTTGTTCCATTTCTCAAATGGGACCGCTTAAAATTAAGCTTGAATTGAAGCCACAATATATGGGTTAGTAATTAACTTCGATGAGGTTATTAATTGTTTCGCTAATTTATAGTCTAATTTGCATATAAATTATGTTGTTAGTGATGAAGAATATGATTACTATACATTTCACGAATGTGCAGGTTACGAGTTGTCACTAGGGGTCTACCAATAGCTTGCGTGGATTTGCATGATATTTTGTAAAGTTCCTCTTTTACGTGAAATTGTGTGTTTGTGTAAAAACCGAGAGAGATTTTAGGAAATTGTACAGGGTGGGTTATCTGTAGTGTCCCTATAGCCGAGGAAGAGTTAAGGGCTATACTCATTCTTCCATTTTCATATGTTGTAGTCAATGAAGTGAAGCCCCGGAGTATGTCAACTTGTCTACGACAGACCCTCACGCTTCTCTTTCCAATCTCATTCCTAGAAAAAAAACGGTCGCATGGCGTCGGTCCGCTTATGACTATGGTTTTAGCCCTACACTACACATGTTATTCAAACTCAACGGGGTTACTTGAGATTCTATTCGGCGGCTACCTTGAGGAAAGTATTCTGTGGCGCGAAAATCATAACCCAAATTTAAAATTTGAATAATTTGAATTTGGATTATGGTTTTCGCGCTATTGATTTCCCTTCAAGTTAGTCTTCGCATACAATCTCAAGTAACCCCTTCTAGTTTGGATAACATATGAAGTGCATGGTTGAAACAATAGTCATAAGCTGACACACGCCATGAGACAGGTTTTTTGTTGAAAATGGGATTTCATAGAGAAGAGGGTAAGTCTCAGAGACTACAACATATGAAAATGGAAGAATGAGTATAGCCCTTATCTCTTCCTCGGCTATAGAGACACTAAAGATAACCCACCCTGTATCTCATTGGTTAGAGTCACTAAGCCCATCGCACTTGAGTGAGATTCTGTAAAAGAGGAACCTTACACAATCTCACGCAAATCCACGCAAGCTATTGGTAGACCCCTACTAATACATGTTTGCTCTGATCCAGGAAAAGAAATTACAGCAAACGGAATGGATCTTTTCGGAGGACTCATACCACTTGGAGGATTATTTNAGCCCTTATCTCTTCCTCGGCTATAGGGACACTAAAGATAACCCACCCTGTATCTCATTGGTTAGAGTCACTAAGCCCATCGCACTTGAGTGAGATTCTGTAAAAGAGGAACCTTACACAATCTCACGCAAATCCACGCAAGCTATTGGTAGACCCCTACTATACATGTCTGCTCTGATCCAGGAAAAGAAATTACAGCAAACGGAATGGATCTTTTCGGAGGACTCATACCACTTGGAGGATTATTTAGTCCAATTCAAAAAATTTTGTTTGGATAATTATGAACCAAAGCTCACTGCAACGCATAGTGATGATCCAATTAGTGAAGAACTTCTGTGTTGATTAAATATTACTTTCTTTCAACGTATACATTCAAGTTTCTTCGCATTTAGAAAAATGTTTAAAATAAACTTATCAACAAATTATTGTAATCCTCAAAAATGTCATTTTTCTTTTATATAATTTGTTCGCGGTTATTATACTGTAGGTCCATTCTCAAATGCATTGCTTATAAAAATATCTAGTACATTAGGTAAAATCAAGGTATGTAATATTGAAATTTTAATTATATTGAAATATCGAAATATTGATATTATATGCACAATATTAAATATTTCAATATGCAAAGTACTCACTTTTCACATAAAATTAGTTTTNCGCATTTAGAAAAATGTTTAAAATAAACTTATCAACAAATTATTGTAATCCTCAAAAATGTCATTTTTCTTTTATACAATTTGTTCGCGGTTATTATACTGTAGGTCCATTCTCAAATGCATTGCTTATAAAAATATCTAGTACATTAGGTAAAATTAAGGTATGTAATATTGAAATTTTAATTATATTGAAATATTGAAATATCGAAATATTGAAGATTTTCACGCTATTGAAATATTGATATTATGCACAATATTAAATATTTCAATATGCAAAGTACTCACTTTTCACATAAAATTAGTTTTTTAAAACAGTTTCAATTGTCAATAATCATTTCAATACCAAGATTTCAATATTTGAGATCTTAAATATTGAAATATTGATGTTGAAGAATACAAGAATGTGATCAATATTTCATGCCTTAGTGCATATAATCAAGATTGTTGCTTTATCCATACCGTATTCTCTGGATTATAAGGCTCATTTTATAAAAAATTTCTGCTAAATTATTCTGAATCGCTAGATGGTAGACTGCTCAGACCAAAAATGTTCCTAAATATAATTCATTACACTTGGGTTCTTCGATTGTCTCAATTTTGAATTTTGCTCCGTTTTATAGCTCCTTTTATGAATTCAACGGAGGTTTCCAGTGGGATTTTTGTAGTTTAACTCACCTGGTCATTTTTATACAACCAGTATTTATACTGAAAAATAGTGATGTCTATAGTATTTTTCCTGGCAATACTTCTAAAAAAAATTGCGCCTTGACTTGCGCTTTATGATCGAATTAAGATTGAGCTGAAAAATGTTTGGCTCATAATTGAGGAAATACGGTGTTGGAACAGAATAAAGGAGAATTTGAAGTTGAACGACTAGAAAAATCCAGGGATATATCCTGATTTTCTAAGTTTCGTAATTTTGGGAAAATCATCTAATGAAATTGTTAGGTAATTGAACTTAACAATTTACTGAGTTCGGGTCATGACCTTGCTAGCTTCAAAAATCAGTAGGTACAACAAATTACTCAATTTTGACATGAACATTTTAGAGATGCAATGCAAATGCAATTACAATACATTATGTAAGTTACCACAATTTTTTTTTATCACTTTTTCTTATAAACTTACACCGCATCAGGATANAACAAATTACTCAATTTTGACATGAACATTTTAGAGATGCAATGCAAATGCAATTACAATACATTATGTAAGTTAACACAATTTTTTTTTATCACTTTTTTTTATAAACTTACACCGCATCAGGATATTTATTGCTTTATGATTTTTATCCTTACACAGGATGCTTATTTTGCACGATAAATTCTGATGACAGCATCTTAAATTTTTACCACATAAGAATGACTCATCCTACTTTTTTTCAATGTAAACAAGTTAACTTATTTTTAACAACACCCGTAAAACACCAAAATCCCGGGTATTACGGGTTTTCATAACGAAAAACCTAAATTTCGCTAACATTGCTCAACGCATATTCGTGATAAAATTGAGTGCTAGATAGCTTATTTCTAATTTGGCGATTACTTCTCGTCATATTTCCAGAAGCTTTTCTAATGCTATCGTAAAAGAACACTGAACATATTTGTTTGTACTAATGAAACACCTATCGACTTATGATATCTCCGGTTTTAACAACAAAAAGACTTAACTACATTTCTAATTTCTAACTTAAAACTATTAATTAAACAAAAATAATCAATTAATCCTCCGCTCAATGAATCGGCAAGTATTTTTTCCTTTAGTTATCTTTATTATTTGAATTAGAAGATAAAAACAACAACTGTATTTCCTACACTGGCGACAAAGTTCAGGTGTGAAATTTATTAGAAATGAACGTAATGATATGGCCTCTCTAATCCTTATGATGGCTGAGCTTTTTCACTTTGAACCCTCCATAAACGTTAACGTACTTAGCCTTGACTGGTTCAACACGATGATTGAAGGTACCGATCAATTCGTTATTAACATGAACCTAGAACCAAATATATGTACATCAGTTGTCAGCAACATACTTATTCGGCGCCGATACTCACCTCCAAGACTACCTTGACGTCATCGTGATTTTTTAGACCAGTTAAGAGCGTCGTGTGTGAAATGTAAATACCGAACTGGTTTCAAAAATCACGATGACGTCAAGGTGATCAGGGAGTTGGATATCGACGCCGAATGAGTATGGTCAGCAGGTAAGTTTAATAATAATAATGAAGAGTTTCGTTGGACAGACCTTGTACTTGTTCGTAGTGACCTTTAGTCGAATTCGAACAATGTCATCCTTCTTGCCTCCAACCTTTAGCTGCGCACGATTTTCTCCACTATCTGACCCAGGCCCAATAGAGTTCATGACGACGATACTTTCGTCATAACGCAGTTGAAGTTGGAATACGCCCAGTTTCTTTGGCTCATCATATTTGTCTTCCAGCATGTCATTCTCATCGAAAAGGGTGACAGAGAACCTATTTTTTATTTTAAATCAGCAATCAACGATTATCAAAAGAAAATAAAAAATCACAACACGAATTGTGAAGAATGATTTGACAAGTTACTATATAATGAATGAATTCCATTTTGATTACCATGAATCAGAATCCTTAGATTTGGCCTCGATGAACAAAGTGCTTTTTGGCCCAAAGTTCGATGGAAGTTTGGCGGTGAAGGGAAGCTCCATTTCAATTCTAAATTACTAACTGACTTTACCAAATCGTATGTCAATAAAAATATTGACATATGTAAACAGTAACACCCAACAAGGTAGGAAGAGGTGCAAATTTGAAAATTGCAAGTAACAAGTGCAATGCTCAACTGCGACTAAACTCTATGAACCTTTACCAAAGATAAATTTATTTATAAAGTACCACTTCTGCCTGCACTGTTAATATTTTATGACGCATACTTTAAGATAAAACGTTGGAAGTTGAATCATTCTCATTCAAACAAACAACGGAAATGACAAGAACTCCTCTAGTTTGCCGCGCTGTGGTTACAGATGAGCCAATAAAAAATCATTCCTTTTTGTTTCAGTTTCATCTTATTTGCGCTTATGCGAATTTTGTGAACCTTATCTTGTTTTATAATTTGTATGAATGGTTACTTTATTACGACTAATTTGTTACACAATTTCAACCAATAAGGATGCCTGTACCTTTAATATTTTAATTTTGACACATAACTTAATTTAATAGGAATAATTAGACAAGAGAATTATTAAAAATGACATCAAAAATATCCTCAAAATAGAAGTCTAATGTTATCCTTCCGATTTGTGAAAATTTTGTAAAAGTACAACCATTATTTCTATTGGGTATTTTATAAAAGTTCACAATATTTTGTTTTGATTATAATCTCTCAAGCATTTTCGAAACTCTGGTTGCCTTCACTCAAATGTTTAAAAATAAAGAAATGAAATAGTTCAAAATTAATTTGGCTTCTGTCACCATGAGTGATTGATTTCATTGCTCATTATCACTGTATAATGAAATGGAATACCATCATCGAGTCACTTTTACATTAATAATCTTGTCCTTCTTCAGCACATTGTAATCAACTAAAAAGGAAATAGAAATGTCACAAAAAAGAACTTGATTCGAACTTACAAAATGAGGCAGGGAATTTAAGTCTTGATTGTTCAGTTCATTATTGAAGAAAGTCAGGCATCGGAATAAGATCGAATGGAGGAGCATGGCTGGGTTCGGCGATTCTCAGATTCCCTACGGCTGGAATGTGAAATCTTGTACCAGCTCCAATTGGCACCTTACAATCTGCACAAAATCCTGTTCCATTGGGCTGTCCACAATCTCCTATTGTATAAATATGACCATTTTGACATTTGTACCAACTTCCACTATAGCCGACTGCATGGTAAATCGCCTCCACAGCTGCACGCCTCACAGCTGGTAAACTCTGTTTCATCAGGCTGTCGATCTCCTGAATTTTCAACCAAATTTCTGTAACTTTGTTTGAAATAAAAAAAAAAGAGTTTATTTTTTCATACCTTTAGTTGTTCCTCAAAATTCAACTGAGCAGCTTTATTGTAAACGGGAAACTTTAGAAGAGNATTTTTTCATACCTTTAGTTGTTCCTCAAAATTCAACTGAGCAGCTTTATTGTAAACGGGAAACTTTAGAAGAGTCTTCTTTACTTCTTCACATCGCCACTCCAATTTCAATAATTTAAAATCATCCACAGAATATCGCCGGAAGAGTTGGAATAAATCCGCAAGCCGATTGAGCTCCATACTAAATTGCTTAATTTCCAAGTGTGAAAGTGGAAGGTNGAGTTGGAATAAATCCGCAAGCCGATTGAGCTCCATACTAAATTGCTTAATTTCCAAGTGTGAAAGTGGAAGGTCTCGATTGGTGAGAGTGGTTAGCAAACCCACATATCTCTTTTCCAGATCTTCCAGACATTTTTGAGAGATAGGATTCTTTACAATTTCACTTTCATGTTGAACCAATTGAGCATTAGGAATTGCAACAGGCGCATTCTGTTGGAGTAATCTACGATCGAGGTTTTGTCCTATTCGCTGGAAATACCCAGAGGAAACTGGCTTAATTTGACGAGGAANGTTTCATCAGGCTGTCGATCTCCTGAATTTTCAACCAAATTTCTTTAACTTTGTTTGAAATAAAGAAAAAAAAAGATTTTTTCATACCTTTAGTTGTTCATCAAAATTCAACTGAGCAGCTTTATTGTAAACGGGAAACTTTAGAAGAGTCTTCTTTACTTTTTCACATCGCCACTCCAATTTCAATAATTTAAAATCATCCACGGAATATCTCCGGAAGAGTTGGAATAAATCCGCAAGCCGATTTAGCTCCATACTAAATTGCTTAATTTCCAAGTGTGAAAGTGGAAGGTTTCGATTGGTGAGAGTGGTTAGCAAACCCACATATCGCTTTTCCAGATCATTCAGACATTTTTGAGAAATACGATTCTTTACAGTTTCACTTTCATCTGGAGCCAGTCGTGCAAAAGGAATTGAAACAGGCGCAATCTCTCGTAATAATCTTGCAGCACGTCCTCGACCTATTTGCTGGAATTTACTAGTCAACGCTGGCACAACTGGACGTGAAGATGGTTGGTTTTTTGTATAACTGGGACGTAGAGTCGTACATGCATCCTCCCACCAAGCAACCAAATTCGTTAAGCTTTCCAAGACGTACTGGTCAATCTGTAAACCAATAACTAAATTTTTTTTTAACTGCTAACTCAAGTTATACTTGAGAAATATTACTGATTCGTTGAATCTGTTTCTTGAATTTTCATTTCTGCCGAGTTGAACACATACAGACTGATTGGGAGTATTGAAGGGATTGGTCTCCATTGTATAGATTTTTTGGCTCAGATATTTTGCAAAAAACTCAATAGAATTCACTTGGGGTATCATTGCCAACTGCTTCTCAAATATTTTAGCCAATCGGGCCAATTCGATAAAGGTTTTCGTTTCATTTCCAAAAATTTGACGCTTTACTTTAATGACGTCAGAATATGCAGATAGCAAAAATTGACCATAGCGAAAGGAAGTTTGGATTGCAGTTGAACACCTAGGACATTTTTTGACCTGCAACCCTTGGTTAGCATCAGAACCTTCTCGAATCCATTTGTCAAGTCCATTCACCTCAAATATGTGTTTGCAATCAACCAAGTAGACGTATCTGAAATCAACACGTAAAATTCACATGAGAATCCACTAAATATTCAACCTTGTTAACAGCGCTCCCAGTTTTGTTATAGCCTTTGTGTTATTAGATGACACTATGCGCCATCATAGTGTCACAAACTTTTAAACCTTGAAACTTCATACCGTCAGTCTGGTGAAAACATACAGAAAGATAGACAGAATTGTATACTAGAAAAAGTCAGAATTCTTTCTTCTAGTTTACAGAATTCTGTATAGTAGTGTATAGTAGTCGTGTGAAGTGAAGTGGTCACAAGCAGGAGATGATACTTTTGATACCGGAAAGCTCACGAGGCTTAGTAAAAAATACGCCATATAAATGTAACTGATTCAAAGTCGTCTTTTTGTGTTGTCTTCGAAACAATGTTCAGCATAAAGCAGTTATTTTAACCTGTTTATTCGAGCCTTGATAATTAGCGCTTTAGAATAAAACTTAAAGACATGATAGATTGGAACAAATTAAAATAAATGAAGACATACAACGACCAATAAATTTTATAACTAGCTTTTTGTGTAAAGTTTTGTTTTCAACTAAACACACGTAAAAATTATTGTTTGTCTGTTTAATTGTTCATAATTTCTATTTTTGTCAAAAAATTATATTACCATAACTTAACAAGGCATGTTAAATTCCAGTTTAAAAAATCGTCGGTTACCTTTGTGAATAAAAATCGAAATGTAAGGGTTTTAACAAAAGTTTTGTTGCATTCTCAATTCAACATTACGAAACGTAAAAGCAGAAATCATAGTTGCGGTTTTATGGCAAGACGATAGTTCCCCTTCCCCCCAAGGTTTGCACACAAGACATTACTATACAGAATTCTGTCTTTAGGAAACAAAACTCTGTATGTTTTCACCAGACTCACCGTGCATTTGGATTGTCTTCGTCTCCAAAGAAGAGTTCTGTTAGTTCAGCCTTATCACAAATTCGACAGCGTGGAGGGCAAGGAGTATCACCGCATAAGCCAACACATGAATGACCACACTGTAACTTCAAAAGGCATGGTTCATCGCATAAATCTCGATTACATGGTTCCCCGCAAAGTTTTGAGCATTTCTTGTGTGCGCACTTCCAACTACAACGTTCCTGATACAAAGAAAGTAAATTATTGATATGAGGTATAGAATTGTTCCATGATTAAAAATAAAATTTCTTGTGAATTTTCCATCAAACCTTGCAAGTCGTGCATGGTACACCACATTGTCTTTTGCATTTAGAGTGTTGACAACTCAGCTCACAATTTGCTGTGCATGGAGGACAAATGGTAGAACATTTGTATTTGCACCTATACAAAAATTGCAAATAATACTTAAATCTTGGCAATAAAAATCAGAAATACTTACACATGACCACATATCAAAACTCTGCTACATTTTTGTTGACACTTCTTATGCAACGTCCCACCAAAACACTCTGCACACGAACCAGTACAGCGATGTCTGCATCCAACACTATCTTCTGAAAGTTCCGCCCCACATGGAGCTTGACAATAACTGAGCAACTCATTAGGGTTTACTAGAAGTGTCCAACAGAAGCGTAAGAGAGATTATTTTATGCCTAATAGAAAGTCATGCGAAGAAAATAAATTATCCTCACCCTTGTCTTCTTTGCAACATGGAATCTCCACAACGTGTCCACAAGGAGATTGTAACTTACTCATAACCAACTCATTGCAACGAAATTTAGCAGCAATTTTGGAACACGAAAGAAGAACATCGTGCGGACAGTCGATGGATTTTTTGCTTACTTTAACCTATAAGAAACTAAGTATTGTCATACATTCGTTTCAACCTTACAAATTGAGAAGCCTCACAGAACAACTTAAATTCGCCATGTAATCCTCATCCAGAGATTGAAAACAATAAATCGTAGCTTCATGACTGCATGGTATAACTTTCGAAATTTTGATTTCACAATCGGGACATTTGCTATGACACCTATGGTTGTGGCCAAATAGAACACTGCATTTGTGCCCATTTGCACATGATCGAGCACATTCCTTTTGACATCTGAAGTTTTTATGGTTCGGATCCTCATTAGCGTGACATTTTCTGAAAAAAAAAAAAAAAACATTCAACATATTGTACGATGAGATTAATTTACTCCAAATTAAAATTTTGCAAACTTTTCTCTTACTTTGTGCATGCATGTCCACAATTGAGCCTGGTGTCACAAGGTTGGATGCAAATCCATTCGTCCGGTGAATTTCTTAAACTGCACACAATATCCAGCTGAACATAATCCAGAATTCAAAGAGAACATAAACTGATTTGAGTAGAACATTAAACACCAATAATCGTACCGGATGTTTGCAAGCAGGAATAATCACACTAATTTTGAATTTGCAAGCAATATCTTCCGGTTGTTGGAAACATGCGGTGTTCTGCTCATGATCACATGGAAGCAGCTTCTTCACAATTTGCTGACATTCTACACTCATTATATCCTGGTGACACGGCATTTGAAGTTTGTGACCACAAGGTAATAGTTTGACGACTTGTGTTGTACAACGGTAAGTTGACTCGTCAATGTAACATAAAATTTTTTCGAAATGACCACAAACCAGAAGCGTGTCGACGCTTACGGTACACCTAGGGCATATTTCGAAACAATCTAAAGGATAAAATATTGGTAGTTTAAATAATAAAAAATTGACAAAACTATTCAAAAAGTAGAATTTACCAAAGCGGCATGGGTGACCATATTTTTCGCATGACTTTGGACACGGAAATCGGCATTTGTACTCAATATGGTCCTTGTCAATAATATGGCACACGAGTGGACAAATGTGACCGCAGCGCTTGATTTGAGTTTCACACATTTTTGAACACCCACCTTCTGGAGCTTTGTCAAAGTCTTCTGCAAATATTACTGGGAGTTTATCGCCATGAATTTGACACTTCAGTGACAACTGAGGTCCAATATTATCTTTTCGCTTTAGAGTATCCACAATCTCTTCCCATATACGCGAGGAAGTTACCATTGATTCCATATTCCCAATCACGTAAAAGCCATGCCTGCCCAGAATTTACAATAATTATTGTACAATTATCCTTTTTGAATAATCAGAGAAACAAGTTGTTCAGTAGATGACGTACTTAGCTCGAGAGAGTGCTACACAAATTCTGTTTTCAGTTTTCAAGAATCCAATATTTCTTTCTTCGTTGCTTCGCACAAGAGAGAGGAGAATGATATCGTTCTCTTCTCCTTGAAAATTGTCCACCACTGTAACTCGAACGCCATGACAAATTTCTTCTTTCCAAATCAGCTACAGAAAAAAATTAGAACTACGTGTTTGAGAATAAAACACAAAAGGTAAATAATTAGTTACTTTTTTAATTAGAAACATCTGCCCAATGTAAGTAGTGATGATTGTAATACGGTCCGCTCCATAGCCTTGGAGACGAAGATGTCTACAAAGACGAACTAGAAATTTTGCTTCGTGTAAGTTAGACTTGCTTGTAGAATCCTCTTCCTATAAAATCCTTTAATTAAAACCCAAACAATTCGATTAAATTTTACTTTAAACATAAAATACAATTTACATCGGTTTCCAACTCTTTGTGGGATATGAAGAATAAATTGGATTCTACTCCTGACACAAGAGGATACTCAAAAACAGATTCATGATTTTGAAGACTATCATAGATAGTTGGGACAATTAGTTCGCAAATTTCTGGTCTCATTCGATGTTGCACCTGTGGAAATATTAAATACAAATTATGCAAAACTCAAACCTCTTAAGTTAATAGAGAATAGTTATATACCTCGAGCCTGTACAAATTCAAATCATTGTTTATCATTCTTTCAAATAGAGAGACGTCTAGATTAAAACCCTTCTGTGAAGTTAGTTCATAAACTGAAGTCTTTGGACGGAGTTGTTTATGATCACCTTGACATATGTACACTCAATATTAGTTATTTAGTTCAGTCTAAATCAAGAGACCGTGTTAGAATCTAACCAATCAGGATCAAATGTTCACAGTGCTGAGTAATAGAAGTGACTACATGGGACTCGAGAACCTCCGCTGCTTCTTCCACAATTACTGAAAATAAATTGATGTTGTAATTAACGATATGACCAAAAGCATGAATAACTTTAAGTTGTTACCCATTCGAGACTTCATCATGGGTAGAAGAGAGTTATGCTTGGCTGCTCCAGTTGTCGTCATACCCACAAATTTGGCGTTCTTGAGAAGTAAACTGTAGCAGGAATTCTCCACTTCTTTGTTCTCATTATCCATGTTCACCAATTCTTCTTCTAGCTTAACAATAGCCTTCAAAACTTCCTTCTTGGATTTCTCCAATAAATGAAAATAGATCGACCAGGTATTCATAGGAGTTGCTGAATTTGAAGTGTACATATTCATTGACTCGCACTGGGAATAAAGATCTTGACGTGTAACTTCAAGGGGTGTCAGTCGTCCCTCGTGATACATTCTAATAATCTCCTGGATCGCCATGTATTGTCTTCTGATCCTTCTAACTTCGTCGCTAAAGTAGTCGTCAGCGAATTGTTGTGTAATCGTATTTTGAACCACTGAATAGTCAAGCTCCTTCAGAAGACAATTTAAGAAATTCTCTTCCAAAGGGTTGCTATTTGGATCAATTAGTAGATCTGGCTGATATCTCTTTTCATCGAAACCTTTGAAGTCAATTTCATATTCAATTTCTTGAATTCTATTGGCCATCAACTCTTCCAAGTCATAATTTTCAACATTCCCATCTTCTTCTGGTTTTTCATTCTGTTGAACTTGAACTAATGTTGATAGATGTGATTCAGCGTTAGATTTTTCTCGTGTGTCAAATAGAGATCCAAAAATGTGCGCAATCCAATCGGATGATTTGAAGTTGAAATTGTAAAAATCATCGTCCGTTAATCCAAAATATAACTCTAGAAATTCTGTACTAATTTCTGAACTATTTTTTCTGCAAACAGCGGCACAATTTAGCTTGTCCAAAAAAAATTTCTCTAACGTGTTAAAACAAACTCCGATCTCGGGAAGATTCTCCAAATTGAGGATGCCAGTGCTCTCTTTAAGCCCTTTCAAGCAATCAATCAATGTAAACCGGCGCCCACGAATCTCACGGAGAAGTCGCTTGTGGTTGTTCAAGTTAAGTCCAAAATCACGGGGCAGTCTTCCTGTATGTTGAGCAACATTGAGGCGTTCGTGAAGAAGCAGTTCTTTCATAACGTCTGATTTAGTTTGACCTCCGACACGAATGAGTTGATCTTTTGGGTTTATGCCCAATTCCTCCATAATTGCTATAATGGCTTCTAGAAACTGGTCCAAGGCATGGTTGGTGTAACACACTACCAAAACAGGTCGACCATCGTATGATTCTTTATATCTTCCTTCATCATCATCTAAATATTCAGAAATTTCCTTGGTTTGTTCATCCTCTTCAGGGAAGAAATAGTTTTTGTTGACTAAAAGAAATTTTGCGAGTTGGATTCCGATGAATGTCTTACCAGTCCCTAGTAAATATATTATGAAGTCACCATTCATCTAAAAGGACTAAACTATATCCTAATAAAACAATTATAGTTTACCCGGGGGTCCTTGAATGATACTGATTTCCCTCGTAATAGCAGCACAAAAGGCTCTGTACTGAGAAGGATCCATTCCCAGTTCATATGCTGTAGGCCAAGTGGAGATGTCACGGATATCAGCCAACCCATAATCCCATGCACAATTTTCATCGTGGTTGTTCATATTGGGCATCAACATTCGAAAATTGACCGGTTTGTCAATTTTTTGAATGTAAGGAGGACAACGTAGAGCAACGTCAGCATCGACGATGTATTTTGCCATAGGAAAACCCTCCAGCTCAATCCCTTTCAGAGCTGATAACGTATGCCTAAGAAGACGACAATTTACCCAAATCCTCCTCATTCGCAAAGAAAATGTTCCTTCTTGTAGTAAATAATTTTTAATTACCGATAAGTTTCAAAATAGACATCGCATTCCAAGACATCGAAATAGGATTCCGCTGAAAATTCCGGTTTCGAAGCTTCCCACTTGATTCCAAAAATTCCTTCTCTTTCAAGTTCCTGCACCTCCCTTTTGCAAATGGTGGCGAAGTAGACTGTTTCAAAATTATCCTTGGTGAGGAGGAGGAAACTGCCAGTGAGCAGTCGTTTGGATTTATCCCACTTCACTTTAGTCAGGTATCTGCTGTTGCTGTAATCCAACCGCATGACATAATATGGCGTATGCCTGTCGAAATTAAGACGAGGAAATAATTGGCAGTTAAGGTATACTTTAACAGTGCCTGGGCTCATCCGTTTTCTTCCGTCTCTAGAAATAATAAGAAAAGGTGGGAATTACAACTTATGACTAATTGGTCATAGTTACAACACGTTGATTGTTTTGTTTTGATATTATATGATATAGGGTCATCTTAGATAATTGTGAGAAGTAGTTTCTCGAATGCAAATAAATCGCTCCAGGCGTTCGAACAGAGGAATTAACTGAATAAAAAGCATATAACGATAGAGAATCGTATTTTGAATAAGTTTTACAAAAAAGATTTTTTTTTAGGAAAAACCTTTATTCCCCTATATTTTGTCAGTCAAACTCGGAAAAGTGAAAAAAAAATTCACAATTAACTAATTTGACTCTAAATTCATTATTAAAAGTAACGTTTACTAAATTACAAGAATTTTGTCTCACTTAACCAAAAAGTAGTCCTGGATACCTTTCCGAAGAGGAGCAACAAAGTCTTCTCTCAGCAAACGATATTGGACATCTAAATAGTCTTGAGCTGAAGGATATTTCCCTTTTATCAAGCTTGGTCTTAAAAAAGCTTTCTGGTCCGAAAGAAGTTCTTCTGGTGTAGGAACCACTGGAATGCTTCTGAAATCATTGGGTGGTGCTTCCTTCCATAGGCGGTCAACAGCATTCAACTGCCTCATCCTTTTTGCTGAAGACGCACCAGTGTTACATTTCATTGCTTCAGCTCTCTTCATCTTATACTGTTGAATTGAATGTTTGTGTTTTTCAAATTTCTCCTTCAAATCATCCAACTCATTCACTTTATTACGACAGGATGGATTGGTTTTTAGAGCACTGATGACCAATGTAACAGTTGTCGCAAGTGCCAAAAATTTTTCAGGGAGCTGATTTGGCATTTTTTCGTTGACAAACTTACAAAAACTGTGTACATTGTCCAGTAGTATAAGCCTGAAACCACCATCGCCTTCCTGTCTAATTTTGACCAATTCAGAATTAATATCCGTCCTTCCGAAACTATCCTAACCGGTAACTTAACAAAAATACCTGTTTGTAGATTCTCCGTTTATAGTAAGAGATGACAGTTGCAATTGTTGATCTTCGGAAAGCCTTAGAGTAAAGTTTGTCAATTGATCTAAGAATGAGGGTCGGCAACATTTAGCAACCAATTGATTCCTTTGCATGAGCAGGTTAGATGGTCCACATAGCTTTTCTCCCAATATCTGAATGAGAGTGGGCAATTTATCCGTCTCAGAATTCAAATATTCTGAACTCAATAATTCTTCGAATGATTTCTCCTTTGAAATAAGAATCGTGATGACTTCGTCAGGGTCTCTGGAAACTAGTCCAGGGAGTTCATCGGCAAAATCTCGAGATGTGTAAAGATTTCTAACAATTGAGAACATTTAGACTTTTGTCTGCTTATAGGAAGATATAACTTTTGACAGCGAGAAAGTAGCGGTAGCACCAATATTGCTACCGTTATCAAAATGAGGTATCATTTAGCCAGATAGCGGTAGCGTGAAAAAAAATTCTCAAACGTAGCGCTAGCAGGGACCCTGATAGAGATAACAGGGAAATTTTTCGTCAAAGTAGTGGTACTGGAAAGTTAGAATCTTAAATAGCATTAGATGGATCGACTTCTCAACTCTAGTAGCAAAACCAAAAAAATCTAAAGCAGAAACGTGCAGCTAACCAGTAGAACAGAGCTCTTAAACTGAATGAGTTGTTCCCTAAACCTTATTGGTATTGGCTTAGAATGTTATCCATTGCCATTCGTTATCACTAAAATGGAATCTAGATTCAGAGTATTCTTCATCAGCTCAGAAATATTTATCTTTCTTCAGTGTTTATTTTTAATTAATTTTCTCTTTTAAGCCATGTCTGTTTCCAGGGTGTCGTGGTTAAACCAAGTTTTTTTTTAACCATTGGTTAAAATCTACAAAATGTCACGGTTCGTGGAGAAATGCAGGAAGCCAGAAAAAATTTTTTTCAAAAAAAAAAATTAAAAACAAATTTTAAATTTTTCGAAAACATCCAAATGTTAGGTTATCTATATTGTTGGTAAGAAAGCTAACTTCTTCTTTTCTTCGTCTTACCGACAATTCGGATACCCCATAGATAAAATGGATGAACGTCATATTTCTCCCTCAGAGTTGGGCATCATTTGCGAATTTCGAAAATATAAACTAGCAACTGCATTTTAGGACTAAGTGTTCTCCATGACTCCCAGTTTGGTATGAGTCAATCATTGA
>NIPM01000216.1:301862-389615 GCA_002738285.1 Holacanthella duospinosa | reverse complement strand
GATGCAAAGCAATGGAGCAAAGCAGAGAGACAGAGAGAGGAGGGGTCGGCAGGTTCTCTGTTGAGTCAGGTGGAATAGATGCCAAGGGATCGTACCCCATTCCTCTAGTTCCTCATTCTCTCAACTACCCATCTTTCAGCATTACAGAATCGCCTTTCTTTAAATTTATTTATTTTTGCAGACGAATGTTTTCTCAAACACACGCTAACTTCATTCCTTACAACTTTTCTATTTCGCGCTCTTTATTTACTGTCTTAAATTTTTTTTGGTGAAAGCGACTTTCTACGGCCCGGATTAAGTTGGTTCACCCTGTATTATAGAACCAACAATAGATTACAGTGCGTGAGCGTAAAATTTCTCGGACTCACTAAAAAAATACCGCGGCTTACCGCTCATACCTGACCGAGAATAAATAATTTAGGTCAGGTGTGAGCGGTAAGCCGCAGTATTTTTTTTAGTGAGTCCGAGAAATCTTAAGCACACGCACTGTAATCTATTGTTGGTTCTACATCAAAGAATTGTACCTTTCGTTAAAATCTCATCAATTGGAAAAAGTTTTATCACTTGCGTTAGTAATAACTCAAGAAGAGATCATCAATACGAGGATTTATAACTGATGCAAGTTGAAAAATATCACAAAAAAAATTCTAAATTAATTATGCTTACAAAATCGATTATGAAAGATTAAAAATTAGTTGAAACTAATGTCTTCAGTTGTTATTTAACATTAATTACCTCTTTCTAAAGTGCAATAAGCTCGGTCTCTCAAGTTAAAGTAAAGTCAAGGTAAAGTATAGTTACGTACATAATGAAGTTTACTCCCAAGTTAAGCAAATTGGGAATGGGAAGAAGAAAATTCTAGCCGTGCTATGAGGAGGGTCCATTCTTGTGGCAGCAGACAGAAAAAGGTATTTTTCCTGCGCAAGGATCTGAAGCTACAATTTCCGTGAATTTTTTAAACTGGGAACGGGTTGGCCGAATCTGTGCGCTAAAACAAAATTTCGTTTCCGCTCGGTCTATTTGAAACGCTAAACGTCTACTGCGTACTTAGCTTTAATCGTCTTTAGTGAAATTAGTATGTGCCGACATTCGGGTTTTACTAAACATACTCGAACCTACCTATTAAAAATTCAAAATGTAGTCAATTTGTATTAGGTTTCTTAAGCAACATTGATTTTTGCCTTTCCCAAGTTTGTCTCTTTTTGTGGAATATATTTAGAAAGGAACTGCACCATGTTGACAGAGCCAGCGAATTTGCAGAAAGAATTGTGGTTTTATAGCCGTCATGTTGTTACATGGAGTTCCATCTTGCTCTTTTATAAAAGCATGGACATGTTGAAATGGAATGGTGGATTATATCTAATTACTCGACCCAAACTAAACAGTTAAATGGACATAACGCCCGTTGTATACTTTGTTTTCTCCGTCCGTTGTCTAGGGAAAGTGCAGTATGATTAGTGAATTTCATGTCAACAAATCTAATTTCTATTAGCAACAATATTGAAATGGCTAGGAAATTCACTAATCATACTGTACTTTCTCCAAACAACGAACAGAATAAACAAAGTATACAACGGGCGTTAACTAAATTTTTTGCATTACTAGGTTAAATGACTTATAATTTTCGCTTTTTCTGTATTGGAAATTGGGAATTCGTATTAAATACAAAAATGAACTCGATTGTGTTCTCGTCAAAAATGAAACCTCGTTTTTCTGTTAACGGAAACCTTTAATCACACCTATGAATAAGACACTAGCTATTGTGAACATTAGTGGGTGGTGCGAGAACATCATCCATTCTATAAGATAAAAAATACTAATGGATAGTAAAAGCTCTTCAGGGAGATTGAGTTAAAAAAGACTCAAATTGGGAGAGATTTGAAAATCTAACATTACCAATTCCCATCTATTCTCTATTCGTGATTGGTCCTCTTATATATTCTTTCTTAGTGATTGGTTTTTCCTATCTACTAGTATATCTAATATATGCTGTTACTCTTACTGTTTCCCTTATCTCAAGAAACATCAACTACAAAAATTGAAAGTCTCATCTTTTTTCTTACAAGCTTAAAGCAAACCTCCCTGCTTAGGTTAAGTACAAGGAGTCCGAAGTTTTTAGTAACCGACATCCTTCACTTTCACTAGTTCCTTTTTGTTCATGAGTGACCAAGGAGAATCAACGAAAGGCCTCGAAATCAAACAAATTCAAAATTTTGAATTAAATTATCCCGTCGTAGTAAAATACACACCATACTCGACACTCTTTTACTAAGAGAAATGGTCCCACACATTTGCTTGACAGCCATCCCTTCCACTACTCATACTTCAGCACAAGGTTTCTTATAGCGTGCATGACTCTGCCTCCCAAAGTTTTGGGAATCAAGAGTCAATAGGTGACCCTTACCTCTTTGTGATTGGGAGTCAGTCATGATTCTCTGCGTTGACTATAAGACACGGGATTCACGACTCTTTTGTACTTGCGCAAATGAGCTGATCGGCCTTATCTTTCTTATTCACATTTACTTCACTATTAAATACCTAAGTAAATATAATCTAATTTCAGACTGTTGTGGCGAGGGTGACACGCCACTTTGAGATTGAGACAGGAATTGCCACAAAAACATGGGGCATGATTCCACACCATAGGTTCACCCGACTTAACGCACTACCAATTGTGCTACAGAGCCTATCCTGTCTTCAATCTCATTGATTAAGAAAGAAAATATTTGAAGTTTGATTAAAGTCTTGGAGTCGAGAATTGGCTGAGAAACGGTTTCATCATTGAATTGACTAGACTCGACTGTACACATTGGAATTAACGTCTCAATAATGTCAGAATATTGAAAAAGCAACACAGATATTAAACAAATGTTATAGATGTTGCATGTGATTTGCAGACCGTCTTGTTTCACTAAAGGCTTTCAGCTATATTTTTCATCCCACATACATCGGTAGTTAAATTGGAGAAAAATAGATAAAAGATTGAAATTATCCAGTGTTCAATATGCATATTTGCAAAATTGTGAATTGCAGTTACAAAAGTTTGGAAATTCCAAAAAGATTTTAATTGAAATTTTTTGCAAAATTGCGAAACATAAAATAAACAAAAATGCAAGGTCTCTCTTTTGCTGTTCATAATATTTACGGGATTCAATTATAAATTGTTGTTTTAGTTTTAACTTATCTACTTTATCTCATTCCAATACTTTATTATCTCCTTATTAACCAGCAAGGGATGTTGAAAGAAACCTACAGTATGTTAGGTAGCGAAGAAGATTTTTTTTAACCTTTTTTTTGGAGGAAAACCTGAACTATTGGTAAAGAAAGGGTTGTCTCATGATGCATCCAATGAACCATGGAACATATATGGGCACATTCAAAGCGTAATCTAATTCATAATTTGAGATTGGACATTTATCATAATTGGAAATTTAATACAAAATTTTTAATTATATTAAATGTCCAATTTCAAATTGTCTAATTCTATCACTCGAGTTACCCAAATTTTTGGGTCAAAATTTGTTTTGCCAGTGTAAAATACAAGAATTAAAAAAAATTCTTTTTTCTCGCAAATGCTTTTATATATTTTTATATAGATTTTCTTTCTATAGAGAATATTTAACTTGGGTATGTTATGATATGTTTTTATACAGATTTGCTTTCCTTCTAGATAATATTTAACCTGGGCAGGAATTTATTCCCTCGGAACTTTTTTATTCATGAAATACTAATGATTTTAGTCGCGCATTAAATTTGTCCCTTATGTTTAATTAACTGAGATAAATTCATCCATGTTCGAAACGAACAGAGTCTAGTGTGAAAAATACCTTTTGCAAAATTAACAAAGTAACAAACTTAACAAAGTTAATTAAGTTAATTAACTAATATTATTTAAATTTCCCGTGTTCACTTTTCTAATTAGGGTTTATACGCAAGTTATCTGCAGTTTATCTTAAGTATATCAAACAAATATGTTAGTACGCAATGGGTTAAGGTACATATTTTATTTTCACAGCGAGACTAAATAATCAGTTTTAAGTAAAAAGTGACGATGAACGATAAGTTGTCAACACAGCTTGAATTCATCAATCCATTAATTGTACACGCTGTTTCTTGATTATTTTATAGTAAATTCCTTTCTTCGACTTCAATTTTTCTGGACTTCCCATTTCAATTATTCTGCCGTTGCTCACCACTGCAATGACGTCGGCATTCTGAATGGTTGAAAGCCTATTCAAGTAAAAATAGAAACTGTTACATGAAGCTTTCAAACATAAGTTGGCAATAAGTTATCTGTTTTAGTTTTTGTGTCTATTGTAATCACGCTTCAGTAGGGATTTATTTAATATAAATATGCCATATACGTTTACTTGTTAAGGCATCGTGAGTTTAGAAATATTGCTACAATAATTGGGTTTTACTTTCCGTATCTAGTCACATTTGGGTACAATAACAAAGTACCACGTTCTATGAACTTCTCCACACCAGATCGAGTTCTCCTAAGCAACAACGAAAATGTTTCGTGGCTGGCTTTGACTTTTAAGGTGCGTTCTCACTTAAGGAGCAACACTCTACTCTAACTAGGCAACGCTCTACTTTCCNATATTGCTACAATAATTGGGTTTTACTTTCCGTATCTAGTCACATTTGGGTACAATAACAAAGTACCACGTTCTCTGAACTTCTCCACACCAGATCGAGTTATCCTAAGCAACAACGAAAATGTTTCGTGGCCGGCTTTGACTTTTAAGGTGCGTTCTCACTTAAGGAGCAACACTCTACTCTAACTAGGCAACGCTCTACTTTCCTGTTCTCACCAAGGCAGCTAGTAGCGTGCGGCATGTTGCTCGCAACTTTAGAAAAGTCGCAACACGATTGGTGGTTGTGTGGCTGTTCTCATACGACGCGACGGAACAAGTTTTTGGGCTGCTAGCAGCAGAAAAACCTGGGGTGCCTCAGCTTTTCTGTCGCGAGTCGAGATCAAGCTACTTTTCATAGACATAACTGCTGCCTCCTTTCTATTTGTTGTTGGCTGGTCACTTGGGTTTGTTTATGGGAAAATTGAAGCTATAGGTTGATCAATTTAATTTAATTTCAATTGAGTTTAATTTTTTACTTACCCATTAAAAGGAAGTCACAAAAAAAATAATCACTTATTTCAGTGATATGTTTTGAATTAAAATTTGAAACCTTGAAATAATTTTGTTTAAAGGCGGGTCTCAATTTGATTCGAGCTGAGGAATATTGAGAAACTTGACGCGATGTCTGTTCTCCCCTAAGTTACAGACGCAGCGTTGCGTATACCTAGCAACCTGCTGCTGGGTACGAGCAACTTTCGGCTTTTAATTGTATTTAGGTGAGAACGCCTAGTGAATTTACAGACCTGTATACAAGCAACTTGTGGCCAGACGACTGGTTGCGCGTTGCCTGTCCCATGTTCCTCGTAAGTGAGAATACACTTTTAAACTGTAGTGAATTAATTAAAAATCGTCCTGAGGTTCCATCATAGTCGTGTGCATAGATTAGCATAGAAGAATAGGGAAGAATTCATTGCGGAATTCAGACATATTCTTGCGTATTCACTATAACCGGTTAAAATGACTCTCCTGACAGGTAGGTTTGGTTCACTAAGGACGGAAGTTCAGTATAGCCGAACTACTTAACACATAATCTCCCATTTGCTTGGCAGGGACCGGACAGTGTGGTTTGCTTTAGCCGGAGTTCTATAATAGCCGGAGTAACTATAGCCGAACTTTACTGTATCTCGAATATGAAAACTTTAACCCTAATTATTGGGCTGTTAGTCAAATAGATCGTATATACAGTGAGGCGCATAAACATGGGTACATAGTAATAAAGAGAATAAGATGAGAGGCCGCATTCCTAAAAAAAGTTTTACACGCTTTTTTGAGTTAAAACTTTCTCCATGTACCCATGTTTATGCGCCTCAGTATATATTTTAATTGAGCGGAGATGTTATTGGTTCCTCTAATAGACAATACTCATTATTGGTCGAGTATATGATAGAAAACTGCATTATGATCTCTCATTCTTTCCATAATGACAGTAAAGCTGTGATTAACTTAAAATAAGTAACGAATCTGAGAAGCTTGCAACCAAGCAAAAATATTGAATAAATATACCGCAAACGCCTAACGGATATACAAACAAAACAATCTCGAAAAAAGTTATAAATCAAAAAAATAAACGTACTCTTGAACCAAATAGCATTGAGCTCTAGGCTGGATTCGCATATAACAATTTTCCAAACAAACATCTTTAAATTGGAGTTGTGTGCGGCAGTCATTCACTTCCATTGTAAATTACTCAATAAACATGTCCAGAAATTTCGGAAATTTCGGAAATTTCTACACAAATTTCTATCAATAGAATTTTCTAATTTTAGAACAGCATTTTTAGTAGATTTGACTAATTCCATGTTTCTTCAATTAGGCTATCGTGAATTCAATATTTCTCNATTGGTTCCTCTAATAGACAATACTCATTATTGGTCGAGTATATGATAGAAAACTGCATTATGATCTCTCATTCCTTCCATAATGACAGTAAAGCTGTGATTAACTTAAAATAAGTAACGAATCTGAGAAGCTTGCAACTAAGCAAAAATATTGAATAAATATACCGCAAACGCCTAACGGATATACAAACAAAACAATCTCGAAAAAAGTTATAAATTAAAAAATTAAACGTACTCTTGAACCAAATAGCATTGAGCTCTAGGCTGGATTCGCATATAACAATTTTCCAAACAAACATCTTTAAATTGGAGTTGTGTGCGGCAGTCATTCACTTCCATTGTAAATTACTCAATAAACATGTCCAGAAATTTCGGAAATTTCGGAAATTTCTACACAAATTTCTATCAATAGAATTTTCTAATTTTAGAACAGCATTTTTAGTAGATTTGACTAATTCCATGTTTCTTCAATTAGGCTATCGTGAATTCAATATTTCTCTTTATATTTTTGAGTTTTGAACTTCTGCATCATTTCAAAGAATTTGCCTGCAATTATTTCGTTTTTGATTTGGAGAGACCCAGGTTTCATTACAGTGAAAATTTTGTACCCTGTGTCCCGGAAGTGTTTAATGTAGCGCAAGTTGTACCAGTTGATACGTTAACACCACATGCTATAGAGTAAGAATTAATCAAACCGGAAAATTTTGNTAGAACAGCATTTTTAGTAGATTTGACTAATTCCATGTTTCTTCAATTAGGCTATCGTGAATTCAATATTTCTCATTATATTTTTGAGGTTTGAACTTCTGCATCATTTCAAAGAATTTGCCTGCAATTATTTCGTTTTTGATTTGGAGAGACCCAGGTTTCATTATAGTGAAAATTTTGTACCCTGTGTCCCGGAAGTGTTTAATGTGGCGCAAGTTGTACCAGTTGATACGTTAACACCACATGCTATAGAGTAAGAATTAATCAAACCGGAAAATTTTGNGGCGCAAGTTGTACCAGTTGATACGTTAACACCACATGCTATAGAGTAAGAATTAATCAAACCGGAAAATTTTGGTGAAATGAGAGACCACGTATGTCACCAATCGTAATGAAATTTTCAGTACTTGTTCTACTCGCAAATACATGAAGAAAGTTTCTACAGTTTGNTATGTCACCAATCGTAATGAAATTTTCAGTACTTGTTCTACTCGCAAATACATGAAGAAAGTTTCTACAGTTTGCTAATCGTAGAAAACCGCCATCTTGCACCGCAGTTGGGCTTCCCGGCGCGATTTTCGTGTATGTTTGGAAAATCGATAAGTTATGAACGAAGAAGTGAAATCGAGCAAGGTTTTTTCTTATATGCTTTAAGCCGTATTCCCTAGAGTAGTTTTTAGTTTAATTTCTGTTTGTTCAAGATTTCTCCACCAGGGGCGGTCAAAACGTTGAGATAATTTTGGTGTCATTTATATGTAAAATTTCAGTACTAAAACCATTACTGAAGTGAATAAAAATTTCAAGGACAAGATGAGATGTCAAATCCAACCTTATTTGGACATAGTCACGTACAGTTAGAAAGCATTCAGTGGGCTGATTTCGAAGAAGTAGTATGTTGACCGCCTAGAAGTGAACCGCATAATCAGTCACACTAGNTATGTCACCAATCGTAATGAAATTTTCAGTACTTGTTCTACTCGCAAATACATGAAGAAAGTTTCTACAGTTTGTTAATCGTAGAAAACCGCCATCTTGCACCGCAGTTGGGCTTCCCGGCGCGATTTTCGTGTATGTTTGGAAAATCGATAAGTTATGAACGAAGAAATCGAGCAAGGTTTTTTCTTATATGCTTTAAGCCGTATTCCCTAGAGTAGTTTTTAGTTTAATTTCTGTTTGTTCAAGATTTCTCCGCCAGGGGCGGTCAAAACGTTGAGATAATTTAGGTGTCATTTATATGTAAAATTTCAGTCCTAAAACCATAACTGAAGTGAATAAAAATTTCAAGGACAAGATGAGATGTCAAATCCAACCTTATTTGGACATAGTCACGTACAGTTAGAAACCATTCAGTGGGCTGATTTCGAAGAAGTAGTATGTTGACCGCCTAGAAGTGAACCGCATAATCAGTCACACTAGNCCATTCAGTGGGCTGATTTCGAAGAAGTAGTATGTTGACCGCCTAGAAGTGAACCGCATAATCAGTCACACTAGTTGTATGTGTGTTATTAGTACACATTTATATTTGTAAGAGGAAAATCAGTGTATCTGAATTTGGCGAGAGTTTTTTCAAGACTGAATTGTTTTATTTGAAAGTAGAAAGTCAGTTGTTAAAATTAGTCTCCCAAAATAACAAGTAGGTTAGAAAGTACAAATAAGCCTTTGGACACTGAGTCATGCTTTATGTCCAAGGGTCAAAATAATCAGAAATATTTAAAAATACGGATAAACTACTGAGTGACTAATTATGCAGTCATGAGATGAACTCGTGATTGCCTTTATCTTCCAACAATATTTACATACAGAGCGAACCAATTAGACTGTAAGGGGATACCCTTACTTCATTATCAACCCACAATCTCATCCTTCACATTTAGGCANGCGAACCAATTAGACTGTAAGGGGATACCCTTACTTCATTATCAACCCACAATCTCATCCTTCACATTTAGGCAAATCTCACACACACTATATACACGCTGTATTTGTGTATACTATACACTGGTCCAAACGTTATTATAACTACTGGAAGTTACTTTTGTCGCATACTCTTTGCTGGGGAACTATGGGGCCAAATTAATAATTTTCGGACATGGTGAAGTTATTGAAAATTTTGGCTGTCATGTATTCAGGGATGATAAATAGATTGCCATTTGTTAAAAATTTCAAGCCAAATTTCTTAANGCGAACCAATTAGACTGTAAGGGGATACCCTTACTTCATTATCAACCCACAATCTCATCCTTCACATTTAGGCACATCTCCCACACACTATATACACGCTGTATTTGTGTATACTATACACTGGTCAAAACGTTATTATAACTACTGGAAGTTACTTTTGTCGCATAATCTTTGCTGGGGAAGCACTATGGGACCAAATTAATAATTTTCGGACATGGTGAAGTTATTGAACNGGGAAGCACTATGGGACCAAATTAATAATTTTCGGACATGGTGAAGTTATTGAACATTTTGGCTGTCATGTATTCAGGGATGATAAATAGATTGCCATTTGTTAAAAATTTCAAGCCAAATTTCTTAAAAACCAAAAAAAATCCAAAAACACGAAATTCGGATTTTTCAGTTTTTGGTTCAATTTACATGAAGATTCTTTTAACTGTTCAACAGACAGTCGAAATAATGACTTTGCAAAAAATATTTTGAAAATCGGTGAAGAAATGACATCACTACATGAATTTAAGCTATTTTACAAAGGTCAGTTTAAAGGTCAGCTGCAGGTCAAGATCGAAATTGTGGCAAACCAGTGAAGCATGAAATCAAATTTCTAGTCTTGAGCTACAAATTCATTGAAGCTGAAGGTCGACAATTGCAGGACTCAAAAGTTGCGACCTTCGGAACTTCGACAGGTTTCGGCTTAAAATATGGGGGGGATGCATGTAGCACTATTGTAGAAAACATTCGGTTACATGTAAGTAAATTGTACAGGTGTGGAAAAGCATTAAGCATTCAAACTGATATTTTCGATATATTTGGAAGCAGTGATCTATTGTTTGAATGATTGCGGGCCCGCTGGGGTTAAGAGTTTCTAGAAGTTTCAAGGATATTTTTGAATTTCGCAGTTTTTTGATAAATTGATGCAGGCAAACTTCTAACTTAAAAAATACACGAATGTTAAATATTCGTGTCTTATGTCTTAGTTACCAACCCACATTTGTTTGAATATTTGGGTTGTGGACGATGTTCAGATATGTTGTGGGTGATACTTTGGCCTCTCTTTCAAAATTCAGAAAAAAAAAATTCAAACCCCATAATTGTAAACAAATTAGTATTAGCGACGAGTTAAGTATCACAAATAATTCATCCCATTTAGATGTTAAGAGTTAAAAACATCATTCTTTTAGATGTTCTTTAAAAGCGAAGGAACTTGATCTATCTCCGTTGGTGCCAAATCCGAATCTGTGTTTCGTCGTAAATGGCAGCGATGCGGATTCTTCAACCAATTCTGAGTCGGAAATTGACAGTGACACCGACTATTATTATAAAAATAAAATGAAATACCATTCGATTTACATTATTTAAGTGACCGTCTGTGTTGGGCGCCGTGTATGTAGTAAACTTTGTGCAATACAGCAACCAGAGAAAAGTTCAAAGTCCAAGAATCCCAGCTTTTTTCCTCCGAGAATAGGTGGTTTTTGAAATTTTTCGGTTTCATTAATTCTCACTCTATAGCATTTGCCTGAGTCGCATTTCTAATTCCAATTTTTTCTAAAAACTCCTTCCTATCAAGTGTCTCCCGCCCAACTCTTTGTATACACTCTCCTTCAACTTAATTACAAACAGTTCTTCCTTTAACACTATGTTTTTTGAATTTTTGGTGGTAATGCAAATAAAATAAAAATAAGAGTTATCTGAATTGCGAATTAAACTTTAACTTCACCGCCTACAAGTTTCAGAAGACGCGCGCGCATCTCGAAAGGAAAATCAAAAAATCTAGCGGGGAGAACTTCGAGGGCTCAACGCTATTTGGTTCGAGAGCAAGTAATAAATCCTATAAAAATGACCTTAAAAATATGCCTTAAAATTCCAAAATTAGCCTAAAATATTCAATATAAATTTAAAAAAATCCTTTCATATTAACATAGAAAGGTGTTCTAATCAATGGTCATATACTTCCCCTCCCTTAATGTCACGGGAAGCCTTTACTTTCGTTTTATACTCCAATATTAATATTAATATATTAATATTAATATTAATATTATATTAATATTGATGCGGGTATTGGATGTATAAATCGGAATAGGTTATTTTAACTGGCTAATTACTCGGCTCAATAATTTGTGAATATTTTTGCATGAAAAGCAATCCTTAGTCCTTTTTTCAACTAAAATTTCCAAAGTTTAATTTGTTTATTCTTGGTGCAAGGTGTCAACTAGGCATTACGTAATGGAAAGGTCACAAATTCCTATTGGTTATCATTGTTTATTTACTCGTGAGTTTGTCGAAAAGAGCTTCAAAAAGGTATTTATTTTGAGACCTTTGGCACCTCTATTCTAGGAATTTTTGTTGATTTTTAAATTTGTATATCTATGCTTTAAATCAAATTTCCTGCGGTTGCAATCCAAATTGTAATTTTCACCAAAATTTTGTAAACAAGCAATGCATTTAAACAAGAAAAGAATTTTTTACTCACCTATGAGCAACTATAATGCAAGTTCGTCCTTCACTGGCTCTATCAAGGGCATCTTGAACTACCTGCATTTACAAAGATAATAGAGTAAAATTATGTTTATTTATGTGCTAATGCAATAATCACGAGAGCAATTGCTTCACGTATTGTTTAGATAAAAGACATTAGAACTGGCAGAGTATGTACACGACAGTTCAAAGTAATCTCCTTTTTACAAAAAGGTTTTTATCTACAGAAATACGCATTGGAGACACTGATCGGTGTGCTTAGTAACTTATCAACAGTTGTAGCAAAGATTTCACATTTCCTTTGCTTCTAAATCGCTGGGCAGCTTATAGTGAATAATACATGATGACATCTGGAAGTAATAGTAACGTGGAACATTTGGAAAAAACGTTGTCCCATGTCTATAGTGTTCGGACGTGCCTGTTAGCGTGGTTTATAATAAAAACGGTGAACACTCTAGCGAGCATATTTTTTAGAATATATATATAACCTACCCTCTCGTATAACTCGCAGCGGTAAAATTTGTGATAAAAACGTGGTGTATTTAGAATAAATCCATCAATTTAGAATAAGTGAGCTATGCTATAACGCATGCGCTATTCCATAGTTGATCTTCGTTTAGTATAAATTAACGGAAATTTTATGAATATATTTGTTTAAATTTTCGTTTTAATTTCAGTGAGAAAATTTAAAAAAATTTCCGACTTTTGCTTTATGTTGCTGATTGTTTTGGTAACATAATCTTGCTTTCAACAAATTGGAAAGTCGAGATGGTTTTTTCTTAGTCGGACCGGTTCAATTTATCATTGATTCATTCACCCCAAAGAACCGCGTGATTTTGTAATTCTACTTCGTTAATTTTTTTTAGTTCCAAAGTATAATGTTTTTAATTCTTATGTATTTTATACTTTCTAGGTAGTTNCGGTTCAATTTATCATTGATTCATTCACCCCAAAGAACCGCGTGATTTTGTAATTCTACTTCGTTAATTTTTTTTTGTTCCAAAGTATAATGTTTTTAATTCTTACGTATTTTATACTTTCTAGGTAGTTGTTTTATCCTACATTAATTTTAATTATTACCTGGAAGGTCTCATGTCATACCTGTTCACTTTCTGTATCCAAGGCACTAGTTGCTTCATCCAGAAGTAAAATCTTTGGATTTCTATGAGAAACAATTTTATTTAAAATTATTTTTAATTAATCACAGTTTTATTCATAGCTTGACTTACCTAATAAGTGCTCTGGCAATAGAAACTCTTTGCTGTTAAGAAAGGGAAAAAAATTCTTTTTAACTTTTCTTTTGCGTAGTTAGGCTGCCTTTGCAGAATTGAGACGTTTTGAAAATAAAAGTAGTTAGTTATTTCTCCAAAACCAAATTTCTAAATTGACTATGTAGCTTTACAACGCCTCAGTTAACACTGNGTTTTATTCATAGCTTGACTTACCTAATAAGTGCTCTGGCAATAGAAACTCTTTGCTGTTAAGAAAGGGAAAAAATTTTTTTTTAACTTTTCTTTTGCGTAGTTAGGCTGCCTTTGCAGAATTGAAACTTTTTGAAAATAAAAGTAGTTAGTTATTTCTCCAAAACCAAATTTCTAAATTGACTATGTAGCTTTACAACGCCTCAGTTAATATCAATTTTGGTGACAATCAATTTACCTTTTGACCTCCGGATAATTGTACAGCTCTTTCCCCTACAACCGTATCGTATCCCTATAAATTTAACAAAAAATTTTTTTTAATGTTAGTGTGATATACCTAAGTTACACAATGCAATTTATATTACATATTCAATTAATACTTCAAAAATATTTAACCTGTGAAGCTAAGATTCAAGTATATCAGAAACGAGGCACGGGTTAAATCACAAATCAACAATTTAATTACGATGAAGTATACACTGTAGGTCAGAATTTACTACGCATGGTGAAAGAGTTCTAACCATAAACACACATCTTTATAAAAAATTTAGAGTCGTGCACCGTATGACAGAAGTATTTGTAAATAAAACTAACTTAACCCAAACCTTATTTGATTCTCGTAGTTTGTATAAAGAAAATACTAAATCAAGTCCGCACCTATTTTTGTTGCAAAACTTCACTGTTTAATGAAAATTTGGAATTTCATTTAGATAATTCAGTCTTTAGTTTAGACGTTGCTATAAATAATTGCGACAAAATAGGTATTGCGCAATTAAACTTTGCCAACAATTTTGGAATTAATATTTTCACCAATGCGATTTTCCTCCGAACTTGATGAAAGGATATAACGAAGCCTTTTGTGGTTGAACGGCTAGAGTTGTTAAATATTAAATAATTCCAGAAAGGACGACGAGCGCATGAATCCAGAAATCAGTAATTTAAACTGACCACAAAAAATATCAGTTAGGGAAGTTTAAACGCGCAAATTTCTAGAGGGAAATTGAGCAGAGGAATGAGATCGAGGGTCTTCTTCCCTCTCGCTTTTTCTGCATGCCTTTTTCAGTTAAGACTTTCACCATGCGTATTAAATTCTGACCTCCAGCGCATAGTGCACCTTGACTATTATGACCTAAGGTTTATTGGCACCACGATTATAATAAACGTGTACAGCCGGTTCCCGCCAAGAGATAGGCACATTAATGTTAAATACCTCAGTCATAACAAATTCGATAAAAATGAACAATTGCATAATGAACCATATTTTGCGGTCTAGCATTTCACTTCACCATCGTGAGAGAAGAACCAGAGCCTATTTTCTTGAAAAAGTCAAGTCAATTTAATAAAATGCATTCTTAATTAATAAAAAATTTAAGTTTAGAATCACTCCATCAACGTTTTTGCTATCATTCCGTGGCACAGCGAACAAAATAAGACAATTGTCAAGATTTTAATATTCTATTATTCTTCACAACTTTTTAAATTGTAAGAAAATACTTTATGTGTTATGATGTTAATTGATACTTTAATTGTTATGAAAATAACTTTAAGTTTAATATTAGTTCATTATTAGTTCATTAATGAACATCGACTGTTATGAACAGAATTTCCTGGTCCTTAAAAATTCGTTATAGCCGAGGTCCGCTGTAGTTGAGGAAATTATTTTTTAACCAAGTTACTAATGGTTACCTTTGGCAGCTTTGTAATAAAGTCATGAATATTNCCCGCCAAGAGATAGGCACATTAATGTTAAATACCTCAGTCATAACAAATTCGATAAAAATGAACAATTGCATATAATGAACCATATTTTGCGGTCTAGCATTTCACTTCACCATCGTGAGAGAAGAACCAGAGCCTATTTTCTTGAAAAAGTAAAGTCAATTTAATAAAATGCATTCTTAATTAATAAAAAATTTAAGTTTAGAATCACTCCATCAACGCTTTTGCTATCATTCCGTGGCACAGCGAACAAAATAAGACAATTGTCAAGATTTTAATATTCTATTATTCTTCACAATNAACAAAATAAGACAATTGTCAAGATTTTAATATTCTATTATTCTTCACAATTTTTTAAATTGTAAGAAAATACTTTATGTGTTATGATGTTAATTGATACTTTAATTGTTATGAAAATAACTTTAAGTTTAATATTAGTTCATTATTAGTTCATTAATGAACATCGGCTGTTATGAACAGAATTTCCTGGTCCTTAAAAATTCGTTATCGCCGAGGTCCACTGTCGTTGAGGAAATTATTTTTTAACCAAGTTACTAATGGTTACCTTTGGCAGCTTTGTAATAAAGTCATGAATATTAGCATCTTTTGCACTTTGAATAATTTCTGCTATTGTTGGTCCTTCTGTATCATTTTCAGATACTTTCACATATCCATAAGCTATGTTTTCTCGAATTGTAGTATCAAATAACTGAAAAAATTTGAATGAAAACTTACGTATTTTTGACTCATGTTATTATAAATAACCAAAAATAAAAATAAATTATAATTTACCACTGGTTCTTGTTGAACTAGTCCAATATGTTTTCTGAGATGAGCAACATTCATGTTTCGGATGTCAAAACCATCAATTAGCTATTAAATATTAGTTAATTTTTACATGTTAAATGCCTTGTAAAGTCTAAAAGTAGCTCAAAGCAAATCTTAAGTGTTATAAAAACATTAAAAAAAATTTATTTTTGTATAAATTACTTACCACAGCACCGGACAAAACATCATAGAATCTTTCAACTAAGGATACAACAGTACTTTTTCCAGAACCACTCATCCCAATAACAGCTATATGTAAACATTAAAAATTTGTGTAAAACCGTAATCAAAAATGGAACGGCCTGTATAGTCTTAATTTATACCTAGTGTTTGTCCTGGATCAATTTTAAATGAAAGTCCTTGTAGTACTTTTGTATCTGGTCGAGCCGGATAGCTAAAAACGACATCACGAAACTCAATTTCTCCCTGAATTGGTGGTTTAGTTCCCGTTGAACTCAAAGGATCAATTTCAGATTTTAATTCTATTAAATTAAATATTAAAGCAGAGGCAAGACGAGCTTTTTGAAAATCTGGAATAAAACTGGTCATATGACCCACTGCCACGGCAGAAAATGCAATCACAAGGAACACTCTGAAACAAAAAAAATACCATTACAAATTGAACCTAAATTCCGATTTGGTAATCTAAAATTCGATTTCGTTTTACCTATAAACAGTATCAGGAGTCATAAGCCCTTGGTCTACGAGTCTTGCGCCGTACCAAAATGAGCCAGCATAGACAAAGTAAATAATTGTTGCACATAACCCCAAAGAGACTCCAAAATAAAATCCTTGTTTCTTTGCTTCCCTGATAATGTTAGAAAATAATATTTAATTATAAAGAATCAATAATATGACATAAATTCATACATCAAATGAATATTATCTACTCACTTATACACAGGTTCGACACATTCCGTATATTTTGTGTAAAAATATTCTTCTTGACAGAGTGACTGAACTGTACGAATGGATTGAATTGATTCTATTGCAATATTTCCTGCATTTTCTAGATACTCAGAGTCTCTTAGTTGACCTCCACTTTGAGTTTTGACTTGAATGTAGGCGCCAATTACAATTAATGGAAAAGCGATGAACATAAGGCTTGCTAGTCGCCAACCAAAATAAAATGCTACAAGAAGACTTGTTACAATAGTAACGATGGCAATCATTGCAATCCCTAGACGTTCCCCAGCAGCCTAAAAAATGAAATTACAAAAATATAAGTTTGCAACTACTTGAATTCATACCTGAATTCATACTACACTGAAGTGCAAATTAGTTCTGTAACATATTGAAAGTTATTTAAGTATAAATGTAAAAAACTGTAGGGATTAAAACGCCTGATGTCATTCTCTTCACACAAATTTCAATTAGACATTTGCGCGCCAAAAAATATTTCAACCGAGTTCTTAAGTTGTTTTTCACTCATTCATCTCATCATCTTCATTACTATCGTGCATCTAATACTCATTCGGTTATTTCTCCAAAATCAATTAATTAAGAAGCTTTATGTTCATCTTTTCTTTCAACACCCAAATTCGATAAGTTTACTGAATTAGCATGTAACGCCCCCGTCATCAGTTTGAAAAATCTTCGCCGAAGCCAACACGTAATTATAAATTAAATTAAAATTTCATCATTAAATAGTGGGCTGGTATTAACCGACCGTATTTTGAGTGAGAAAATGTTTCCGCGAAAGGAATTGAATATTTCATTAAAAAAATTTTTGTTTTTTATTATTAAGTCCAAATTTTGTTAAATTTGTAAGATTCAGTGCAGGCGTCTAAAACTTTTGAAACGTCTTTTTTTTATACATCCAGGATGTCTTTATATCCCAAATATTTTACTTTATGCATAGAAATATTTGCTTTCCAGTATATAAGTTGGTGGAGTTGGTGAAAGTAATTGTAAATGTATTAAATCTTCGTACAGAATGTCCGGAATTTTTTTGACGCTGAAAGTAGATTTTATTTTTATAAATTTATGTTGTGGCGAAAAATCACTTTGTCTTAAGTTGTTTGCCGCTTTACTGTGATTAGTGTCACTATAATCCTCCACTACGAAAATTTTGGTTACCACTATTTTGAGAAAAGAAAATTACCCGTTACCTAATCCTTCGTTTCCTAGCCCCCCTCCCACTACCGCTAGTCAAAAATAAATTTTCTGATACCGCTTCCAAGCTTGGCTCGCTACCGCCAAATTTGATAGCGGTAGCGGCGCCACCAAATGGGATACCTAGATTTCTCACTTGGCGGGTGATTCGCTAAACTCAGAATTAAAGTTTTTAGATCAGAAGGAATTCTTATTTTCATTATTCTAATTCGATTTTGTAACTCTCAAGGCAATATTTTCAAAAAAAGTTTGTTAAATGTAATATCAGGCTATTCTTCGACGACTTTTTTATTTAAAAAAATCTGGATGGCGTGAATGCGCTCTTCCAAAGCGAAACGTTTTTATGTACAGTCAAAGCTCGTTATAATAAGTTGGATATAGCAACAAACATATTATAACGAACAAATTGCCTCTTATTTCCTTCTATGGAACTAATAACGTTAAATTTGTTTGTTATGACAACATCTGTAGCAACAATCCTGTTATAACAACGTCATTTTACTGAAACATTTCAGATTTCTGGCCTGTATAATAACAATCGCAAAGAATTTAGTCATTTATGAGTCTTTTTCTTCCTTGGTTTGGGATTTTTCACATAAGATTATTTTAAAATTCATACAACCTACAACTAGTGTTGCATTAAACAATGTTTCATTCAAATCAGGAACTAAGGTTGAAATTTTTGGTGAAAATAAAACTTAAGAACCCTAACAACGTCAGGGCAAAAAAAACATTTTGTCCATACTTTATGCAATTTTTCCATTTAATTCTTTTGAGAGCATAATGTTGTTGTAAACGATGTAATAACATGATGTTGTTAACCCACAGCCCGTTAAAACAACCATATGTGACGACTCCATTTTGCATTGTTATAAAGAGCTTTGAATTATAATGGAAGCAGCAAAGCGCCGCTACATTGGGTGGCCGCAAAGGCTTTCAAAAAGAAATTGTTTCCACTTCCCTGTCATATACAAGAAGCACGACACAGAAGAATGTAGAAACAAATTTATTACTTTTATCAAAAAAATTTTGTTGCCACATCAAGATTATACAGTGTGTTTGTAAATGTGGTATAGGCTTTTGAAAATCAATAGCTCGCGTAAATGACGACTGATTGTTGTTGTCGATGCCTCATTTTAAAGCTAGAAACCTAGAAGGATTGTTTGAATTTTGATAAGCACTCAGGTCAACGGTTACTAAGGCCAAATTCCTGTCGAAAGGCAAGATTAAATTTTTATCATTAAGTTGGCATGGGAGATTTCTGAACCATTTTTATAAACAACCCTTAACAACAGAATTTTTAAACCCAATTTATGGTTTACTTCTTGCTTAAGCAACTTCATCTACAGGGTATCAGTAATAATCAATTCCTGTCCCTCGCAAATAAACAAAAATTATGATTATTGAATTAAAAATTAGCAACTTCATTTAATTGATTATGCCAAATGTCTCTTAACTGTTGCCTAACTACTAATTGTTAACGAGGTTGAGATGAGTGTAGTATGGGAAAAATTTAAATGTTTTGGAAATTGAGTTCAACGACCTTTGGAATTATCTTTTATTTTAAAATCGAAAATGTTGACCAAATCGTCTTTTAACTTCGCTAAAATTTTGTACAATAAGGTACTCTCTTACAATAAACACACTTGCTGCTGCCGTAAAACCAAAAATGAGCCATAATTAATTAGCAAAAAAAAAACAGAAAAAAATTATTAAATTTTGATTCAATAATGGATTTAAAAATAAAGATAATTCCTAAGGCCGTTGAACTCAATTTCCAAAATATTTAACTTTTCCCCATACTACACTCATCTCAACTTTGTTAACAATTACTAGTTGGGCAACAGTCAAGAGACATTTGGCATAATCAATTAAATCAAATTTCTAATTAAATTGCTAATTTTTAATTTGATAATCATAATTTTTTTATTTGTGATGAACAGGAATTAATTATTATTGATACCCTCTAGATTGTTGCTTAAGCAAGAAGTAAAGCATAAATAGGGTTTAACAATTCTGTTGCTAAAGATTGTTTATAAAAATGGATCAGAAATCTCCCATGCCAACTTAATGATAAAAATTTACTCTTGCCTTTTGACTGGAATTTAGCCTTAGTAACCGTTGACCTGAGTGCCTGTCAAAATTCACACAATCCTTCTAGGCTTTTACCTGTAAAATGAGGCATCGATAACAACAATCAGTCGTCATTTACACGAGCTACGGATTTTCAAAAGCCTATACCACAGTTACAAACACACTGTATATTCAACGAATGGATTGTGTACAAGTAAATAAAAAACTTTTCTGCGAAGAAATATTCATGCCCCACCAACTAAAAAGTAGAATAAGTGTTTTGCGCTTGTCGGCAATGGATTTTTTGTTCTACTATTGAAGATGCTTGCATATGTTTTTAATACCACAATTGCAGAAAAGATACATCATAGTTCTTCTCGTATAAGAAGTAAACGATAAAGTGATAGCTTCATGAGGTGTGCCTGTTGCGCAAGCTATACATTCACCAAATTGTGAGTCTTTCGACGTTTAAAAAAACAACAAAAAAAAACAGATATCCCAAGTTAAGCTTACCATATTAACAAGCGGTGCATCTCTTGCCAATCGAGCTGAAATTCTCGCTGGTGAATTCATTTCATCATCATACCATGAAATTTGTTGTCTTATGACTGAAGTGTAGGACTCGAGTCGTAACTTTGTTGTCAAAATTTCACCAGACCAAGTGATAAATAGAATCTGTAATATATATTAACATAAATTTGAAAAAGATATAAACTATCAACTATTGAATTTAATTTGTTTCACATACATTTAAAAAGTATCCAAATGCAGCTCCAATTGCAAGTACAACGTACATTGCAATCATGAATTCCGTTGCTGACAATAATTTTTCCGCTGGTCCTGAAAATATCTATAGCAAATAGAATACAAAATAATTTAAGTATTACTTATTTCCATAAAAAATAAATTTTTTTTTTTCAGTTTCTAAACTTTAAACTTACGGTAATCATTTCTGCAAACAAGTAAGCGTGCATTGGGCGTACAATTCCTCCCAAAATACATCCAATAATACCAATGGCAAGAAATTTCCATTGTGCACTCATTTTCAAAATTTTCAAAATTGATGGAACTTGTAGTTGAAACTGATTTACTTCTTTGAGTAACATGTTTTTGTCAACGTACTCAAAGTTCATGGTTTCAAATGAGAGTGAGAGTCTTTGACTCAGATGTCTCTGTCTCCGCCTTTGTTGAAAGTCAAATTCTGAAACTGAGTCGATTCTACAGGTGATGGGTTCAACAATGACAAAATTTCAATACTTATATTTTCCACCAAATACAAAAAAAATACATAGAAACTTACGCAGACTCAACAGTACTTGCTACAGAATAGCCGTCAGTGTCTTCTGTTGCGTTAAGGGGTGATTGTGCTGTCACTAATTCATAGTACAAGCCTTTTTTTTCCATTAGATCCTCATGCGTCCCTGATTCTACTATAAGTCCATCCTAGAATAAAAAATTATGAATTTTTTTTTTGATGTATAACCTTGTATTATACACCTATTGCTACTCTCTCCAAAGGTTAAACTTATTAGTTCCAAGGTATCGATTATTTTTTGTAAACATTAATTAAAAGTTCTCATTACCAAACTTGAAATTTGGTTTCTCTATTGGTTTTCTTTTAATAAAAATTATATAATTTAAATTAATCCTTCAGTCAAAATTTTCAAAAATTTTTGGTTTACATCGAGGATATGAAATTCACAAATAAGAATTCAAAAATTTTTTACCCTGGGGCTATGTTATAATATAAGAGTAAGGTTATTAACCTTGAGCGCATGGATAACATCAGCTTCTCTAATGGTTGAGAGTCTATGAGCTATTATAATTGTAGTTCTTCCTTGCATAGCCTTCCTCAATCCTACTTGGACCAAAGCTTCCGATTTTCCATCTAGCGCACTGGTCGCTTCATCCAACAAAAGAATTTTTGGATTACTCACAATAGCACGAGCAATTGCAATTCGTTGCTGAAATTAAAAATTAAAAAATAATTTTTAATTTTTAATCGGTTAGTGGAAATTTGAGCAAAAGTGTGTGGTTTACCTTTTGACCTCCAGAGAGTTTTGTCCCAGTTATAAGCGTATTGTAACCCTGTCAAAATTAAGAAACGTAATGTCAACATTGACTTCAAAAGTTACACATAAAATTGTACATGTTTTCGGTTTAATGGAATTACAACAGGATTGAAAACAAAGAGCTATATTTCAAATATTTGAACCTAGATATATATTCTTTTTGAAGTTGGTAGAAGCGGAGTAAAACATGATAGAAAATTATGTGAACAGTCTGTACATGCACACATTGGCTGGACATGATCCTTAGATCGCGAATTCGTTGCTTCATGTGTATTTTTAAGAATATTTTGCATGGAATATGCAACAGGGATGCCGGATATAGGATATTCGGCGATTTCTAGCTAGTGGATATCAGATATTCGAAACAAATACTTCGCATGTTAAATTGCGTATAATTTTTAACAAAAGAAGACGCGTTTGGTGCCTAGGTTCATGCGAACTTGATGCAGTGAACATTTTTGGACACCTTCTGACTAGTAAATCACTTTACATGATAAGATTTGTAGTGAGTTAAAAGATATAATTCGTGTTTTTTATAAAGTTAAAGCATGGGACTAAGCCGCAAAACTGAGGAAAATTGAAAGTCGACAAAGTAATGGAAATTGCGACAAAGTCTATGCTTGTCAATTCACAACTACTTTTTGAATCTTAAATAATTGATAATCATACCTGTGGTAGGGAAACAATGAACTCATGAACATTTGCCATTTTTGCTGCATCAATGACTTGTTGATAGGAGGTTTCATTTGTGGTTCCGAGAAGAATATTCTCGTAGATGGTGGTACTGAATAGGATAGGTTCTTGAGAAACATAACCAATGTGACTCCGGAGCCAATGGAGATTGAGAGAATTGATGTCATAACCATCAAGCAATATTTCTCCTGTTTGTGGTTCATAAAATCTTAAAAGCATGTTTACAATTGTGCTTTTGCCAGATCCACTCGTCCCTACAAGCCTGCCAACCAAAATTACAGACTACAACATTATTACAAATGAAGCCAAAAACCGGCAGTCACCGTCTGTTGAAATTTTAGCATACCCAATAGTTTGTCCTGGCTGTACAGTGAAATCTAATCGCTTTAGTACCTATAAGATAGAAATAATTTTATGAAAATTATTCTAAAAGTTAACTGATTTGTATTGGTACTTACTGGCAATGAGTATCGAGCAGGATAACTGAAGTGGACATTACTAAACTCAATTTTACCAATCACTTTGTCCAAAAATGCACCTGTTGTGCTATACGGGTCAATGTATGGAATTGTGTCGATAACACGATAAAGTCTCTCAGCTGCAGCTATATGTATCAATTAATAATTTATGTATGATAGGTTTTGTAAATTTTCAAAAGTATGCCTTACATTGTGCGACAGTGATCATGCTGAGAAACGGAATGGCATGCCCAAGAGCATAGACTCCCATCATAGTGGACGTCATAACCTGTAGTCAGCAGAAAAAATTAATAAAAAATTAGAAAATATACTTTTTTAATAATATAGTTATTGCGCATATGTATTATTTCAAGTGAAAGTAATATTTGTCGATGTACAGTCTAAAACACAGTAACAAGAAATTGGCTTCAGCATACAGATATATCCTATAAATCCAAAATTTGAATAAACATCCTTGTAACAAAGTATTTGCCATATTTTTTCATTATATGTTTCAATGTAGTTAGCTTCAATTTTGTATTTACAGAATACTATTTCATACTGGTATATTGTAGCGTAGCTTGCGGTTCAGGAGTATATTCTTGTTTAGCTTTATTTTTTAAGAAATTTTTATAAGAAATGATACTTTTGTAATTTGATGCGCTGGTACATATTAGTAATTTATGAAACTACTAGAGCGGAAGGATTCCAACCATTCAGAAGCGACACCATTTTCAAAATTTTCTCTCAAGCGTAACTGACCTAAGGTATTTCTGTGTTTTTTTTTTGCTGTACCAGCTCGATATGACTTTTTCTCTCAATTTGCAAAGATGTCGCATCAATCATTTTGTAAATGACCTCATAATTTCGTAAATACCTAAACTCAAGTGCCCAACAACGTTATAACTTTTTCTTTACCTTTCGGGACCAAATATAAAAGAGCCAGACTCTGCTCACACTCATTACCACATCAAGCATACTTGGTGCAATTTTTTGTTAAATTTGTCAAGTTGGCTTTTCGTAATGTTATTGCTACCATGTCCTTTGTAGAAAAATTTGACGTCCATTTTAGTTCTTGGAAATGCTGATAAAACTAGAATGCAGTTGACTTTTTTCTTCTAAAAATCTAGAAACCAAAGTTGCTATAAGGATTCTAAATTACAAACCTAAATTAGCAACCAATTCATAGCAACCTTGTTAGAAACAATTAATATCTTCAATTTCAGTTCAGTTTTAGGTTATAGGTTTCAGGTTAAGTTTTAGGTTTCCAATTTCGTCTTTGTGAATGCGTATTCGGAAAATATAAATGGTCCTACAAAATTCGGTTATAAGATTTCAAAAAAAAACTGAAGAAGCTGAAGGGCATTTTTATTTATATTTGGGATTAATAGATTCGTGTTGTCAATGAATGAAACGGTTTGTAAGCAGAAAAAGCATAAATGAGTCTGCGCATTGCAAGAAAGGAATGAATTCAAAAATGCGGTAAGATTTTCTTTCAAATGTTCCACTTTTGCGCTTCCCTTTCCGTTTTCGACTAGCCAAAAGTTGAATGAAACCTGAATCACAAAGCGGAGAAATTCTCACAGTTTCTGAACAAACAGAGAGTATAAATGTCTCCTCTGTTTTTGAAAAACCTGAAAGTATCAGGTGGTCACAGATACGGAATTGGAACNCAAATGTTCCACTTTTGCGCTTCCCTTTCCGTTTTCGACTAGCCAAAAGTTGAATGAAACCTGAATCACAAAGCGCAGAAATTCTCACAGTTTCTGAACAAACAGAGTATAAATGTCTTCTCTGTTTTTGAAAAACCTGAAAGTATCAGGTGGTCACAGATACGGAATTGGAATCTAAATCGGAAATTGATGCATAAATAAGCCATATTTTTCAATTCCTGATGAATTTTTGTACAAATTTGGAAACTGAAGGAAGTATAAACTTCACTTTAGTTGTAAACTATTACTGTAATTTTAGTAAGTTTATACCGTGAGTACTGATCCAGTAGAAGCAATTAAGTTGTTGATTAAGTTCCCACTGTACCAAAATGCTAGTCCTTGAGAGGCATATAAAACAAAGAATGAAAATGCAATTCCAAAAGCTTGAATACAAATTCGTTTCTTCGCCAATTGCATTCCTTCTTCAAGAGCTTTCTTATATTTTTGAATTTCCCGTGTCTCACCACCAAATGCCGCCACTGTTCTATTACTAGAGAATGTCTCAATTGAGAGACAACCAGCCCTGGCGTACTTTTCTTTCTCTTCTGCCATTTTAGTGATAACAAGCTGAAAAATTTAATGAGAGTTTAAATAATCAATACTGTATAGTGTATATAAATTTCAAATATGACCGCTACTACTATTTACCTTCCCTACCACTGCTGCTTTAGCTGAAAGAAACGGAGAAAGAGCCAGTACAACAAGAGCCAGTTGCCAACATGTGGCAAAACCAACAATGGCTCCAAGAATGAAAGAAGCAGTGTACTGAACAGCAGCACTAAATTTTTAGAATAAAAATTACACAGCTATTGTTTTCACTTTTAAAATTAACTTTGTCTACTAGCTTACCTAAAATTCTGTCCAACGCCTTCTTGAAATCGTTCGAGATCACTAAAATCAATTGAGTGTATGAAGTTTTTGTAATATATTTAAAAAAAAAATTTTTTTATGAATAAACTAACTCTAGTAGATTCAATGTTAAATCGCCAGTTTGATTATCATCAAACCAATTGATCTGTTGTCGTAAAACTTGACGAAAAAACCGCCGCCGTAACTTAAAAGCTTGACTTGCTCCTGCGACTTCCCAACAATATGTCTAAAAGTGAAAAACTGAAAACTTTAAAAAAATTCCGTTTCACAAACAAATTTTTTTTTGTTCTGTTTGATCTAGTAAGAAAAATTGACTTACTTGGATAAAAGCAGAGAATAAAGTGACTACACCTAGAACTGCGTACATCATGCAGTAGTACGCCATTTTTGTCGACATAATATCTTCTCTTGTCATTGGAGATGAAGTAGTATTTCTATTTGTTGCTATTTTACTATGCTAAACAAAAGAAAACAATATTTTCGATGTTATTACACAATAGGAGATTTTGATTGGCTCTTTTCAAATTTGCTAACTTCTAAACCCAACCACGAAGAATCATCAACACCATTTTGCTAAATTATAATGTTTCTCTCAATCTACCAATTGANGTAGTATTTCTATTTGTTGCTATTTTACTATGCTAAACAAAAGAAAACAATATTTTCGATGTTATTACACAATAGAAGATTTTGATTGGCTCTTTTCAAATTTGCTAACTTCTAAACCCAACCACGAAGAATCATCAACACCATTTTGCTAAATTTTAATGTTTCTCTCAATCTACCAATTGGTATGCAGTTTTAAAATTTTTTTAACTTACAGCTGAAATGCTATTCAATGCAAATGTATTGGTCATTTGTCCAAAGAAAAGTCCAAGAATTGGCATTCCTGAGCCATGAATAATGGCAAAAATTGTACCAATGAACATAATTACTTTGTCTTTCGTACTTGCAAAACGGAACTATATATAATCAAAAAAAAATGTTGCTAATAATTCATTCCACATGCTCAATGTTATAAACTAGTCTCAATTTTTTTTTACTAACCAATTGAAGCACAGATATCGCACTCCTTGACTTTGCTTTGATTTCTTCTGAATTCCTATAACAAAATAGGAAAATGAGTCAGATGAATAAGTAAATCATAGACAAATCTTAACCTTTTTGCCTCCCTGTCTTCTGCCTCTGATTCCGCATGTACATCATCCTTAGGAGATTTTTTTGACGGAAGGAGTGGAGAGATCTCTTCAAGACTTCCGCTTCTTCTTCTATCCATATTGTCGGAGAATGAATTTTGAGTAAACAATTGATTGAGAATGATTGGAAGTGCATTTCGAACTTATTCAGTTCAAGGGAAGGCGACGTACATTGTAGTGATAGTGTAACCCCAGAAGCGATAAACTCAAGAAATATATGAGAATGATAATAAAGAAGCGCCTAGTGAAGCAGAGAAACTGATAGGCAACAAAAACTCACAAGACAGCCGATAATCTTTGGTAATTATGCTACAGTGAAACTCGACTATAAAATTAAATTATATGTATTTACAAAGTATTATTTGGGAATTGGTATCAGTAATCGATAACTTCATAAGACGAGTGACGTNAAATTATATGTATTTACAAAGTATTATTTGGGAATTGGTATCAGTAATCGATAACTTCATAAGACGAGTGACGTTGAATTTGTTAATGCTGAGTAAAGGAGTAAACTCAGTTTTACGCTTGTTNTAATGCTGAGTAAAGGAGTAAACTCAGTTTTACGCTTGTTATGTCGATGTCGAATAGCATCACTAATATCAAAAGTTTAAGGTTTTTTGGTTAACTTTTACTTTACTACTTATTAGGTTTCAAGGTCAGCCTGAAAATACAATTTTGAAACAATTTATTTCATTTTAATTGTATTGTTACAATAAATTGTGAATTAAATTAAAACTAATATATCACTTTGAGTTTGACTTATCACTTAGTTATCTGTTGTNCTACAATAAATTGTGAATTAAATTAAAACTAATATATCACTTTGAGTTTGACTTATCACTTAGTTATCTGTTGTTACAAAGAGTAATAAACTTTTGCTCACCCTGTATATTTTGATTTCGCAATTATTATGTGTTGCAAACAAATTATGGATCTGTTTTGTCANGTATATTTTGATTTCGCAATTATTATGTGTTGCAAACAAATTATGGATCTGTTTTGTCAGTCCATCTGTCTTTCCATTGGTGGATTATACCAAAAAAAGAGTTTGAGGAATGGAGATGGAGTTTTTAATACATTGGTTTTAGCTTAATGTCACCTCCGATGGAGCCAAAAAATCGGTTGACAGTAGGCGGAGTTGACAAAAGCCGATAATGGCAACTGACTAATACTTCATAGATTAGGTGACATAAACCGAAGTTTCTGGTTTTAGATGCGCATTTTATGATACGAAAGCTTTTTCGATTTATTTTACAGCTTTTGAAGTTATTACCTGAATTTGGAATACTCTAAAAGCAAATTACTTCTTAAAGTAATCGGCAAGTTTTTTTGCAATATGCCAGAAAAATGGCTTTGAGATATTATCGTGTCAGAAACTCCCAAAATATCGGTACTTGTTTGCAAAATTCCTCACTTCCAATGTTGCTTATCATTAAAACTTTAAGTTTCTCAATTCTAACCATGTGCCCATCTAAAGTTGGCATACTCGCGGTTAAAATAAACCCGCGACTGCAGCTGAGTCTTAAAAAAAGTAAACTTTCATGATCGAGGATCTCATAGTAGAATACAACAAATAGGTTAATGAAACAGTTCCCCCAAGGGTCTCTGACCGCCCACACCATTTAAGCAAACACGAGTATATTCTGGGCCTGAGAACCGAAAGCCATTAAAGTGTGGTTATGTGCGGTACATTCTCTTCAAATGGGATGACAATAGGCGGAGGTTGACAATATGAGGTGTGACAATGGGCAGAGTATTTAGTACATGAGAGCATGGAGTTTAGCCGGGGGAAAGCCAACAGGTTGACAATAAGCGAAGTGTGACATTAAGGGGTAGTGACATTAAGCTGAAACCACTGTACTAGGTAGCTCTTTACTAAGAATGGATGAATTCGGAAATTAGCATTAAACGTGACCTCTGGTGTTTTCACGAAACCCTAATTATTTTTATTGGAGGTTACATTTTAAATTGCAAAAGAATTATTTCGAGAATGATGGGAAATGGGTTTTCATTAAACCATAATCCAAGCATTTAGGCATTCAAACGTTCACAAGTTTGAACATGAACATCCAAACATTTATGCTCAGAAAGCATCATTGAACTTCCGTACTCCAGGCGTATATATGTAGATATATTGTGTGGAATTAATTGGTAGATTACATGCGCAGAACACGCTTCTTGTCGCATCAGGCATTCTATAATGCGAAACTAGATAAACAGTACATAAACAAACCCAACCAGCCACTTAAACCTATGTCAGAATAATCGTATGGGTTTATACATCATTAATCTGGAGAACCAAAAAAAATCCTTTTTTTATAATGCTTTTAATGCTCTGGACTCTCGTAGAGCCCTAAATACGCAATATCAGACCCTCCTTAAAAGACCTTTCAACTAGTAAGCTATTATATAATCAACCGGTTCAATGTTGCTATAAAATATTTTGAAAAACCCTACATGATAAGTTGAGCACAAATTTTATATTTGTAAAAAGTAGCAAACATCTTATTTAAAATCTTGCTTAAAAATAAAAAAATCTTACTAAACATGCACAGTTATCGTGAATACACTCGGTATGTATTGAACGTGTCCAGGGGACTTCTGCTGTAAGCGGAGCACGCATTGTATCTGCTCATTGGTAATTTAAATTTACATTACGTCGTATATGTGCCTAGTGGTCGTAAATNAGAGCACGCATTGTATCTGCTCATTGGTAATTTAAATTTACATTACGTCGTATATGTGCCTAGTGGTCGTAAATACGCGCAGTACTTATTACCTGAAAGCAGGGCTCGCCTACTTTTACAATATACATTGTTTGTAAGCAATAAGCGTTTACGTGCGCAGTAAACTTTGTGCGTTCGAGGTCGGCNACTTTTACAATATACATTGTTTGTAAGCAATAAGCGTTTACGTGCGCAGTAAACTTTGTGCGTTCGAGGTCGGCATTTACAAGACAAGTTCCCATTGGACATGCATGGTGCAGGTGCGTGGGGGCTTCTACGTACGTAGTGCGCATTGCAGTTGCGCAGTGTAGGTTTATATGCTAAGAATTAATTGAACGCGGATNAGCTTCTACGTACGTAGTGCGCATTGCAGTTGCGCAGTGTAGGTTTATATGCTAAGAATTAATTGAACGCGGATATTAAATATTTACTTGCGCAATACACATTGCGCTTACGCAGTGGGGATTTGAGCATAAGACTCAATCCCCTATACTGTTGTTAGGTACTTCATCATACCTCATCATTAATGAGGCAGTAGACTCCTTACCTGCCAATGAATGACCAGGTAGAAGGAGATTGTTTGTGCTAATGGAAAGCACAGATGAGTTTCAGAGTTGTAATGAGATTGAGGACAGGATTCCACAATTAGGCACTGTAGCACAAATGGTAGTACGTTGGGTCCGAAAAGCTTAAGACGTGGGTTCGTACCCCACCAGAGACCAAATCTTTTGGCAATCCCTGTCTCAACCTCAAAGTGATCGGTCAGCTCCGCCACAGCAGTGTTAACCCACTATACATAAATATTTAAAATTAGTAATTGAAAAGTTAATTTGATTTGATATTATTTTACCTAACTTGGCGCTTTAGCGCTTCAATATACGACTAAAACATTTACAACGGTTTGTTTTTAGATCAGCATTAATAAAAAGAAGCAACGGCAGAAGCAAGCGTAGGCTTAACCCTAATACAGGATACTGAGATACTTCCAGTGTGCCAACTGTAAGTAGCTTACGTTTGCTTGTGGTGGTGAATCCATAATTGATTAAACTTTTGTTGAACTAAATATCGTAGGTGTTTCCGATTGATGTGTAAATCTTTCTACTATGATTCACATAAACTCAGCTCCTTCATGTGCTTTTTCAAAAATTTCAAGAACTTATGGATGATAAATTACATGATTCAAGACAGGTGCATGTTTCAGGTAAAATCAAAAAGTGCTAGTTTGATTAACTAAAAAAGGTGTTGGCTCCATTCCCGATTCAATTTGATGTTATGAAAATTCGACCCCACTTTTTAATATATTGTTCAGAAGTTAGAACAAATCAAATTTTGTCATTTGATTCTATGTCCAGTTTAATCAAATTTAGCATTAGCTATATGTTTTATAAGAAGTAGCAAGATGTCTATTGATTAGAATACTCTGCTGCCACCGATGGGACTGCTGGAACATTACGTTATGCCGCTGTTTTATTTGATTTATTTTAAACGCTTTGCATATAAGTTCTTGACGATTTTTAATGCAATATTTGAATGAGGCAGAAGACAATTCAATTTGACAATTGTTCGCTAGGCGGCATCAAATATGCTGCTAGGGCTAATTTCGATGCCCCCTAGTAGATAAATATCACACAAAATCATTTTTTGATCTATTTATTAAGACAAAACGGCAGATANTTGATCTATTTATTAAGACAAAACGGCAGATACCGCTAATGCTAGTTTTGACGCCGTCTAGTGTACAAACATCACGTAGAATCTTTTCGGTGTAATGACAAAAGTCGTTTAGTCCCACCTCATTAACAACACAAAAAAAGTTAAGGTGGAATTTTCAGAACTGTAAATTGCAACTACAATTTTGTATACTAATTATCGAAATTAAAACAAGACACCAAATTTATTATTTTATGATCTAACTAAGCCTTTACAAAGCAACATATTAGTTCAGTTTCTGTGTACTTAATAAATAAATATTTTTAAGTATGCAATTCCGGAAATTGTATTTATAATTTCAGATACTTAAGTAGTTGGAAATTGGTTTGACCTTGAATAAAATTTTGAATGAAAGTTGATCTATCTGTATATTTCTGTTATTTTGGTTGGTTATTAGTGTGCTGTAACGTCACCAAATACTACCNACCGCTAATGCTAGTTTTGACGCCGTCTAGTGTACAAACATCACGTAGAATCTTTTCGGTGTAATGACAAAAGTTTAGTCCCACCTCATTAACAACACAAAAAAAGTTAAGGTGGAATTTTCAGAACTGTAAATTGCAACTACAATTTTGTATATTAATTATCGAAATTAAAACAAGACACCAAATTTATTATTTTATGATCTAACTAAGCCTTTACAAAGCAACATATTAGTTCGGTTTCTGTGTACCTAATAAATAAATATTTTTAAGTATGCAATTCCGGAAATTGTATTTATAATTTCAGATACTTAAGTAGTTGGAAATTGGTTTGACCTTGAAAAAAATTTTGAATAAAAGTTGATCTATCTGTATATTTCTGTTATTTTGGTTGGTTATTAGTGTGCTGTAACGTCACCAAATACTACCANAAAGTTGATCTATCTGTATATTTCTGTTATTTTGGTTGGTTATTAGTGTGCTGTAACGTCACCAAATACTACCAATACTCTATTCTCTATTGTAATTACATCTTCTTGACATTTTGATTACTAACACTTGGTAGTACATGTAGATGAAATATGAATAACTATTTATAAGCAAGTCCTACTGTCATATCAAAAATCGTATAATTAGCAAACTACAGATTCAAATAACAGATTAAGTTTTCACTCGTGTTTATCACATCTTCTCATTCATTGTCATAATTAGAGACAACCAACAACTCTAACGGATGTTCAGAAACCACAAGATAAAAATTGCAGATGGAATAATAATAAGTGAAAAACTTTTTAATCGACCGAACTTTTGATTTCACTAATTAGATATTAATTATTCCAATGAAGTCGATGAAATAAAAAAAACCGATGTAACCTACCTCAATAAATCTGGGATTACCACAAGTTGTTAATTACTTCCCAAATTAAAAAANAAAAAAACCGATGTAACCTACCTCAATAAATCTGGGATTACCACAAGTTGTTAATTACTTCCCAAATTAAAAAAACAAATTAACCAATGTTCTTAATTCAAAAAATTAGTTTAGTTAACACTGCGTCTATCTTAGCAACACTACTTTCATGGAATCAATTGATTGAGATGTTTGTACTGTATAGGGCTTTCCAAATTCTTTTACCCCCATGTCATAGCCGTATGGGTTTCAAACAGTAATTTCACGAAGTATCAGATTTACCTACTAAATATTTTCTCTTGNCGTATGGGTTTCAAACAGTAATTTCACGAAGTATCAGATTTACCTACTAAATATTTTCTCTTGCTGAATTTAAATCATGTTATCTCACATTTGACACCCAGATCGTATTTAAGCATGAGAAATAAGCATTTGGGATCATATCTGGTCATATGAAGCTTCTTNTATTTGACACCCAGATCGTATTTAAGCATGAGAAATAAGCATTTGGGATCATATCTGGTCATATGAAGCTTCTTTGACACGTTTACTTATGGGCCTCAGGTCATTTGGTTGTATAAAAGTTCATACACCATCTTGTGCAGGTTTATATAACCTCATACAAGACCAAAAATGTAGTTAACATTTAATTATATTCTCTACGCTTAAAAATAAAAAATATTAAAAGTATGGGGAATTATTAGTCACTTTCCGTTTGTAATTAAAAAAATTTTTTTAATGTACCAAATTTCATAGATTAAAAGTACAACCTAAATCTAAATCTATAAATCTAGATAAAAATACAACCTTAGATCGATTTAACTGCCAGTTATAGTACCCGTTCTGTTATATTTTCATCATATTTCAATGTAACAGGTTTGACAACGGTTGTATTTTTGAAACAAGTCATAGATTTACTAAAATCGTTAATATCTTAAAAAAAAACCATACAACACACATTACCAACGGTACAATCGGAAGGCAAATCTTATGAAACCATAGATAGCGCGAATAGTGGACTAAGGAATCAATCGTGATTGATAGCACAGGTATCATCAGGTATCATCAGGTATCATCAGGTATCATCAGTATACTACAAAATCTTTCTTTCTAAAAATCACTGAAATTCTTTCTTAAATTTTTATCAAAAAATGGCAAAAATCTAGCTAAAAAATACAAAAATTGGGAGAAATGTACACTTTTAGACTAAAAAATGGCAAAAATCTTGCTAAAAAGTTATAAAAACTTTTTCTAAAAGTTAAAATCTTTCTAAACAAATAAATAAAATGATGTTCAAGATTTTTTTAAATTAGGAAATATTTTCATATTTATTGGATTCGTGAAATTTAATAAAGTTAATAGATTACTTTTTGAGTTGTTCACCAAAATTTGGCCTCATGGAGAACAGTATCTGTAGGAATCTTGAAATTAGGTATTTTTTTCAGTAGAATTTGATCGATTTTTATAAAAAATAAAGTTAAATAGACAAATCTTTCTCAAAATCGGCAAAAATCTTTCGTAAGACTTTTATTTCTAAAACCTAAAAATCTTTAAAAATCTTTAAAAATCTTTAATCGTCATGAAATTTCAGTAAGAAGGGAGATAAATAATTGCTTTAGTTCGTTAACAAGATTTAAGAAAGAATGCGTAGTATAATCATCAGGCACAGTGAAACAGGGTAATGCTATATCACTGATTATTCAAAGTAACGAATATTACAACCACTATTTTAATATAGTGAGGGTACGGACGTATAGATGAACAGCGAAAAGGAATGACTTGACAACTACAGTATCTTCTCACTACTGAATCTAGTCTGCTTATAATAATGAAACTTGATGTAAATCAAATTAGGAATTGAAATCAAATTCAAGAGTGAAAGTTGGGAACTTCATTTTAATTTCTCTTTTCAAAATTTGTTTTTCCCTTTTTGGTACCACCAAATTCCAGCGGTAGGATTTCATGTGGAATTCTCGACCGGATGATTCGTTGCCATTCACTTCGGTCAACCCCAAATGTTTCAATTGCTCTAGCAGTATGTGGTGAGAGTAACGGAATAAGTATTCTCAGAAGCTGTTGGAATATCCTTGGCTGTCAAAATGAATAGAAAATTTTTGAAAGTTTAACTGTAATATTCTTTTAAATCAGCGTACCGTGTTAATAAAAGTTATTTTTTTCACTATCCGAGGGTAGTGAGTATCTAAATTTCCGATAAAATGGGCGTAACAGGATACACATTGTAGACAGCCATGTTGACGAGCAGAGTAACCGTGTAGGTTGATAATAGCAGTACCATTCAGGCAGATTGAGTCGTAAACAACTTTATAGACGTACTCCAACGCGTAGTCTAAATATTTATCAAATTCTTTCGGATTCCCCAAAACAGCCTTCCTTATATCCCACGAGCCGACATCGAGGCCAACAACTATTATAATGTAAAAAACAAAAGTGTGAGGGTATCTATGGATCAGAAATGGTTGGTATTATTAAAAAAATTTTCAAACCTCCCATTTTTTGAGTATGTTATTTTCTAAAATAAACAATTCTAGGAGTAACTACAGTGTAATTCGGGGATAACATTTTGAGCAACGCATCTATTAGATACGTCGCATAAGATGAGCATTTAACCACCAATGAGGGTTTTCCTGAATTTGGTTAAAGTTGCTAAATTTAAAGTTTAATTTGATAAGCTTAGTGAGGTATGAAACAAACATTTTGATTGGCCTGTTAACTTTTCTCTCTGCAAAAGTCAAGCAAATGGGAGAGAAAATATAAAAATATAAACAGCAGAAGTCAATTACCGATTATCACTGTTGGAATTGATTGTTTCAAAAAAAATAGCACAAACAATTAAATCGCCTTGGCTTCAACTTTTCGTTTATGGAAGGTTTGAAAAAAATTCACTGTACAGTGAGTCCATTTTAAACCTTTCATAAACAAAAATCGAAACTATGGCGATTTCAATGTTTGTGTTGTTTTGTGAGAAAAATTACATCCCAACAGTTGTAATCAGTCAGTGAACTCTCTAAATTCTGATTTCTTCTCTCATTCCTGTTTGATTTGTAATCATATTATATTTTCTATANGAACTCTCTAAATTCTGATTTCTTCTCTCATTCCTGTTTGATTTGTAATCATATTATATTTTCTATAAATGATCTCCGAATTTCACTGTAGTTACTGCGGGACTGTTATTTTTAGAAAATAACAAACTTCAAAAATGGAAGGTTTCAAATGGACTCACTGTATAATGAATTAATCTAAAGCAGCTTCAGAGATAAAAAGTATTAACTATATGACGAGTCATTTTATACTAATTCCTCATAGCAACCTTGATATCAAATATATTTCTGTTTTGCTACATTATTACTTTTTTATTCAACAATTAGATTGATGTTTAAGTTGATTAGTTATTTCAGTAATTCCAAGGTTGCTATGAGGAATAATCCAAAAGAAATAATCCAAAAACAACTTCAAAATTGACTTTTGAGATGAATAAAGAATGTGTGTTTTATATTTTATGTATGGGAAGCAAAGTTTAATGCTTGCAAGCTAATTTTATTTGTGCGACAGTTTTGTGTGTTTGATGACTGCTTAAATGTGAGTCAAAATGTGAGTCTGTGCAATTTAGACTTATGTGTATGTTTAAGAAGTTTCTCTTGGGACCATCGATAAATCCCGCGAACATGAAAATTACTATATTCTATCAACCAACTCTAAATCAACCGTCGACATTTTCTCAATAAACCAGCAAGATTATTCTATTCACTTTTGTGAACTTACTGAGTTAAAATAGACTACTCTTGCCCTGTCTGAACTTATGTCAAGTGAAAAATCTTAAGATGCGTAATTCATAAATGGATACCTTAAGGAGAGGTAGCTTGAGCCAAAAAAGTTTAGTAGCTAATTCTCAAACTACTAAAGTTGTATCTCTACCAATTAATTTAGTGGGAACTTTGAACAAAATAACGATGCAAATATACAAAACACGCAACCGACAAGTTTATTTATTGGCAAAAGAAGTTGAGCAAATCAAATTTAAAAACATGATAGTTTACGTTTAACTATACAGTATATTATAATTATTGCCATATTTACTATAATTTTTAAGTGGCCTTTTGAGATATGAATTAAATTTTTTTTTCGCTAAATTTCGGATACTTAGGTGTATCACTTATCGGGATCCCTAAGAAGGAACGTTTGTACAGTCTCATTTCAAGAAATTTTCAAAAGTTAGATCCGAACGCATGCCACGCTACAGTTGGAAAATTCCTACTTCTGCTTCATTTTTTGTGCGCATTGAGTCACTCCACTCAATTTGAGAAACAATGACTTTCGCCAGTACTTTTATATGGTAACATACTACATATTGCCCCGATTCCCATAAGTTTATAGAGCGCCTGACAGTATTAAGNAGTACTTTTATATGGTAACATACTACATATTGCCCCGATTCCCATAAGTTTATAGAGCGCCTGACAGTATTAAGGCTCATATTTGAGATTATAGAAAATTTACGGGAACGTAAATTATAGAAAAGTTGTGATAGAATTAACTGCTTTGCTATTCTTAACCAAAATGTGTAAGGAAGATTATCAAGGGGACAACTAGCCTGTGTTCATAAAATCACTACACAATTGAGAAAANAGTACTTTTATATGGTAACATACTACATATTGCCCCGATTCCCATAAGTTTATAGAGCGCCTGACAGTATTAAGCCTCATATTTGAGATTATAGAAAATTTACGGGAACGTAAATTATAGAAAAGTTGTGATAGAATTAACTGCTTTGCTATTCTTATCCAAAATGTGTAAGGAAGATTATCAAGGGGACAACTAGCCTGTGTTCATAAAATCACTACACAATTGAGAAAATGTGTTCCCATCCCCACAACTCCTCTCAAACAGAATTTCTTTCTCTTGAGTTTGAGTGGAGAGGATTGCATTGAGGGACTATGACATTTATACATGCCTCTGAGTAGATTAGAACTAGCGGGAACTCATAGTTTTTTCAACCAATCAGAGACCTCCAAAATGAATCACGTTTCATAGTTATATTAATCCGATAGTCTGATAGTCTGACAGTACTATGAAGCGTTCTATACAATTGCGAAAATTGAGCCATTATGTTTCTTCATATTGAAAAAATTAACGAACAAATTTCAAATGCATGCAGAAACTGTGAGGTAATTGATACTTCTTACGTTTTAATTGATTGATTGAGTACTGTAATTTGTAATTGTAATTCTTTTGAAATGCATTATTATCAAGGCAACCCAAAAGCATAAAAGGCATAAAAAGCGTATTGAAACTTCCCACCGTGAAAAGTTGTCCCATTTCCGGCTCAAGTGAATACATGGCTTATGAATGTCTATTGGCGAAAAAAATAAAGCAAGAAAAGCATAAAAAGCATAATGACTTTAGAAAAGTCCTAATCATACATTTAAAGCATATTGTCAAAAACGAGATATAAAGTTCTGTTGAGGAGGGAATAATTCGACCAGTTGGCAAAGAGAGAGAAATATTTGAACGGGATGANTTGAGGAGGGAATAATTCGACCAGTTGGCAAAGAGAGAGAAATATTTGAACGGGATGAACCGCTCAGGAGCAGCGCGTCAGTGTTGGGAAGGATTTTGAGTGACGTTTTAATGAGATGAAAAAATAAAAAACTACTGAATTCGTTTCTACATTCTACCTACATTCGTTTCTGTCGAAATTTTAACACTGGTCACTAGTGAAATTTTAAACCAAAAAATGCCAAAAGTAAGCGAATTAGCTAATAAGCGATTAAAATCATAAAAGCATGATTAAAAAACTTAAATGCATAATCAATTTTGATAATAAAGCATAAATTGGGTTTCTCTGATTATTATGTAATGAGCAAATTCTAATTTANAACCGCTCAGGAGCAGCGCGTCAGTGTTGGGAAGGATTTTGAGTGACGTTTTAATGAGATGAAAAAATAAAAAAACTACTGAATTCGTTTCTACATTCTACATTCGTTTCTGTCGAAATTTTAACACTGGTCACTAGTGAAATTTTAAACCAAAAAATGCCAAAAGTAAACGAATTAGCTAATAAGCGATTAAAATCATAAAAGCATGATTAAAAAACTTAAAANGCGATTAAAATCATAAAAGCATGATTAAAAAACTTAAAAGCATAATCAATTTTGATAATAAAGCATAAATTGGGTTTCTCTGATTATTATGTAATGAGCAAATTCTAATTTAAATTTTTGAATGGTATAATGTAAAACTTGCAAAGTGGAAATTTTATAAAAACAATAATCCCACCTCTACATTTTACAAAACAACCAATCACCTATTTATAACATTTTTCTTTGCTACCCGGTTGTCAAGTCTAATCATCATCTTTATCAATATCAAAAACTTGCCGATAAGCTTATATAACCATAAGTAAATTACCTCCACACCCATTGAAGTCGTGGCCAAAAACTGCAAATGGATATCTCCTGTTCCAATCAGTCCAGTCTTTTTCCAATATATTTTCTAATCCATATTCATTCCGATAGGTCGTATACTTTAATACATTCAAACGTTATTAGATTGGACAATTTCGTAACAATTGAAGTTTAAAATAAATATTTTGAAACAAAAAGCATGAGGTTGTGTTACCTTTCGTAGTTTCTGATATGCCAGATTCAAATCTGAAGGGTTGTCTAAACAAAATTTAGAAAGTATAATTGATAGTACTTGCTAACTTTGTAAACTTTAGGTAAAGATTTGATTACATATATTTTAGAATACCTCTGACCCAGCTGATTAAATATTTATCAGTTTTCATAAATGGCATATCAAGTTCATGTTTTGCTACTTGCTTGAGCTATGAATCAAAAATTTTACAATTGAAAATAAAAGTTTTCTCAATTATTTTGTTTCATTTTTTACCTTTACTATTTGATTCTTTTCATGTTCCGTGTAGGTTATATTTCTGTGTTCATATTTCTGTATGTTATTCTTCCTTTCAGCAACAACTATTGCTGATATTATACACAATATAAATGTTGTCGAAGCAATGAGCATATTTAGAGTAAAGATTTTATTAACAATTCTCCCAACACTGAAGTAGATTTGAAGACCAAATAATTTCCCACGAAATAACAACAAACAATTTACATAAGTTATTTTATTTATTTATCAACGTCATTATTTGACGTTGACTCATGTGTGAAAATCTGTAGTATTCATAATCTCGTTAGACAAGTTTTGTAGTTCAAAATATGCTGCATTTGCGAAANAATGTTGTCGAAGCAATGAGCATATTTAGAGTAAAGATTTTATTAACAATTCTCCCAACACTGAAGTAGATTTGTAGACCAAATAATTTCCCACGAAATAACAACAAACAATTTACATAAGTTATTTTATTTATTTATCAACGTCATTATTTGACGTTGACTCGTGTGTGAAAATCTGTAGTATTCATAATCTCGTTAGACAAGTTTTGTAGTTCAAAATATGCTGCATTTGCGAAATGAAATTGTCTATATAACACTTTAATTAATGAGCAAGGCAAGTATGCTTAACACATTCGCTGTCACTCCGCGTGTAAACTTTTTTGCGAATAATAAAATAAGTAGTTATTACATAAAACGTTTTCCTTTTTTTAATACCAAAATATATACACCTGCCAAAGTAACTATATGGATAAATAATTTTGTGATGATATAAGAGTGTAAAAATGAATGTAAACAAGTTTCCTACCTTAATTAATTTCTCAGTAACGTCAACCTATCAATCCAATGTAGCTTAACCTTAAATTAATATTAGAGAGTTAGGCATAATGAGTATTTTTATAATTATGAATATGTTCAAAGTTAATATGAGAAATTTACAAAAAACATCTTTGATAAATCAAAGACGTCAAAATTCCTCATAGCAACCTTGAATATGTTCATCATTAAAGCTAGACATATCGGGAAACTTTTGTTGTAGACTTTTGCGATTTTACGATTGATGGTAAAATTTTACCATCGCGTAGTACATAGCGTGTTAAGTAATCACAAAAGAATCATCAGTATGAGTTCCAGTTTNGTAAAATTTTACCATCGCGTAGTACATAGCGTGTTAAGTAATCACAAAAGAATCATCAGTATGAGTTCCAGTTTAGATACCTTATCTTGAAATTATGTTTAAAAAAGAAACGCTAAGCAAAGAATATATGAACTCTGTGAATATCCTCTTTGCATAAAATATTTCCGTTATGTTTTTACTACTAAATCTTAAATAGAAAAGTTAGCATTTTTTCTACAAAGTACAATTTAGNGTAAAATTTTACCATCGCGTAGTACATAGCGTGTTAAGTAATCACAAAAGAATCATCAGTATGAGTTCCAGTTTGGATACCTTATCTTGAAATTATGTTTAAAAAAGAAACTCTAAGCAAAGAATATATGAACTCTGTGAATATCCTCTTTGCATAAAATATTTCCGTTATGTTTTTACTACTAAATCTTAAATAGAAAAGTTAGCATTTTTTCTACAAAGTACAATTTAGTTACAAAATCGTGTAATTTTACAAAATTATGTAACCTTTCCTTATGAAAACAAAAAATTTGCAAAATATTTTCGTTCGCAGGGTTTTATTCAAGTGATAGATTTATAACTTACCATAAATTTCGCTAAAGACCACGTCACTGTTGAAATCGAAACTGGTATACCTATTAGTTATAATCTATATCTATTTTACTGAATTTGAATTTGAAAATAAATGAGAGATAATTTAAAATATAAATAACATTTTATGTTTCTATTCTACCAAATTTGAGCTACATCATGCAAAAGTGAAGGTGAAATTGTCGAATTTACAATGTGTTGAATCTATCTTTAAATATTCCTGTTAATGCAGACCGATACGAGAAGTTTTTACACTAAACACGACATGACACGGTTAGGATACGAATCAACATGGTTTGCGTTTTTGTTATATTTTTTTTTATAAATTTCTTCTTCTTAAAAATCTTGCCAGGAATACCCGGACTGGAAAATTAGGCCTACAACCTCATGTCTGGAGACTCAAACTTATATAAAATCTGGTCTATAGAAAACCTAGTCCATAGAGAATTCTGACTCAGGTAAAATTATCATTGTAACGACCAAGGTTGCTGTGAGGAATTTTGACGTCTTTGATAAGGTTATCAGACGTTTTTTGTAAATTTCTCATAGCAACCTTGGTAACGACGTTAATTTTAGTAATAATGAGCCCAGACACTGTTCAGCAACTAGAAAAGAACCCAAATTAGGAATTGCCGTCCTCGCGCGAAGAGGTGTAAACCGCTACACCAACATAAATCCTGCCTTTGAAATCAAAAAAAAATGAACTTAAGAAAAAGATGTTCATCATGTCCTATAGAAAGGGAGACAGTAAGAAATGTTGATATACAGATAATTCGTGAAGACTCATCGAGTGAAAGCACTCTATAAAAAGCCTAGGGTACTAAACTTTAAAAAAATTATGCGACGTCATTTGAGAAATGACTAGCTTACAGTTGTGCGCTGATTGTAATGGGAGATTAATTTCACGCTGTTGTGAATGAGTAAGCCTTTCTGACAAATTTCGACATGTTACTTATTTATCTTGTCCTGAAGTTATCGTGTTGTATCTATACATGTGAGATATGGAACACAACGACATGACCACATCTTCAAAAAAGCTGCTCTTATGTTGTCGCTTCTTTTCTTGCTTCGTGTCGAAACATTGTGAATTTTAGCCATAGTTCTTACTCTTTAAATTCTAGAGCTTTTGTAATCGACTATCAGGGCAGTGTCTACTATTAAGCTCGAACAACCTAAATTTCAATTTTTCCTAAAAATGAAGGATTACTTAATCAAACAAAAATAAAAGTAATTATACTCACAAAGTTTACCAAAGTTTCTAATATATTCTAGTTTGACTTTGAAAATGCAAATACAATACTATCCTTCATAAAAACCTTCCCGTTTACGAGTTGCTTAAATTACAACTTCCTGAAGTCTTAAAACAATACTGAATCATCAGTTTTGCGTTTATAACGTCAGGATTTAACTGGCACTCTGAAAGGAAGTTGGGCTACCTTATGCGGATGAAGTTCTAATGCCATAGTATTTCTGGGAATTCCATATCTTCTAAACTTGTTCTGAACTTTTTCAAATAATTGGGATGAGCTGTGCTGTGAGCGGCAAAATTCCTTTAAATTTCTAATGATATTTGTTTATAGATCAACTTGGATAGTGCTAAATGGATATAAAACGATCAGAAGAGCAAAGTACATGCAGTTTAGGCTGTTTTACGCTTGTGTTTTAAGAAATTATATTAGGGCTTGTTCAATGTCATTCAGTAAATTTTCATTTGTTTTTTACGAAACAGGTAAGATTACATTAAAGATTACTAGCATGTAATCATAATCAATTAATTAAAATCCTAGATAAGTTAATATGATTATAAGATAATTTATCATTATGATGAACAGTTGAAAAGATTAAGACGATACACTTCATATAGGAATGACTTTCGTTTCTCATTTTTGCTGGAACGAATAATTCAGTATTGTTAACATAAAATTTGTCGCACTTAGGTTGTTTTGGTTTTCTGAACTTACTTTTAGTCCTGAAGAGTAAGGTGTTACAAATTTTAAAATCAAATACTTTTTTTAGAATTTTGGATTTGACACTTGAAGTTCAAATAGTTTCATGAGTTGCACCAACCGACAGTGGCGTTCGAGTTGAATTTGGAAAGTTGCCTTTATAAAAATGATGAGTATTTAATTTGGTGTTCTGTCATAACACTTCGAAATTACTAATGGAAGTTTAAAACAAAATCTGTCTAGCAGCGCTCGTGTTGTCAAAATTTGATAGATCAAGCTGAAATGTTGCAAGCAAATACCTCATTGGACAATCAAATATACTTTTGATTCTTTTCAAGACAATTTGTATATTGATACTTTACAATTAAAAAAATATTATATAATACTGTGGTGCCTTCAAAGAACCCTCACTTCGCTAAAATTTTACAGATGAAGTTGAAATTATACAAAAATTTGACTAAATGCGTTATCTAAATATAATTTAAGTGCCTTCCAAAAATTATATATAGAGTGGACCTTGGCTATAGCAAATTTTAGGGAAAAGGGAATTCGGATCATAGCAGCTGCTCATTATAACCGAATAATGAACAATTGTTATATTTAAAATTATGTTCATAACATCTACTTAAAATACTGTTAAATTGTTTAAATACTGTTAAATACTGGAACTGTTAAATTTTCTTGGCTGTAAGACGGAATAATAGCAAAAATGTTCGTTGAATGATTGAAAAATTAATTAATTCAATCATTCGCAACGTAATTTATTAACTTGTAAACACATTACCAGAAAGAATTTATCTCCTCTCTTTTATCACCGAGACTAAAATTTAAGGTGTATACTCTTTTACTGTTGGATATGGTGCCGAGGAATGATGCGTTATTGCGCTGCATCCATTAAATATTTGGCATTATTTGCTTAACAACAGTAAAATTACAAATGTCTCCTCAGGATTATGCAACATTGTGCTAAAACATGCGCTACCTTAGAATTATGCAATTTATGCGTTTTATGCAAGACAAGTTGGTGTCACTCGTAATAATTTTTCTTGATCCGGTGATGCTAGAACTATGAAATAGACGACAAGAGTTAGTTACGATCATGCAATTTTATGCAAATTATGCATTTGGTTGTCCCTGGTTATGACTATACTACGGATTTTTTCTTTCCAAAAATCACTGAAATTCTTTCTTAAATTCTTACTAAAAAATGGCAAAAATCTTGCTAAAAAAAAACACAAAGTTCTTGCTAAAAATTCACAAAGATTTAGAAAAATGTTGAAGGCTTGTACATTTTTCGACTAAAAAGTGACCGAAATCTTGCTCAAATGCTAAAACTTCTTTGTCAAAGTGAAAAGTTTGCTAAAAATAAATAAAAAATGAGGAAGTATTCTATTTTTATTGGATTCACGTAATTGAATAAAGTTACAAATCATTTCTTGTGTTGTAAGCTCAAATGCGGTGTCATGGAAGATAGCACCTCAAATAGCGCCAATCCTAAAAATAATCAGTCACCGGTCATGAAAACGGCTTAGTTCGTTAGCAAGATTTAAGAAAGAATCCGTAGTATAGTTATGACCGAGGCTTTAGACATAATGTACACATGGAGCGGTGGTTAAGATTCATTATAGTCATCGTTCCATAAAATTTAATAAATTTTTTTTAATGAAAAAAAATTTCATATTATATTGAAAACTTTTCTACCTAAATTTTGATAAGTACATTTACGGAAATGTTTGTATAATTGAAAGTGTAGAAAGTTACTCATAAATTTCCTGAAACGAGTATTTTTTTAAGATGCAAGAAATATATTTAGTTGAACCATGGACAGTTTTAAATATAATTTAACATATTGGGACAGTATGCTTCTGTCCTACGTGCCTTGATGACGGACAACATGTAGACCGAAAGAAAAAATACCTTTTGTCCAGATGAAAGGGACAAAATGCCATCCTTTTACCAGACCCAACTAGAAGAGAAACCTAACTTTTGACTGCTGGACTCAACGGACGGACGACAACACTCACTCCACTCCTTACCTCCGACCCACTCACCCAATCAAGACAAAATGGCAATGATGGACTACTCTAGCGGAATTTGACAAGCAACTATTTATTTAACAACAATGTCGCTCAGAGAGACCAAAACAGAGAACTGAGTCGAGAATCGACTCGACGAATAATAACTAAAAAACCTCATGCAATACTCACTTTTATTTCCTGCGAGTATTGCATGAGGCTCCGAACTAATCGACCAATTAACTTTAGATAATTTTATCTGTGAACGTTCACAGACCCAAACTTTGAAACCTTAGTTATTACATGCTTCCATGCAGACTAATCATAATCAAATATTTTATAATAATATTTATCATAAACTAACCGGCGTCGTTTCAGTATCTATCAATATTTTATTAATCCAACCACTTTACGGAAAAATACTTTTGGACTGTACTTTCCTGGAGAATGGGAGATGAAAACCACAGTGGTCAATTCATCTCTAAAAAAAAATTTTTTTTTCAGATAAAGTGCTTTTGTTTTCAGAAACACATTAGCAGATTTTATAAACCAAGAATATGCGACAACTATAAAGTCATTGATACAATAGCATGCAGAATATGTGAACGCTTTTTATCTTTTTACTATACAACCTCACAAATTCTAAGTGGTATGGTGTTTTCAAAATTGTGATTTTGGAACAGTTATTTGTGACGACGTACTTTGGAAACTAGGTGTCCGAAAAGAATGATCTGACATTACTTTTTTTTAAATCATAATTTTTTGTAGTGCTGGCGAAGACTTTATCTACAAAAATCCTCTCTTTTGCATCATCTTTATCAAAAAGTTTTTCAAAAATATTAGTTTCTGGATGAATTGACGTTACATGGTTTCTCGCATCCTTTCTACAGCAGAGACGATGATGCAAAAGTATCTTTTAGTGAACCAAACCTAACTGGTGTCTGACTGTAAAGTAAACTTAAGTTTTAATGAAATTTTGAAACTGGACAGGAAAATCATTTACATTATTTCTTCTGGTCACCCAACACCTTTCTGTTTCTGGTGCCACCAAATTCCAGTGGTAAGATTTCAGTTGGAATTCTTGACTGGATGATTGGTTCCCACTCACTCCGGTCGAACCCATATGTTTCAAACGTGGTAACGGAATACGGTGAGGTAACTGGCTTTATTAATAAAAGAAGTTGCTGGAAAATTCTTGGCTGTCAAAAATAAGAAAACTTTAAAGTTCAAATTTCGGAACCGATTAAGTTTGCACATAAACATACCGTATTAATGCAAATCAATTTGTCCAGTACTCGAGGATAGTGAGTGTCGAAATTTCCAATAATATGAACGTAGCTGGGTATACACTGGAGACAACCATGTTCACGAGCAGAATAACCATTTAAGTTGAAAATAATGGTTCCATTTAGACAATTTGAGTCGTACACAGCTTTGTTGATGTGGTCAGATGCCCAGTCCAAATATCGATAAAATTGTTTTGGATTTCCCAAAACAGCCTTCCTAAGTCGCCAAGCACCAATATCGATACCAGCAACTAAAAGGCAAATAATTATGTAATTGAAGGACATAGTGGAAGAAACAACATCCAAACTCAAAATTAACAAAAGTGGAACATCACCGCACCGTGTCATCAAACTTGGTAAAGGCACACCTAGCAACTGAGCTCGATGACTTGTTACTTACGTAGTGTTAACCTAAAGTTTAGCTACTTTCTGAAGCATACACATAATAGTCAAATAATTTACTGATGAGTGATGAAAGATTGTTTCGCGGTTTTGCAAATTTACTAACTAATATACATTGGCTGGTGATGGATATTAAACCTATTTTTCAAATTTACTGTAAACCAATTCTTGCCCAAACAATTTTGCAAAATAATTTTGCCTCCAGCTAGGCTTATTTAAAGTAGATCAAATTTAAAGTATTCAAAGTTGCAGATATTGAAATTCTAGCCTAATTTTTAAACTTAATTATTTAAGTTTATAAGGGGAAGGGGTGAGGGGTTTCATGTCGAATTTTCAAAAACACATTAAATGCATTAAGGGTTTAGGATTATGTAGCTAGTAAATACTTATTTCAATTTTTCTCACCGCGGTTTTATAATTATCATTATTTCGAAAAATTATATTTTGGCATAGGCTATGTAAAACCATGAATAAATGTGCTGAGTAGAACTCTTGTAGGTAATTGAAAATTTTTTTTTCTTGTAAACCAAAAACAGATGTTAGGTTTAGCGCAAAATATCAGTCAGTATGACTCCATTTTAGTTTTGTGAATAGTTTTACATAGATACATGAGAGATACTAATAAATAAATAATACTGTTCAGAGAGTTGCAGCCAAATAGGTCTACTTCCGAAGGAATTCGTAATTTTCATATTACCAACTTTGATTTGCTGGGACAGGTTTAACAACTTACCAGTGTTCTCTGTCTTGCAGTCTTCGTGGAAATTAACTACTTTGCTTTAGTGATTGGTCCAGGGAAAACTATACATACCTTGAATGCAGTTTTTGCTATGTATTAGTATCTCTCAGCTATGTATTGTTTGAAATAATCGACGAAAACTTCCGATAATCTTCGAAATAGACCATCGTTTATTTAGCATACTTTTACGATGTAATGTAGAGAAATCTATGAATGCAAATCATGGAAATTATTTTAGTCATGCCGCATATGAGCTTAGTTCGAAACTCACAAACGTCATTAAGTCCACAAAGCACACTCGAAATGTATATTTAGAACTACAGTCGTAATCGATTATAATGAATTTCTAGCGACCAGAAAATTCAGTTTATAACAACCCATGTCGAATAATGAACTAGTGCTAAATTATGTTCATAAAACCTGATGTTTTTTATTTTCCATGGTTCAATTATTTCCTTCTAGAGTATGCTACCTCAATGCCCAAATAAACCAAAAATTTACATGAGCTGAAATAAAAACATTCAAAAACAGTATAGAGTATCTTCTACGTTGTACACAGCTAATCTTTGCTTACCGTTTTTTAAAGCTGTAATTAGAGATCAAGAAAAAAAAATAAAAATATTGACAACTATCTTCTGTAAGCTGCACCACGTTAATTATAGTAAACATTTTATTTATTTTTATTCAATTCTTCATTTCTTCATTCATTCGCAATTCATTTTATTAAATTAGTTGAGATTTTCAACAAAATAGGCTCTAGTTAATCTCTCATGATGGAGAAGTGAAGGGCTGAACATTAAGATATAGTTCGTTAGACCCGATTGTTCATTTCAACCGAGTACGTTAAGACCGAGACTTTTAACCCTAACCGACTGCGACATAAGGAGGTGTTGCAAACAATATCTTCTACAGTTCTTCACTCCCCATTCAGTTAACGTTACTCACATATTCAAGCAATTTTTTTTTCATAATTGTGAAAGGTTTAATTAAATTTTTGTTGAAGTAATATCTGCTGTATTTCAACAGAAATTACTTATTCGGGGTCCTAGCAGCTATAGAATTAAAGTAATTAAATCAAATTAATTAAATTAATCAGACGTGCACAGGGTGCCGAATGAGTTAACATTCGGCACAATCTTACACTGGTTTGAGGAATAGCATCTGTATTTATTCGTATAGATATGAGATGATTATGAATATGACGAATTATTTGAATTTTTAATGTTCACAGTTACATCATTTGTCAGTTTTGAGCTTTGTTGTGTATCTGGCATGCTAAGGGTAGAATACCATTAGCAGGGGGTCAATCCTACTTACAATTAGTGCAAATGGGTAAAGTTTAGGTAAAAGGTAAAGAAAGGGTGAAAATTGTATGTTTTAGACTAGAAAATGAAAAGCGAAACTTTTCCAAAATTTTTCACCCACTTGCTAGGATCTTTTACCATGTAAAGCACGCAGATTGTCTAAAAATCATTTCAAATTTTTAAAAACCTGTTGTTTAATTGTTTTGGAACTGTCTCGATAAGACAAAAAGTATCTCCTAGGAATGCATATGCATTAGTGCAAGCAAGATTGAAGGAAGCATATTTCTCACCTATACATCCGTTAAAGTCTTTCCCAAAAATTGCAAATGGATATTTCTTGACCCAACCACTCCAGTCCTCATTCTGTATAGTATCCAAATCAGAGTTTTTCCGATAGGTCCAGAACTTAAAAATTATTCAAAAGTTTATTTAGAATGTGAACTGTTTCGAAATACAATTGAAGTAGTTAAAAATGCGTAGATATTGGATATAAAATATAATTCCAAAATAAACACTATTTGAAATTTGAATTACCTTTAGAAGCTTCTGATATGCAACAGTGAAATCTGTCGGGCTATCTATATTCAAGAATTATGAAGTTAAGTTGGTAGAATGTAAAATTTAAGGTGAAATTTGTTATATTATGAATTACCTCTGATCCAATTAATTAGATATTTGTTAGTTGTCATGTAGGGTATATCAAGCAGGTTTTTGGCTGCTTCCCTAAGCTACAAATTATAACCTTTACTTTTGCAACATTGACTCACAATTATTATTTCTCATTCCGTACCATTTCTATCTGATTCATCTCATGTTCCGTGTATAAAACATATGTGAATTCTTTTACAATCGATGCATTGTTCTTCGCTTCACCAATACCTATTACTGCAATAATATATAATAGATAAAACAAAGACGATGGAAGAAACATACCTTCGAAAAATGTTATTTACAATTTTCTCAGCAACACTACTACAATGTACTAGCAAACAACTAATTCACAATGAATTTTAAAATAGTGCAAAACTAAAATCTATAGAGAATAACCTGAATATATTTTACCTTCATGTTTTTTGTTGTTGGATTGGAAGCGAATATAATAATCAACCCTCACCCTTAACCAGTTTTGTAGTCCATGGTAGATTTATGGAATAAAATGTACTCTTTACACCATAATTACTCAACAAGTCAAAAAAATCTTGAAACGATTAGTAATGCTCCGTAAAACCTGTGAAAAAATTTCCCTTCAAATTTTAATCACTAAGATATTCACTTATGGTTAGAGACGTCTAAGTGATGACTCAGGAATGTCTTAGGCGTGTCTCTCTGTGATACGTAAATGTCTATGTAAATGTCTCTCTGTCTTAATTGATTTCCCTGAAATGATAATCATAATTTACTTGGATATTCACACCAGAATTAATATTAGTCGTCGTACTATGCCGTACTGTATTCACATCAACCGATAAACGTAGTTGGGATTAGTAGCCGTTGCAGTCAAACAAACCTCATAACCGCGATTACTTCTGAAGTTTTTTTTTTGTACTTGGCCCTGCGCAAGTGAGATATAATCCGAAATTTTATTTTCTACCCACTTCCATAAATTTACTCATGGTGATCTATTTAACTAAACATCATACTCATTGACGAAATATGATAATATGATTCTTTTTCAGAAATTATTTTTCCAATTATCGTTTTCACGAATAAGTTAGCTTCAACCCTGATTTCCACAAGCCTTTTTTTCAAAATTTAATAAAAATTCGTAAATTTGAAAGTTAAACAATCTAAATTAAAATATAACCTGTTCTACTAATTTTCTCCTTGTTTATGCAAATACTTAGGTCGTTCGGCCAACAAACAACTAAGTGATAGGTATACACAAAATACCCGGTTTCAAATATTCTCAAATCTGAAAGTTTTGGTACGAATGCATTGTAAATAAGTTTCAACGAATTCTGGAGTTGAATGGATTCAATTGAGAAGCAAAACGACATAAATTAGGAATATAGAATTAGTCACCTTTCAAAAGTTCACAAAAATTAGAGATTACAAAAATCTAAAAAAATCCACCTGCAATCAACTTAATAAATTGTTACCATGCTTGCTTATTAAAAATTTGTAAGTCTATAGGCTAACAAACAACTTATTAAACCTAAACTCAAAATATTCGAATTCAGAAAAATTCTCATTATTAACCGCTGGAGGTGTTTATAACATCGTCATGTCCGTCTGTCTGTCGGGGCGCAATGTCTGTAATTAGCTTCAACAGTCCTAGTCAGATAGTTTGGTATTATACAACTTGTTGAAATAATTCTCATCAGATACAAATGGTACAGCAAAAGGGCATAACACTGTCACAAAAATCAAATTAGTGATGGAATTTAAAATCCGTTTTTTTAAAGTTGATTTAGTGTAAATTGGTTCCAGCAAGCAGGAAGACCAGCAACTAGTAAATGTAAATTATAAAAATATAATCAATCATATTAATACTAGGGTATCTAGAAATTAGAGACCAGTGGTGTTATTAAAACATTGGATATGCAAGACGTGCAAAGTAAAACTTGGATAGCAATACGAACTTGATCTTTCAGATGATTCATCACTCTCAGCAAGGCAGCTATGTAAGTAATTAATCTAAATAGCTTCAAAGATATAAAATACTAGCTATATGGTCATAGCCATTTTATATTAATTCTTCATAACAACTTTACGATCAGTCAATTTTGAAGGACAACAGTTTCTAATTCTAATTCGGTTGTTCATTATTTATGACAAAAAATAATTGCTATTTCTTTTTTGCAGCATTATTCTTTTTTTATCTGCAGTTGATGTTAAGTTGATTAGGTATTTCAACTCTTCATTTTACCTTTTCCGTAAAACAACTTTGCAATCAAATTTATTTTAGAAAGTAATAAAGGATGAACGCGCAAACACCGAGGATGAGAAACAAGCTTTATTTAATATACCGTATTTCCTCAACTAATGTTCTATGTACTATTTTAAAAATTCATCTTCAACACCCGGGTATAATTGGAGACCGGGCTACTATAAGAAGCATGGTATTATTTTTCACTTCGCAAATAATTATTTAAAAAATTCTTAATTAAATTAAATTAAATTGATTAAAGAAATTTTTTGCAGAAAATTCTATAAAAAAAAAATAAGTTGTTGCAAGCTAATGATTTTTTATTTCTTCAAAAAATTTTTTTGAATTGAATATTTATTTATTTGAATCAGAAGAAGCCACAAAGTCTTAGGGTACTATTCTTGAAGGCAAAACACTCAGAAAACAGGGTACTATTGGAGGCAGTGCTCTATTCCTTCATCTAAAAGATAGACCCGGGAACTGCTAGAGTGCCTGGTGCTAAACGAGGCATGGTACTATTAGAGGAAATACAGTAATAATATTTCGAAGCTAGAGGAAATAATGATACAAAATAATGCTAATGAGTTCATTACAAATCCTGTTCAGCCAATCATTACCAGAATTCGAGACTGCTGACGTTAAGCGTAAACGTGGCTCATAAGACTCGCCCCCTGGAATAGTTTTTGGAAATTTATATCAAACGTTTTTACTTAAATTTTTATGTATTTTCAGTTATGCGTGAAAGCCGCTTACTAGATGAGATGACTACATTCATCTGTATTGATTCCTTGGTAAAAAGCAATCTAGACTAACATTAAGGCCTGTAAAGCACAACAAGGGTGATGCTGTAGATAGGTCGAAGAGGCTAGATTTGGGCAATTTTTAATGTTTCTTTTCTGGTTACTGAACACTGTCGGTTTTGATATTAATAAAATTAGTATTGATACAATGATATCTGTGACGTTGAGTTTTCGACTTACATTAAAGTTCACAACTAATCTGTTTTCTGACTGTCAAGTGTTCGGTCTCGAGTTTTCNATTAGTATTGATACAATGATATCTGTGACGTTGAGTTTTCGACTTACATTAAAGTTCACAACTAATCTGTTTTCTAACTGTCAAGTGTTCGGTCTCGAGTTTAGAGAATTACGAAATTAAAAGAGACTAAGTTTTCAAAAGGTCCAGATTTCAAGGGGTAGTGTGCTGAAGTAAGATTCGTGTGAGGTATTTTCGTAGAATCAAAAGAGTTAGAATTAGGTGCCTTATAATTTGAATTCGGAAGATTGAGAGAAAATATGATTTACATAAACAGTACGCGCATACATAAATAGTGTTTTTTTTTTAAGAAAAATCAGTAATTTGGATGTGCACAAGCGCACTGTTTCCTGATAACATTATTGTCTATATCGAAAAGCATTGCATGTGTACATATCCAAAATTCAATTTTTATTGTTACAACTGAACAGAAACCTTGGATAATTATAATTTTGATATTTAGTCTGAAATAAATTTATTATATTCGTTGCACTTAATTCAAAATATTCAAAAGATTCAAAATATTCTTACGACTAGTCATCGAGGTTAATGGAAAATAGTGGAGCTCATTTGGAACTTATTCGTCAGGTTAAACTAAATTACATAGTCTGGTTAAACGCTTCGGATGGCAATTACTACTGTTAAAATTCAAATGAAGGGAACGGCAAGAAAAGAAGCAAGGATAGCAAAGTTCTCAAAAGTCCAAACTTCTGAGAGCTTAGTTAACTCTGCCAACTGTTGTTTCTGTTACGCGAAATATCAGCGAAGTAGTGTCAGATTCACTAAATTGAAATCAGAGAAAGTGGTACAACATTTTGTCTAAGCATGTGACAATTGTGTGTACGCCTTTTGACTAATGTATGAATGCATCTTGACCGATGATTTTGATCAAGTGCGAGCTATTGGTGATGTTCCATTATTCCTAAATCCAAAGGTCTCAGTGGATTTGAGCTTATAGGAATTTTGTTCCACCATACGTTCGGCAAATGGATTTTTCTAGACGAACCAATGAAGCAGTTTGAAAATGCTGAGAACTCTTTCCGAGAGCTCATTTCTTCGTTCAGAGGAAGCGTTACTGAAGGGAAGAAAAAATGACAAATTCAAGACAAGTGAGAGAGTCGAAAATAGAAGAGAAAATTCTTTTCCTCCATGACGGCAAATACTTGTTTGCTGGAAATGCAGTACCAGAAGATTATGACATATAATAAATCTTTTTTAATTTTCTTATTATTAATGCAATTTTGCTTCGCAGTTCGAGACAAAAGCATCTTGTGAACCCGGTTCTTGAAATCCGGGATTGATGAACAAACGTTGTTCTGGCAGATATAGAAAAATTACTTTCTTTGACAGTAAAGTGGATAATGNCGAGACAAAAGCATCTTGTGAACCCGGTTCTTGAAATCCGGGATTGATGAACAAACGTTGTTCTGGCAGATATAGAAAAATTACTTTCTTTGACAGTAAAGTGGATAATGATGCTAATTCAAAATATTTTTGTTGAAGAGAGGTTTTTGTAACGGATCCCTTGCTAAGTATATATTATAAGATCCAATTACTTCAAGGTGAAGGCTTGAAGAATTTATAGGCAATTTTATTCTATGACGGGCACAGTGACTGAAATTGATTCTTTATGGGAGAATGTAAGACACTCTATCATGTTTGTAGTGTTAGTTATGACTCCCATTTGGCCCGGAGTCGGAGTCAGCGACTCCGACTCCAAAAATCTTGAGAGTTGACTCCGGAGTCGCAGACACCGTCTCCCAAAATTTCGAGAGTCGACTCCGGAGTCGCGACTCCGACTCCAGAGTCAAACAATTGGAGTTACAGTTTACCTTCAATTTCGATTTTACACAAAATGTTTCTCCAGTTCTAACAAAGCGCGGCGGTTTCGGCTCCCGGTTCTTGTNTCCAAAAATCTTGAGAGTTGACTCCGGAGTCGCAGACTCCGACTCCCAAAATTTCGAGAGTCGACTCCGACTCCAGAGTCAAACAATTGGAGTTACAGTTTACTTTCAATTTCGATTTTACACAAAATGTTTCTCCAGTTCTAACAAAGCGCGGCGGTTTCGGCTCCCGGTTCTTGTNCTTCAATTTCGATTTTACACAAAATGTTTCTCCAGTTCTAACAAAGCGCGGCGGTTTCGGCTCCCGGTTCTTGTTCACTCGGGCTTTTAGTGTGAAAATTTTATAAATTCAAATCCCATGTCTTCTCGCAGCCCTCCCGTGGATTCTCGAAGCCGTACCGTGGGTTCCCGCAGCCCTCCCGTGGGTTCCCGCATTTCTTCCGTAAGTTTCCGCTGCCATCCCGTGGGTTTCTGCAGCTCTCACATGGGTTAATGCAGCTCTCCCGTGAGTTGCCGCCGCCTTTCCGTGTCTTTTTTCAGCCCTCGCGTGGGATCCCGCAGCTCTCCAGTAGGTTCCCGCAACCCTCCCATAAGTTTCCGCATCAATCCTGTGGCTTCCCGCAGCCTCACGTGTCTTCCCTCAGTCCTCCCGTGAGTTCCCGCAGCCCTCCCATGGGTTACCGCTGAACAGTGCATTCAAAAGTACAATAGCAAATAAAGTGGTTCGAGTGACATAATGTCGTTTGTGTTGAGTTATGGTGGCACAGGTTAAAACGCTTGCAACATTGTAAATTTTGAAGCAAGCTTGCTCTACAGTCAGCTCATTATGAACGCAAGAAGCAAGCTTGCTCTACGCCCAGCCCAATCATACTAGCTAGTAAAATAAACCATAACCATATGGCGCTTAGACATATAAGATGCTTGTAAGCTCGACGTTGCCATTTTGGGGCGATAACGCTGATTTTTATGAAAAAAAAGCAATTTGGAACGTAATCGTAAAATATCATAGGTGTAGCTTCAATTCCCAATTGTTTATGTAGGCAATGAAAAACTGTAAGCAAGGATGCTCTACGCGCAGTAAGAGACGAGCTAGCCCGAGCAAAGAAAATGGAAATTTTTTGAAAACAATCAGAGCTCAAGCAGAGCCCAAGACAAAATTTCAATGGAGCCCGAGCATGGNCTTAGACATATAAGATGCTTGTAAGCTCGACGTTGCCATTTTGGGGCGATAACGCTGATTTTTATGAAAAAAAAAGCAATTTGGAACGTAATCGTAAAATATCATAGGTGTAGCTTCAATTCCCAATTGTTTTTGTAGGCAATGAAAAACTGTAAGCAAGGATGCTCTACGCGCAGTAAGAGACGAGCTAGCCCGAGCAAAGCTAATGGAAATTTTTTGAAAACAATCAGAGCTCAAGCAGAGCCCAAGACAAAATTTCAATGGAGCCCGAGCATGGCCCAAGTGAGAATTTGAAAAAAAGCAGAGACGTTGGGGAAATACTCAAATGCAGTGTATATTTACATATCGAGTACGCATTATACATACGCAGTATAAGTTTGTATAAGAATTACACTCTGTAGTAAACAAGCGCAGCTCGCATTGTATATATGGCAAGTACGCATTGTATTTGTGCAGTGAGCATTTTATATGCGCAGTGCGCATTCTACATGCGCCAGATACGTTTACATACTCCGAAAGAGCCAGAACAGTTCTCAAAAAATAATTTCAAAAGCGCCTGAGCAAAGCTCATGGAAAATTTTCAAAAGAGCCGGAACCCCACCAGAACCCAAAGAATTTTTTTAAAGAGCCCGGGCAGAGCTCCAGCAGAGTCCAACCAGGGATTTTCAAATACCCCGATCAGAGCCAGTAGAGCTGTTTAAAACAGCCCGAGGAGAGCCCAAACCCAAACGTCGAGCTTTGGTCGAAACTAAAACACAAACAGGATTGCGTAACCAACAGAAGTAGTGTGAGTAGCGTCTTTCTGTGCAATCTCAACCATTATTTTTCTCATCCCTTTTTCACACGAGGAGTCGACTCCAACTCCCAATGAACATGAATGACTCCGGAGTCGCCGACTCCGACTCCCAAAAAATTGGGAGTCAACTCCGGAGTCGGAGTCGAACGTCGACTCCGACTCCGATTCCAGAGTCGGAGTCATAATCAACACTACATGTTTGTAAAATTTGACAATTTACTTTAGTCCGAGGTAATTAATCTTAGTACTTTAGTCCGAGGTAATTAATGAAATCTGGATTTATCAATTCGAAAAGAATAAACCGACAAAAGTTTAACTCTTTCCCAGTTAGTGGCCGTACAGTTATGGTACCCGCAGATAACGTCCCATAAATGGTTGATTTAATATAAGTCTCAATAAATTTTGTCTCTTATTTGAATATTTATATTTTCAGACACACAAAATTGACATAACCGATTACAAAAAGACTCAGGACGCATCTCTTCTGCTAAATATTGGCATTTTCATTCTCATTATTCTTGAAAAAAGGCTAAATTACTTACTGCTTTGATTCATAGTAGTAGGAGAAACTCTTTAGATTTCAAGATTCCGAAAAGCCAACTTTTCTCCAATCCAGCTTTAAACGCGTACTAATCTTACCGCATTTAAGGTTGAGCTGGAGTATAAATTGTACATTTCACTCAACATTTATTCCTAGTCGAGACAAAACTAATAAAATCCAAAAAGGTGAAATTATCCTTTTCGTTGTTTCCATTGTTAACTACCAGAAACCTAATCCAATTCTCAACGCATTTTTAATTTGTTTACCACTAGTATATTTGTTCCTAAGAGTTATAATGCTAATAGGTAAGCATTTTAATAAGGCAATAAGTATTAATAATAAGTCAATTCATTCTAGATCCATCTGTTTTCTGTTTCCTTCGTGTTTTCTTTAATCAGACGACCTCACGTGACTTCTATAATACAGTAACTCCAAAAGCATTAAGTGTTCAGATAGAATTTGGCAATACTAAAATTTATTTCAAAAGTACCAGGTACCAGCTGGAACTGCAAACATGATGACGGGTTTGTTACATTACTTTCCGTGAAAACTTACCAAGATATTCAGATAAGTTACCTGCTTCAATTAGATAAAGATCCTACGAAGGAATATTTCTGCATTACAATACCTTAAAAAACATGCAATAGAAAAGGCGTATCGAATGTTTACATCATTATAAACACGCGACTAATGGCGAATGTTGCCTGTATGAGACGTTCGACAGTAAAGTCCTACGACAGTAAACATAAGATTGCGTCCACACAATCTCTTTATTGAAAATAAATTACCTTTTATAATATTTCGCCAATCATAAAGTAAGTACACAATTGAGAAGATATTATAATAATTTTTCACGAAAAGTAGTAAAATCTGTCTATTGCATTGTCTTTGTGTCACTCCCGGCGACAGTTGCAGTTAGATTACTTGCCTCAATAATGGTACAATTTACCAGCTAGTTGAAGCGAATTAGACCATTGGAACTTGTGTTCCGTATATCCTTAGTCACAACTGTCCAACGTTGCATATGGGGAACTTCATACCCTAGGTTTTGCGCCTGTGCGACTGGAATGGTGAGGAGCCCCGCGAAAATTTTTTATTGGAAAACATTACCTTATTAGTTGGTTTCTCAGCTGCAAAGTTTGAAAACATTAAGTTGATGGGAACATAACCAAAATGGACAATATATGTACGTAGTTGCCCCATGCCCCTTAGCTAAAGTTTTTTGAAAAAAAATGTCATAACTCTGAGAAACATTTCCTTTGAAAATCCTTGTATTGGTCTATGTAACATTAGGAGATATACTAGTTCAAATAGTTGAACCGAAAATCCGAGAGAAAAAAACTGGTTCTGCTTTTTTGCATACCATTCTTTATCTTTATGAGTTGTTAGGCAGACAGGTTATAACCCCATATACAATGATAAATCAGTCTCAAGATGTTTCAACCACTCACTCCACCTATGAAGGTCACTAAATATAACACGTAAATATTTAGAGGAGCCTACCTAAATGATGTCAATGAGAAGGACATACTATGATCTCATGAACAATGTATAGGTTTATCTACAGAAAACTTACACGTGGAGGTCATGAAATATCACATGTAATTTTCTTTGAGAGCTTCAAAAATTAACAAAAGCTTTTTTTAACTAACAATTCTTGTAATCATAGCGATGATGTGAGATATGTATATCTATTTAATACATAGCATTTCATACTAGACACTACGGGTATAATTCCAAAACAACCAATTTTTTATATTCTGTATTACGTGACTCCGGAGACAGAGTTATGAGTCATGACACTGACTTTGACTCAGAGTTTGACTCTTATGACACTGACTTTCACTACCAATAGAGAGTCAGTGAGTCTGACTCAAGTCAAACTGGGAGTCATTGGGAATAATAATTAAAAACTATTTCAATAATTAAACAAAAAAGAACTAAGTGACAATTAGAAATAGTGCGCATTTATGAAATGAGTTCGCGGGCGCACAGTAGACTAAAATACTAAAGGGGCGGAACGGGAATATATAAGAGTGCGGGAAATCGGATGAGTGAGATCATTAATTTATATAGTGAAAACAGGGTTATTTTAATTAATTTCTGCTGTCAGCTGCTACACATTACAATTCAGTGTCTTATATCATCAGACGGAGGGAAATGTCACCTTTCAGTTAATTCAATCCCCATTTCCCCCCATGTTAAAATAATTTAAATAATTAGAAATGAAAATAATTTATTTTCATAGGGTGAAGTCTGGGGTATCCCCGTAACACCCTTAAAAACTCTCTCTTTATTTAAAGGTATCCTTTAGAGTAAAAATGAAATAAATGTTTTCAAATTCGAAATAGAATTTATAAAGTCAAAATTTATTTAAAAACAATTTTGTGTAAACCCATTATCATAATGACTTGCTTCTGGGTAATACCGATTGTGAATTAATTCATGGACTAGTTTAATGTGCAACTCAGAAAAATATGTCAAAACTATAAGTTCTGACTTTACAGAGAGGATCAATTTCGTTGAGTAAAAAATTTTTAATTTACTTTTGTATTGTTGAGTCAGCTGCGCCAGGAGTACAAAAATACCCAACTATGCATACTACCACTAAACGAGGTTGCTCAAACGACCCCGATAATTTTTTTGTAAATTTCACAGACCTTTTTAAAATAACCTCAAATCAATTATTCATTCAGTATACAAGCACGGAAAACACCAAAGTTAGCTGAGGATTAATTTGACCCCGGTAATTTTTCGGATATTTCAAATAAAATTTCATAAATAGACACATACCTCACACAATGTTTAAAGACACGGTTCCAGAAAAATGCCAAATTTAGTCGAGGATTGATTTAACCCTAGTAATTTATTTTTTCAAAAATCTCAAATATAATTTCATAAATAGACACATGCCACTTACACAATGTTTAAACACATATCGTTCCAGGAAAATACCACATTTAGTCGCGGATTAATTTGACCCTAGTAAATTATTTTTTCAAAAATCTCAAAAAAAATTGTTTAAATAGTCATGTCACTTACACAGTGTTTAAATACCAAATAATATATAATATTCGGTTCCAGGAAAATACCAAATTGGCAACTAAATATGGTATTTTCCTGAACATAACATGTTTAAACATTATTAAATTAAAAAATTTTTAACTCTAAAATTATTACCTGAAAAGGAAATTGAGCTTTGAATTTTCAATTCTCAAATTTGTGAATTTAGTGTGGAAATCCTTGTTGGGAAAATTAGATTTATATTTTGTATTTTTTTTTTGTAATTTTGGCAAGTGAAAAATTTGTGATCTGTAATCATTTTGTAATCAATTTTCTAATTTTGTACTTTGTTTCCTCGGCCCTCGGCAAGAGTAATGTGGATTGTTAATGGAGTAGGGTTTTTTTGCAACAATCCAGTGGAGGGATGGATTCGCATCTAAAANAGAGTAATGTGGATTGTTAATGGAGTAGGGTTTTTTTGCAACAATCCAGTGGAGGGATGGATTCGCATCTAAAAGCCAAAGAAAGGGACAAAAACAGCAAAAAATAAGTGTATGACTTATGCCATAGTTACAGTGTGAAACTTTTGTTTCAGAAGCCATGAAATGTTGAAACATTTCACGAAGAAGTTTTATCTGCAGTGAACTGCCCTTGAAACTTTTGTTAAAAATTGGTATTGCGCTAGAAAAATTTCACTCCGCCGAAATTGGAATTAAACCCAATTTGTTGCAAGGTTTCATAAAACTTTTATCGCAATCCCCCAACTCTCGCATTTATTTTGGCGGTATTTGGATTTGCTTGACAATTGAAAATCTTATTTTGAGCTGTAATTCTGAGAAAAGGATCCATAAGAAGAAGAATTATTAATCTTTGACAATGTGGATTACTTCAAGTAAATATGTTTTAATTCGTGAAGTGAGAGATAGACTTGCCCTATTTAACGATAAGCTCGACGAATACAGCAAGCGCAATATCACCGATCAAAACTGGGATGATGTAGGTATAGAAGTCTGCTTTAATTTATTTTTGAAATGAGTTGTCTTATCTTATGATATAATAATTCCAACAGGCACAGTGATTAGAGACAAACGTGAAAGCGTAGAACATTTTAAAATAATTTAAGTGTACCAATAAAATTGAATGGTTTGATAAATCGGTATTACGACTGCCAAATAGTCATTGAGGGTGAAGTTGACCCTTTACATGTGGATACTGAACAAGAATTATTGGACGAAACATGTTCAAGATCTGGGACTCCAAAATCTGCCGCTACGACAGCTACTGCCTTGCCACTCAAATGTGCTTCTTCATTATATGTGTACTATTTTTTCTTGCATTTACGTCTCTAAAAGTGATTATACTTTTATTACAGGGAGAGAGGCAAGGGAAACCTAGCGTAATCTCAGAGATTATTAGATGAAGCTTAAGAAGCGNGGCAAGGGAAACCTAGCGTAATCTCAGAGATTATTAGATGAAGCTTAAGAAGCGTACAATGGAGAATCATTCTGGCGATGGAGCCGACGATGTTTACGTACCAAATTGGCTATTCTACAGAGAGATGGACTTCCTATCTGTCACCACCATAACTCGTTGAAGTCAATGTACCTTTACTGCTAATGTTGAAAATTCTTGAGGAGAAAATTTAGTAAGTTTATTTTGTTAATCTTCGAGTTTTAGACATTTCAACCTAACCATATTACTGATGAATTATTTGTAGCAATATATTCCTCAACGCTTTAATTTATTTTTGAAATGAGTTGTCTTATCTTATGATATAATAATTCCAACAGGCACAGTGATTAGAGAGAAACGTGAAAGCGTAGAACATTTTAAAATAATTTAAGTGTACCACTAAAATTGAATGGTTTGATAAATCGGTCTTACGACTGCCAAATAGTCATTGAGGGTGAAGTTGACCCTTTACATGTGGATACTGAACGAGAATTATTGGACGAAAAGTGTTCAAGATCTGGGACTCCAAAATCTGCCGCTACGACAGCTACTGCCTTGCCACTCAAATGTGCTTCTTCATACGCAGTCCTACACAACCGGGTAGGACTGCGTTCTTAGTTCTTAATTATTCAAACTTTTACTTATTTACAAAAACGTATCAGCCAACACAAGAACAAAGAAAGAAAACGAAAATAGCAGAGGAGGAATCTCGCACAACAATAGAACTGGTGAGTACAATCACGGACACAATAAAGAGCAACGCAAACAAAATTGCACCGATGACCATTTTGTTGCCCAGTTCTTAATTGTTTAACAAGAAACCCCAAGTTTTCTTGGCAAAGAACTTAAAAAATAATGCAGAAAATTGTTACGCTTAAACACAAATAACTTTTATTTCAGTTGGTATCTTGAAGGTAGAGTATACAATACTCATGCTCGACCTTCTTGCCAGACGACAGATCCCTCCACACAGAAAAATTGTTTTAAAGTTTGCTAAACTTCCTTAGCCTGGTATAAAGGTCGGAATCCAACATCAAGTACTGGTCGTTCATATATGCCACCATTAAAGTCACTCCTCCAACTGCCTGCAGTTAATTCTCCATGAGCGCCCTCCTTATCTATTAGTCCCTCTTGGCAATATTTTGACCCTGAATTTCGAAATAAGTAATTATGAAGCGCACGTTGCCAAAACTTGAAGCTCCACTCTTTCAGGCTTGTATATTATTGTACCAAGTAGGAACCACCACCATTTGAGAGTATTCCGAATGCAATTTCAACGACACGGCGCGCTTTTGACAACCTATTATTAAACAAATTTAAATTCTCATTTCCCAGTTAACTTTTGGAGTTGTCAGACTACCTATAATTGAATATCCTATCTTGTTTGTTCAATGACTTTCCTGGAAAAGGCTTGATTAAATAAGGTTTCAAACCAAACGCATCGTCAACCACGAGAACATAGGGGCAGTGCCGATGACTGTTCGGCAGCAATTTTGGTCCAGGTATTTCCAGTGTTGATGTCAAAAACCTTTTTAATTTTTCTTTTTCTCCAAATGTTTGCAATATTCACCTTTCCGTTAATTCCAACATCAACATAAAGGAATTTGTATGAGTTATTTGCAACAGCCATCAATATAATGCTATTAAAACCTTTATAATTGAAATACTCAGACCCGGAGTTGGAGGGAGGAATTATTTTTATGTGCTTTCCATCCGGTGCTCCTATGCAATTGGGAAATCGCCAAGCTTCCCAAAACCCGTCAGATATTTTCACCCATTTCTCCGGTATGTTTGGTAAAGTTAAATATTCCTTTTGCAAGGCTTCATAAATTGCATTTGTGACTACGACATAATTCCTGAAATTGTACAACGAAATACCTGTAGCTAAATAACAAAGCGTGAGAGCTTACCGTTGTGCAGGAGGGATTGCTTCTCGAAAGCTTGTGTCAAACTTTGTTATGGCAGGTCCAACAAGGGTAAGTAAGTGATTGAAGGTTAATTCATCCATTCTTAGCCAATTTTTGAAGTCGTGGGGTTCCTCATTAGCTAGCTCCTTAAATAACTGACAACGTTGACTTAGTTGAGGACGCCGGAGAAGCCACTGCTTTCCTTAGCATTTGCGATGTTTTCTAGATTGCGTATCCAATCTTTTGTATTCCAATTAATGCTATTCCAATTGCACTTAATACCAAATTATCCATTCTTAGGCGCGTATAATGAATTTAATTTCGGATCTGAGTTTGATACAAATTTCAACCTTTCCCCCTGCGGAATAACTCAGTCACATTGTTTATTCTAAATAAGTTTCGTGTTGACAGTGTAACTAGCCATGCAACAAGTTTCATATCAAGCGAAGAATTCATCTTGAAATATAAAGTTTCAATGTTTCTGAAACAAAAGTTTCACAATGTAACTCCAGCATTATTCTGCCTCTGACGATATCAGAGCTGCAAGTAGCTTACATTACACTAGAGCAGAGTTTTGCGTTTCCGAGTGAGAGGTAGTTTGGAGGAATGTATAATTCTTAGCAGGGTGCAACCACACTGCAATAACAGTGAGCTTTTTCCTATTGAATCATTGAAATGTTTTTTTTTAATTGAACTTTTGAACTGTTATTCTCAAATACAGAAAACTGTTTCACTCACGGACTAAACGCTGATGCAGGATTTACCTTTGGATTATTTTGATAGGTAAACCTCATTAACGTCATAATGTGGTAAAAATTCTTACAACGTGAACTCTCCTAAATCAAGATAGAAAATGAAGAAGAAGGCAAGACTTGAAACAAAAGAAAATCACGGAATTTTGGGACATTGAAGATGGATTGAAAGTCTTGCATGAGGAAGAACTGTCAATAATCAAACCTTGGCAAAATAGAAAAGAAAGTAAATAATAAATTTCTGAAAAATTTGTAAAACAATTCCCTGAGAAGAACANCAAGACTTGAAACAAAAGAAAATCACGGAATTTTGGGACATTGAAGATGGATTGAAAGTCTTGCATGAGGAAGAAGAACTGTCAATAATCAAACCTTGGCAAAATAGAAAAGAAAGTAAATATAATAAATTTCTGAAAAATTTGTAAAACAATTTCCTGAGAAGAACAAATATTGGTTTGATTCTAAACGAAATATTACTTTGAAGTTTGTATAGTAGAAAACAATCGTATTTCGCGTAAATCTCAAACAAAGAAAAATAGTTGCACAATTAGAATGATGCAAAGTTTAAACATATAGCCAAATAATTAGTGGCTTGGTGAATGTAGATTGGGAATATTGGAAAATTGTGTCATTTGTTTGCAAGAACAAACTTGCAAGAAGGTAAATTCAAAGAGATTGTAGTNATAGTTGCACAATTAGAATGATGCAAAGTTTAAACATATAGCCAAATAATTAGTGGCTTGGTGAATGTAGATTGGGAATATTGGAAAATTGTCATTTGTTTGCAAGAACAAACTTGCAAGAAGGTAAATTCAAAGAGATTGTAGAATGTAGTACCTGTTTCACGTAATTACAATTGTAGGCATACTTTATATTATTTTTGGAGAAGAAATATAAATGTAAAATTTACCTAGAAACACATTGTTGAACCAATTTTTGTACCTGTCTTACCACTAAAATTTTCAGAATATTTAAAAAAGTTCAAATTCGAGTTATTTATTTTAAATTTAACAAATAATTTCAAACTAATTAATTATTACCTAATACTTTGTCATCAACAAAGTTTGGCCAGATTTCATTAAGTTCTGACTGGTGAGATAGAATGTAATTTGTTTCAAAGATATGTTATAAATTATTCTTGCTATTCAACATGTTTCGTCCGCGGTTGTTTTCAATAAGCATACTGTTTCAACTTAACAAACGTGACACCACAAAAAAAATACCAGTCGCATAAAGAATTTTGATTTGTTCGTACAAAAAAAAATAAACTCTTAGTTACCTCTTCATCACAATATACAATTTGCATTATTAAACAAAATAAGTGTAATTTATTGTTGACTCTCGAAATTCTTAACAAGTTTAAAAAAATTATGAGCCTAGCAGAGCTAGAGGAGGCAGTTCGTGACAGAGAATCCTTGAAGCAAATGTTGAGTTACTTAGAATCAGAGTATGAGAAAGGCGCAATTATATCAAGTACAATTCAGCATTGTCTCCTCATGACGCGTTCTCTTTACGAAGAATTTGTAAGGACACATCAAGTAATCCTTTCTTCGTTAATACCAATTGTCATTCCCAGTCAACTGAATAATGACCAAGTCGAATTCCTCTCAAGGGTTCTCTTGTTAGCTCAGAACCTAAATACATTTCAGAAACATTCTCAAACCGTAAGTGAAAAAGAAGTTAAACCAAAAATTGACTCGATGGCACTGTATAGCGACAATCTTTCGGATGAGCACGGTAGTATTTCGTTGAAAAACATACTCAAATCTACCAATCAGCATAACCCATATAATCCCAAATCTACGACTACTATTAAAAAAAAATTATTTAAACCAGACTGCAGCATTTCAAAATGCCGAAAACACCAGGAAGCAATTTTTTTTTCAATTCTGGAAAAACTGGCAATCCTTCCAGCAGTAAGTAGTAACCACATATCTGATATAATATCCCTTATCCAGATTACAAAGGAATGTATTCAATCACTTAAAACATTGCCGAAACAGGAAGTAAAATATACCGACAGTGTTTTGTGCTTCCATTTGGCTAAAAAGCTAGCACCATCACTCCGCGAAGACTGGGAACAATTTCTTATTGATACTATAAAAAACCCGGAGACAAAGACAATTTTTCTATTTCTTAAAAGAAAGCTTAAATGTATTGGATTCTGGAAATCTGGCAGACAAGTTAAATCTCATTGTCAATTATCTGTTGCTGATAGCTTGAACCATACGCTGAGGAACCCTTCGTTATCAACTAGCTTTAAGCAAAAGTACAAACCAATCAAAAATATGAATCCCATGACGCTTGACAGAACTGGTAACTATTCACATGTTGTTGAATTTAATACCAAAGGAGGTGTACTAACTATTCTATGTAAATCACTTTGTAACTATACGGCAATAGCAAACCATATGTGATATTTGTTTTTGAGAGGGGAGGCTAATACTAGTCAACAAAATGTACATTTTTATGGATTGAGTTTCCCAATTTTGTTTAAATGAATAAGTAGCATACTAGTTTTAACTTGTTACAAATAAATTACATATTGTGAGTCATAAAGTGAATACAAGCATACTCTTTATACAACAATGGCATTTTCTCGGCTACTCCGTGTGGTGTGGAGGAATACTGAAGTAGATACTTTACCAGTTTCAACTAAAGATGTACAATATGATTGCATGATTGAGTTATTATGCTGTTAGTATTGTTTTCTATTTATTATGATTTAAGTACAAAAATCAGTTATTCCATACTCATTTCTTTATCGATAAGATGATCTGTTTTTTAAAAGTTACACCCTATCAAATCTACCCATCAATCCCATGTTTAACAATGCTAACTTTTATTATATTTTCTTTCTAATAAACACTCGACAGTTAAAGTCGGAGTACCCGTACGAATTTCCTTGCATTAGATGGGCATAACTGCTGACGATTTTAAAAACTGGAAGGCAAGGTTTCGAGAAATACAATCCACCCTAAATTACTAGGGACGCTGGAGCTACTTTTGTCCCTTGCTCTTTGATTGTGCAACAAATTTTTTTTTGGAAAAGTCTTAACGGTTTCAGAAAGAGCATCGAAAGTAGGGCTTCGGGTCAACAAAAATCAATTATCTATGATCATTGGTTCAAAAATTATACTGTTTGATAATTCAAATTTTTATCATTCTTTTGAGACAATGTTCCAAAAGACAGACGTTTCGAAACAATTCGAAAATTTTCAATTTTCAAAAAAACAAAGGTTCTCATCCAATGGTCGTAGAGACTTGATTTTTCATCACTTGAAACTGTGTACTTTTTAATACTCTTTCGGAAACAGTTACGACCTTTACCAAAAAAAATTTTCTGTCTAAGTTAAATGCCGCGTAATCCAATTTACCAGCAAATAGCATGGGACAAGTATATTTACAAAATGAATATTTATAACTTATTGAAATATNGTAATCCAATTTACCAGCAAATAGCATGGGACAAGTATATTTACAAAATGAATATTTATAACTTATTGAAATATCAAAGAAACATGCAGTTTTTTTTATCAAAATAAATTATTTCGGAATGATTTCGATTGAATTTTTTATTATTTGAGAGATTTCACTCAATCATAACGTAATAATTTCAAATTAACCCTGATTTGATTAATTTTGATTCACATTGACTCAAGCAATTTTTATTTATTTNGTAATCCAATTTACCAGCAAATAGCATGGGACAAGTATATTTACAAAATGAATATTTATAACTTATTGAAATATTAAAGAAACATGCAGTTTTTTTATCAAAATAAATTATTTCGGAATGATTTCGATTGAATTTATTATTATTTGAGAGATTTCACTCAATCATTACGTAATAATTTCAAATTAACCCTGATTTGATTAATTTTGATTCACATTGACTCAAGCAATTTTTATTTATTTCCGTCTTGTTTATTAATGTTAAATTATTTAATTCAGTGCCATAATCCCTAAACCCATCAAACCATGTAATATTAAACATGGTGAGCCGAATCGTCTGTTCATTGTTATCGCTCCGAATTAGCAAAACAACGGATATCACCACGCTCTTACCTCTCATAGTTTGTGCAATTTGATAAATTGACAATCTTCGATCACTTGCCGCCCATAAATATGAATTTAGTCGTAGAGAAATCTACCTATAGAACATGAATTTATTCTGAAAGGCTATGAAACCAACGTCCCGTAAAATTTGGCAATAATAGTGTTATGCATAACTTAAGCTCGTCCTTGATTCTGAGCTACTAACTCACTAGCTAGCTGTTATACTCTATATTTTTATTGTGCCACAGGAAAATTTCGAGGCTACATGGTCGACTGAGTCGAAATAAGATTCCAAAGTCGCTTATGCACTCAACATTACAAATTACTGAGTCAGAGACATGCTAGCCGATGACTCGATTTACTAATGCGTTGGTAGTAGTTAGTCTGATTTAAATTGAAAATTTATACGAGAGTTGACACCATAGCAAGTTAAGTTCACTCTTGACTGAGGGGTAATGATTCGACTTACTAGGAGTCACGTAATACACTGAATAGCAGTGTTAGCTATAGGGATTTTAAAGTTTTTGGTAAAAATAGAGGTCAACTATGGATTATTATTATTTTTATTATTGTTAATGGTTTTTCCTTTTCTACTTTTGTCCATGGCCACATAATATTATTTAAATTAACATAACTAGTATTATAAACTTATAGTGAACTCTCTTGTGATATTCTAAGTTGACGTAGCCTGTGGGTAGTGGAGCGATCGAATTCTGGTTCTTTGAGTTAATAAACCCTTTATCTTAAAAAACAACACTACAATATTACCAATACAAAAATGTGAAAGCAGCCTTTACCACGATATTTTTAAGGATACTATTGTCGTCTTGATTGTATATCACACTAAACGATAATACAACCCCAATAACGTTTACAGGATTTTTTGTCGTTCATGATGGCGTTCACGGTTACCTCAGCACCAATTAGGACTCCTACAATGAGTCGGGCTTTCCCTTTTTTGGTAGTGCTGACGTCACTACTATTTTTCTTTTATCCATTTTTGAATTTGCCTAACCCCATCTTTCCAGCCAAAATAGGTAAAGTCGAAAAACCAAACCTAAGAAAGTCGGGCATTGAAGGTTTTCATTTAGAAAACCCTGGGTTTTGTTAATATTGATTGGCATTGTGTTGTAAAAATCTCCGTGTAATTTCTATCGGATGAGAAGATTTTCGTCAAAATTGCGTCATAAAATTTCACATTTTTTTTTGAAAAAAATGTTTGCAATGGTTAATTTCATCTCGAAGAGTTTCTTACATTCAGGTATTAACAATATCAATGTACATAAGTTTTACTAATTTCAATACATTTAAGAACTATATATATTTAATTAATTTTTCGGCTACAAAATTTGAAGTTTTAAGCGACAGCCGCACCAGGGACGTAGCTAGCAGTACACAGAAATTCGGTTCACAGGCAGTGTCTACAGCAAAAATTTCCAACCTGAACCAACCAAATCAAAACAGATACAGGTCTAATCATAACTCCAAAACCACACCAAATTGGCAAGACTAAAATAGTGCTGGTGACCAACACGGTGATTTAGAGCAGAGTAGTATGAGGAATCATAGATGTTCCAACTACTCTGGTCCAAACAAATTTACTAGAGAAAAAAGTATACAATGTTGGTCAAACCGAAAATTTAGTGGAAATGGAGACAGGCCCCAACATAATAGTTCAGAACACACGCAACCCCAAGCCTCGAGTTCTGAGAATAGACAACTCCAATGCATGGAATGTAGAGAATTTGGTCATTCAGCTAACCGTTGTCCAATCAAGTCAGGTTTAGCTATGCCAGTTTTCCAAACACCCCTACGTTTTGAAACACCACTAGATACGGCTCGAGATCAGAAATTTATTACCACTAATAAACGGATATTTTTCAGATTGAAACAAAGAAGGGTCAATTTGGCAGTGAACTCACCAAAATGCTCTCCACCTAATTTAACAAAATATTTAGGGGTTCCTTCTATTTTCCTTAAAATTCAAAACTTTAAGTGCAACTCTATATTAGATTCAGGTTGTGCCTTTAGTAGAATATGACTTAGTTCAAAATTTAAATGTCGTTATTTGACCGATCAAACAAATTAGCTTATCTACAATTGATAATATTAAGACTCACGTTGTCGGATAAGTTACTTTTACTCTAGAAATGGAAAATAGAAAATTCAATGATGAATTTTTTATAGTTAAACAGTTACCGCTTTTGTGTGTCATTGGTTCTGATATAATTCGTAACCAAGGCGCAATCGCGGATCAACGAGGTAGCCGGCTTTGGTTGAGAAATAAAATGAAGGTTAATTTAACCTTACCAGTTTAACCAAACATAAACCAATTGTCTTCAACTACCCGGTCAGTCAGTAGGTGCAGATATCCTGTATCTAGTGCTGACCAGTGTTACCAATAGACAACCAAATAAAAACGAAAGAACACTGACTGTTAGATTCTAAAATTAACTGCAAAACACCCTGAAAATTTTTGCAACAGTTTCTCGCAGTGATGGTGCGTAAGAGAGAACGACCATCACTATGCACGAAATAGAAGCCGAAAGAAAACCAACATGTATTAAACAGTATCGTATTTTTTTAATTATAAACGCGAGAAAAAACCCGCCCAGTTCATGAACTCATAAAAAATGGTATGCGCCGATAATCGAGATCTCCTTACGCCGCTCCGGTTGTAAAGGACAAAAAGAAAATGGTAAATGATGATCGTGCTTCAATTACATACAACTCAATAATTAGACAAATACAAAGTCGGCACCAATGAGAAGTACTTATGACATGCTAAGGCATATTCTTTCTAGTTATTGGTATTTTGTAATTGATTTAAAATCTTGATTCTGGCAAATTCGGCGACATTGAAATGTTTACTCGCTGTCTTTTGCAAAAACATAAACGGAGTTGAGCGCCCAATTATGTTCGCTAGTAAAACTTTCAAACAGTTAGAAAGATCTGCCCAATTTCATGACAAAGAAATATGTGCTATAATATTCGAATATAGAAAGTTCCCTGAGTTTATTCGGTATCATGGGTTTACAATCCAAACGGGTAACCGAGCAGTGAGTTATTTGAAAAAGATGAAAGGCATAAAAGAAATGTTGAACGTTTGTCTCGGCACATAGATTCATGGAATGCCCATATCGTTATTCGTCAAGGAACAGCGAACGTGGTTGCGGACAAGCTAACACGGGCTCCAATACGAATCTAAACGAACTATATAGGTATGGATGACGATCACGATATCCAATATGCTCCTCTAGCAGCCCTAACTTTTCTATCCCCGTCTCTTTGAGACATAGCTCAACAACAGGCTCAAGATTCCAAGTTCGTTCAAATCATATCCTCCTTGAAAAGTAGTCCAATGGAGTCGCAATCTAAATGCTATACTTTGCAAAATGAAGTACCGATGAAACTAATTAAACGTATTAAAAATAAAAGTGATAGAAGAAGAATCTCGACTAACGATCTGCTGTGTCGTCCAGGGGACATATAACCACAGACAAAATTACAACACAATAATTTCTGTCATCTCATGGAATCAAAATCGTATCAGAATAGGCTCTTCGCATTGGCACTAAAAACCCAGGATGGTGTGATAATTCTTAATTTAGCATCTGCAATGAAACCATGACAGGGAGCTAAGTAGGGTATGTGACTTGTTTAAACTAGAAAAACGGAGGGCGCAGTGTTGTGGACCTGGTATTAGTTTCCTCATCATTTTGCCACAAATAGCTGACTTCCAAGTATTAGAATGGTCCCAGTCTGACCACTTTCATTTCCTCCTCACAATATACGATTATCTTCAAACATTATTTCAAAAATTTCTAAAGCNAAAACGGAGGGCGCAGTGTTGTGGACCTGGTATTAGTTTCCTCATCATTTTGCCACAAATAGCTGACTTCCAAGTATTAGAATGGTTCCAGTCTGACCACTTTCATTTCCTCCTCACAATATACGATTATCTTCAAACATTATTTCAAAAATTTCTAAAGCAAAACTCATTATTCCCGCCAATCAATCACAATTGTAAGATTTCAAGAAACATCTAGAAGTCGAGCTGTCTCTAAATAAACAAACAGACGTAGAAATTGCAGGCGAAGATCTTACGCCCGTATATCACAGTTTCTGAATATAATAATAATAATAATAGAATAAGGAGAAATAAAGGAGGCATACTGTGAGGTACAGGAAAGATGAGGGCGTTTACGAGAAGAATGAGTGAAAGCACGGGNAAAGCAAAACTCATTATTCCCGCCAATCAATCACAATTGTAAGATTTCAAGAAACATCTAGAAGTCGAGCTGTCCCTAAATAAACAAACAGACGTAGAAATTGCAGGCGCAGATCTTACGCCCGTATATCACAGTTTCTGAATATAATAATAATAATAATAGAATAAGGGGAAATAAAGGAGGCATACTGTGAGGTACAGGAAAGATGAGGGCGTTTACGAGAAGAATGAGTGAAAGCACGGGNAGAAATAAAGGAGGCATACTGTGAGGTACAGGAAAGATGAGGGCGTTTACGAGAAGAATGAGTGAAAGCACGGGAAGCATGCGTATGGAACGGAAGGGGTGCGAAACCATGCGAGTTGGAGGATAGGGGATGCTAGAGAAGGGATGATAGAGGAGGGATGCGGGCAAGGATGAGAGGTTACAGGTAGGATGCGGTGAGGCACAGGAATTTATGTGTGTATGCAAGTTAGGGATGCATACAGATATAGAATTGATGTAAACAGGGACGGAAGGATGCCGGGTGGGACGCATGAAAGGGGCAGGTACGGAGAGATGCTGGCAGGCAGGGCAATGTAGCGGGAAAGTATGAAATTCACGCAGGCAATGAAGGGAGGGAAGGAATCTATGCAATTGGCGCAGACAAAGAAGGGAGGTATGCGGGCTGTTAAGGGAGGGATGTAAGCTAGTTAATATATTCGAATACGCAACATTACAGTTGGTTGGAAATGAAACCTACCGCTTAGGTATCTAGTAAACTAATTTCGGTTTACCAGTGTTTAATGAGTTTTATAATTTGGCGTAATCTAAGCCCTAAACTGAAACTGAACACCAATTCATGCACAATTTTTGGTAAATATTACGGTTCTGCACGAAGTCACTAAAGCTCATATTTTTAGATATTCCACGGACAATGCAATTGTNTTGGTAAATATTACGGTTCTGCACGAAGTCACTAAAGCTCATATTTTTAGATATTCCACGGACAATGCAATTGTAAAGAAAAGTAGGATTCGAATCCTACCGCATGGGCTTTAAGAGTTAAGCACCCTCTTGAAGCTTTTTGCCATAATCCTCAATACTCTACTGATGGAATGGATAAATTTTAACCATAAATTATTTTACTTCCAAGCAGCTTTTTGAAAAAATCATTCATGTGCTGCTCACGCTTTCACCTGCTGCCATCTCACATGATCAGCTTTTGTAAAACAAACAGCTTGATCCCTGTTCCGTTGATCTTACTCAAGCATTNTTGGTAAATATTACGGTTCTGCACGAAGTCACTAAAGCTCATATTTTTAGATATTCCACGGACAATGCAATTGTGATTGTAAAGAAAAGTAGGATTCGAATCTTACCGCATGGGCTTTAAGAGTTAAGCACCCTCTTGAAGCTTTTTGCCATAATCCTCAATACTCGACTGATGGAATGGATAAATTTTAACCATAAATTATTTTACTTCCAAGCAGCTTTTTGAAAAAATCATTCATGTGCTGCTCACGCTTTCACCTTNCAGCTTTTTGAAAAAATCATTCATGTGCTGCTCACGCTTTCACCTTCTGCCATCTCACATGATCAGCTTTTGTAAAACAAACAGCTTGATCCCTGTTCCGTTGATCTTACTCAAGCATTTAATACACCGAGCCATCCCCTACTGTGGAAAGTACGCCAAAACAACGGTGTCTCTACCACTTCGTAAATTGGACAATTTACAATTTTGATTAGTTGTACATTTATGATAATACTTGTGTGAAAATTTCAACATCATTCGTACTAAGGAAATAAGAATTACTCAAGGAAGGATTATTGTACTACAGGGAGTCTGCTAGCCCCACAATGTTTAATATTTCCATTAAGAAACTAATTATTTAGTTCGAATCTTCTAATTTAGCAGGATACACGAAAGCAAAGAACACCTCCTTTTATACCCAGGTGATCTTTTTCTAGTTACCGAATCCAAGAAACTCTTACAGCAGTGACCAGGTTATAAACTCGCGAGGCCTGAAACTTAATTTCAAAAAAACTAAAACGCTTAATATAAGAAAAATCCAAAAAGGAAAAATGAGGCACACTTGTGGAAAAGGGAACATGTAGAAGTCAATTCCTACATCTACTTTGGAATCAGTTTCCAATTTAACGGTACCAGCTGGAGTCAAACTAATCAACTGCAAAAGGAATAGTAGCACTTTGGACTGTTATCAGGATACTGAAAAGGAAAAGAAATTGAATATTATTGCAGATAAATATCTCTTGCAAGCAATAATAAAAATTGCATTGAATGCTTGAATTTTGTATTTTTAATTTGGATCAATAAACTTTAGAAAACTCAAATTTAAGTAAATATTAACTCCAGCAACCAAGCTAAATTTACAAATAAGAGGGCCCATACTTTTCCATTTTCTTCCGTTTATTTTGGTCCAAAATCAGGTCAAACCCAAAAGTTCTTTCACCTATTGTTTGACTTTATTTCTTTTTTCACTAAATTTAATCAGTAATTTCTTTTGTTTGACTCCCAGAATATTCTACTACTAATTGTTATGATGTTTTTNGATCAATAAACTTTAGAAAACTCAAATTTAAGTAAATATTAACTCCAGCAACCAAGCTAAATTTACAAATAAGAAGGCCCATACTTTTCCATTTTCTTCCGTTTATTTTGGTCCAAAATCAGGTCAAACCCAAAAGTTCTTTCACCTATTGTTTGACTTTATTTCTTTTGTCACTAAATTTAATCAGTAATTTCTTTTGTTTGACTCCCAGAATATTCTACTACTAATTGTTATGATGTTTTTNGTCACTAAATTTAATCAGTAATTTCTTTTGTTTGACTCCCAGAATATTCTACTACTAATTGTTATGATGTTTTTTGAATGTGCTGTTGGCGCGGCTAGTGGAATAATGCGGGTCCCCCAGAGGTCCTAGTGTTCTCGATTGGCACTTCTAAAAATAACTCACAAATCCGATATCCGATGTTCTAATTCGTATTTATTAATTATATATGGTAAAAGTCCTAATAATAGTTCTAATAATAATTCGTAATAGGAATAATAATTCCAATAGTAATAATAAGACTCCTAATAAAATTCTTAATCATAATTCTTATAATTCTTCTAGTGATTCTTCTAACAATCTCAATGTCTCCTAATTCATTCATCCTCTAATAATTCTTTCCTGGCCTTTTTATTAGTTTCTATTTGACCTAGTTTTCCTCGCGTCGACTTAGGATTCGTCAATCCCAAGTCGATACAAGCAAAAGGTTCAAAAGAATTCATTCACGTTATCAGTGAACGAACTCTTTTTGCCAGGATTCCATGGTGGTACCTGAATTGGTGTAATCCAGTGCCCGGAGTCGGAGATTAGGTCTACTTCCTCGTTCCAATCTCAAACTCCTGCCACTTTCTCAACCATAATATTTTGATTATGGATTATACGTAACACTAATGTTCCAGATCAACCAACATTCGAATCATTTTGAATATTAGTACAGTTAAGAGTTTTACTTAAGAAAATTGGTTTCCTTGCCGCTTTTGGTTTTTCGGTTTTCACAAAATAAAAAAGTTTTGCTCAACGAGGTTTGCTGGGCGATCACTTTATGACTCTGCTATTGCCAGTTAGAGAAAATAGTGAAAGCGATGAAACAGAGATTTTTATACGCTTGGTATAAATTTGACATACTTAGAGAAAATCTCAGTTAGGGAACGCATTTAATATTGAATTCATTACATACTATTTCGCCTTTTCGCTTATATGTAAAATTTGAAATATGGCCTTTGGTCACCCATAAGGTTTCATTATTCTCACTTCAACAGCACGACACAAAATTAGCTAAAAAGTTTGGCGTAATCAATTATACATTTTCGGCGAAAAATATATTCGTACAGCTTTCCGTATTGCTAGATAAATTATTCGCGACAAAAGNCTCAGTTAGGGAACGCATTTAATATTGAATTCATTACATACTATTTCGCCTTTTCGCTTATATGTAAAATTTGAAATATGGCCTTTGGTCACCCATAAGGTTTCATTATTCTCACTTCAACAGCACGACACAAAATTAGCTAAAAAGTTTGGCGTAATCAAATATTTGGCGAAAAATATATTCGTACAGCTTTCCGTATTGCTAGATAAATTATTCGCGACAAAAAATATATTTTTCTTAGTAATAATTTCTATCCTTGAATCCCAAAATAAGTATTTATGTAGGGTTGAGTTGGAAGTTACTTAGAGAGAAATGAGAAAGTGAGTTTCCAACCCCGTAATTTTTTATACCTGCTTTTCAAGGTTAAGATTTTCCTTATTTGTAGTTACTTATTTCTGGAGTGCTGGATATATAGTATTATGCACAAAATTTAATACACAATAGAGGGAGGCAGTAANATGAGAAAGTGAGTTTCCAACCCCGTAATTTTTTATACCTGCTTTTCAAGGTTAAGATTTTCCTTATTTGTAGTTTACTTATTTCTGGAGTGCTGGATATATAGTATTATGCACAAAATATAATACACAATAGAGGGAGGCAGTAACTAAGACAGTGTTTTTCTGTGATACAAGAGATAGATTTACTTGATTCACAATTTCACAAGTTTGATTAATATTTAAAATACATAGTAACGCCTTATAAAGTGAAACAACTCCCATTAGGTTTACTTAAAAACATTTTGTCTCATGCCTTTAGCTGTAAAATCAAAACATTAGTGGTCAATTTTTTTTCAGAAAAAATTCTTTTAGGTGGCATATCTTTTCATTTTTAGATAGATCATGTGAAAGTAGAAAGACGGATTCATTAATTCAAGTATATAGTACAACAACCGCAAAAATGTTTGGAAATTTGGAGCATTTATTTATGCTAGTGTGCTTGGGATACTAGAGGTCCCAAAAGGACGTTCTAGAATAGGAAATTTANATCATGTGAAAGTAGAAAGACGGATTCATTAATTCAAGTATATAGTACAACAACCGCAAAAATGTTTGGAAATTTTGGATCATTTATTTATGCTAGTGTGCTTGGGATACTAGAGGTCCCAAAAGGACGTTCTAGAATAGGAAATTTCAAAAGATCATAACTTTTTTCTGTGCTGATAAAAGTAACTTACTTCAAAGAATTTTCCTCGCTGGTTTTGTATGGACTTTCTATAATTAAACAGTTTAAAAAAAAATTAACTTCTGGATGAATTGACAGTTATCCTTTGGTTCACTTTTTTCCAGTAAAGAGGATGAATTANTTTCTATAATTAAACAGTTTAAAAAAAATTAACTTCTGGATGAATTGACAGTTATCCTTTGGTTCACTTTTTTCCAGTAAAGAGGATGAATTATTTGATTCACTGCATGTATGTGACCGTAAAGTGAACTGTAAGTTTAATATATAGTTCTAAAAGTAGACATGAAATTTACCAGCATTATTTTCCTTGACCACTCAACACTTTTCTGTTTTTGGTTCCACCAAATTCCAGCGGTAGGATTTCAGGTGGAATTCTTTTTCGGATGATTGGTCCCCACTCAGTTCCGTCAACTCCATAAGTTTCAATTGTACTAGCAGTATACGGTGTGAGAAACGGAATAAGTAATCTGAGAAGTTGCTTGAAGATTCTTGGCTGTCAAAGTAAGATAATTTTTTAAATCTCAAAATGTCAGAATAGATTATTTTTCGACATGAGTGTACCATATTAATGAAAATCAATTTGTCCACTATGCGAGGGTAGTAAGTGTCCAAAACTCCAATCAGGCGGATGTAAGTGGATATACATTGAATACAGCCATGTTCACGAACAGAGTAACCATGTAGGTTAAGAAGAAAAGTAGCATTTAGGCAAATTGAGTCGTAAACACCTTTGTAAACGTACTCTCCTGCCCAATCCAAATATCGATTAAATTCCTTCGGATTCGTCAAAAGAGCCTTTCTAACTTCCCAAGAACCAAGGTAGAGACCAACGACTATAATTAAATTATATAATAGCAATGTATAATAATATTTATAATTGTTCATGCAAATAATGCTTATGTGTTATCGTGTATCTATTATCGTTAGTTCGTAAGCTACTATTGTTAGGTAAATGCTCAGCTAATTTTAATTGTGAGACATTTCTACGATTCAGTGTATAATGTAAGCCTTTGAATATCTGAAATGAGAAACTAGGGCTACATTTATTGTTTATATGAATCTAAGAATAAGGTGAATAACCTATATTTTAAGCAGAGCTAAATGCATATTGTATACAGGGTTATTCACTTTTCTATCCCTTGTTTATCAACTTCATTCAAAATAGATAAAAGGTAGGCCATGCTTTGCATTACACAATATGATTTATATTTAGNTTGTTTATCAACTTCATTCAAAATAGATAAAAGGTAGGCCATGCTTTGCATTACACAATATGATTTATATTTAGTATTATCCTTGCTGAANCTTGTTTATCAACTTCATTCAAAATAGATAAAAGGTAGGCCATGCTTTGCATTACACAATATGATTTATATTTAGCATTATCCTTACCTCCGGTTTAGAATTACAGGTTTCATCCAGTCTGGATCCATTTTCTTGAAATTTATCAAGATTGCTTCAAGATTTACATTTTTACTTCCATATGGAAAAATTTCCAATCCATTTCAATTCTAGGTTACGTCAATTCCATTTCCAATATTTATTTTTCATACATTTATACTTCCAGTCTGCATACGGACTGCTTCCATTATGTTAAAAGATTTCCATTTTTGTAAAGTTGACACTGGTTCAACTTTTTTGGAATGGATGAATTCTGGATTTTCTTTTCGCCCCATTATTAATTTTTCTAAATACAATACTTAATTTAAGAAATATAATTTACTACAATTTAATACAAAATAATTTTTTTTTTTTCAAAAAAAATGAAAATTGAAAAAATTTACTTTTTTTTTTCAAAATTAAAAAATATATTTGAAAAAAAAAACTAAAAAATTTTTTTTTCACAAAAAAAATTTTTTTTATTTTTGTGAAAAATAAATTTTTTTTTAAATTTTTCACAAAAATTAAATATTTTTTAGATTTTTCGCAAAAATTATTCAGAATTGGTGTAAAACATCCTGAATAGGATTTGTATGCGATTAAAAAAATTCTTGAACATAGGTGATTGGTATCAAATGATATCCTGTCTATTTCCAAAAATACATTTTTAGTTCCACAATTAATATTTTGAAAATGGAAATGAAATGGACGAGATGTTGAAATGATTTCTGTAACTATAAATTGACAAAAATATTGATATGAAATGGACACGATATGAACTGGTTCTTGACTGCATCTTGATAGAAAATCTGGAAGTCTAAACCGGGGGTTATTTGTTATTAACTTTTCATAAATTCGAATTAGCAAAACGGCATTATTATATTGGTTTCCTAGCAACTCTACCACTAGCAAAGGAAGTTACTTTTAGTAGTTTTTGCTAATGTTTAAAACCTTGTTAATTTAGATGGGTCATCCTTTGAATTTGAGCACCTAGAGTTACTCAGTCTAGATTACTAGCAGCCACTTGCACCAGTAACATATAAGGAAAATATTAACTACTAATATCAGAAAAATGGGATTATATCTAGAATGTCAAATAGTGTCTGCACCTGGACTGACGTGAATAAATTATTAGCTGTGAAATATTTTTGACATTCAGAATAAGTGCGTCGGTTATCAATAAAAAGGAGATGTTTTATAACCCACTATTAAATTTGTAAATCATCAAACTTTTAAGAGGAAGCAATAGATAGAAAATTTACTTCCAACAAATCCAAGAATTTGATTAATGAATTGAAGCTACATAATTATTTTATTTTGTCTTTATAGTTATTTATAGTAAAGTATAATCAGAATCTATGCCCTGTGTCACAATATCGAATAATGATTCAACAGCGTCGTCAATGAATTCATTTTGTTTTTCCAAATTTTGTAAATATTTATGAATGCAATGTAAAAAATTGGAATCCTGACGTATGCTAAATCGTTGTACCTTAGCATGTGTCACAAAATTGCAATGTAGAATAGGCCGACCGAAGCACAAGAAATTACAAGAAATTACATTTTGGGGAGGAACTGAAAAAAATTAGAGATAGGTTTTGAGTTCAGTTTTTTCAAATTCTGACAAACGAAAACAAAGTGGGGTTTTAAAATTAAGTCATTATTGTCTATTCACGATAAACAAAGGGTGATTTGTCAGAAGAAGCACAATAGTTTTATCTTATCTTTTTTGCGCCACTTTGAAATTTCTTAAAAAATTGAAAATGAAAATAATACAATTGAAATGTTTACATTGCACCGCTGCTTGATTCATCCTTTGAAGTGCATACACCAAGTATGTTGCTCAGAATTCTCAACATAAAAACCACCAATCAATTTTTCAGTTTACTCTAAAATTAGATACCGTCAAGTAGGGTGATTTTGGACAGTTTGCGCAGATTCTATAATAAAAATAAGCACCAATTTTAATTGATTTGATAAAATTCAATTACTTCTTCGGAATAATGCATACAAATGTGGGTACTAATTACTTACAAACCTATCAATTTACGGAGTTTCTTTGGTAAGAATTTTTTGACAAACAATATTTATCCAGTTGCAATCGAAACAAAAGGTGTTTAGGGCAATAAAGTATTATCATTGATCAAGAAGATTGGCAAATTATTACTCCTCAGATGAAGCGAGAACAAATACTTTCCTATGGGGAACAAGATACATACAATGATGAAATAGACACTGTTCAAGCATTTCTACGGCATTGTACAAAGTATCAGAACCACCGGTAGCATACTGTGGCACGGTGTACTTTTTCCACTTTAATTTGTGCTCCGGTGATCGTAGTTCACTTAATTAATCCGAATATTTTGTATGTTTCTCTTTGTTATTATTATGTTCTTTTGGGTCTACTCTACGTGGGAAGGATTCGTTATGTTGTGACTGATCTCAGGTTTTAACATTTACCCAACTTTTCTAGTGGTGGGTCTGGTTGCCATATGCTTTCCTGTGTACAGGGTCCTGGGATCTAAACTACGGAATGGACTATCGTGATGTGCAGAACGGAGTGTTCTGAGTTAAACTGCAGGATACACTGATCTGAGATGTACTGATGATCGTACGGTTCTGAGATGTTCTGCGGAACGGACTGTTCTGAGATGTTCTGCGGAACAGACTGTTCTGAGATGTACTGCGGATCGTACGGTTTTGGGACGTAGGTTCTACTCGGACTTTCCGGGAGTGCTTTCCTTCAACTAACCCAGTACTAGGAAACTTATCGGTGGACCGTAATCCACATCTTTCTGATGCTTTGAGGTCGGGTTGTACTCTCCCGTTCCGGGAGGACTCCGTGGGGGATTAATGTTGTATTGGATCCCGGGTGTCACCGTAGCGTCCGGGTCATCTATTTTCTATGCCCCATCTGGCTCAGCCACACCGGAGGTGTCGGAGACCGAGATACCCGAAAGGATGGTGTACTGTGTCTAAAGGAACTTGAAGAACTAGAGTTGATCGCTGATAGAGTTTGCCACGCGGGACTTCTGACCCTAAGCAGGGATGGAGCCCTGCCGAGCTCACGGCCTTCAGTTAGAGGGGGTAATTCCGACACTACTCACACACTTACTGTTTCGACGATGGAAAAAATCTTCTCTCTCCGGTGATCGAACCAATACAGACTGTCTTAACCCATAACTCTAACAATAAGAACGAATTTCTTCTAGGTAACATCACTACAGTTTAAAAATGATTTATTACTGCAACAAAAAGACACAAAATAACTCCTCTCCTGACGGAAAACAAAAAACCAACTACCCTACCCTCCTCCTCAACAGAAAAAAATGGAATGAACCTCCCCCTCCCCGAGGCGAAGGCTTAACCCCTATTTATGCTTTCTATACACTCGCCACAAAGAGTGTTAATTTCCCGTCTTCTGAGAATTTGTATGAGTTTATTTTCCAGCCCATAAACCAAAGGAATAGGCTCATAGAAACCTCATCCGTTCAACAAATGTGAAAATACTCAGAACCAGAATACCCGGATGCCTGAATAATTACCGGATTTTCCTCCATGCCACAATATCTCTGGGATCCCCAGATACAGTTTCTTACCTTCCTTACGTTTTTTTTTAATTATATGGAAGCTAATATGCCAATTAGACATACCACTAACTCTTTTATTGGGTTGCAAGCAAGTAATAGAAGAAAAAATTTATCACCTATACATCCATTCAAGTCCTTGCCAAAAATTAAATATGGATATTTCTGGGACCAAGCACTCCAGTCCTCGTTAAGTATAGTATCAAATCCATTTTCTTTGCGATATGTCCAGTACTTCAATGTTATAGAAAAATTGATTTAGTATATAGATAATTTCAAAAGACAACTGAAGTAAGTATGAATACAGTAATTCCTAACAAAACTTGCGCATTAGATTTCTAGTTTTTCAAAAATGGTTCTGGTTAGCCAACGACCATGAACAGAAAGTAGAATCGATGAAACTTGAAATTCGCCAATTATATGCTTTAAAAGTATCTGCGCTAAAGCACACTAGCTTACCAGGGAAATTTTTAAAAGACTAACAAACTATGACGCGGGTTTTGGTGGGAGACACTGTAGATAGCTATTTGTATATGATAATTTTTGAAGATGTATGATATATAGTTTCCAGCCAAAAAATTGATGTAGAATTTTAATTACCTTTAGCAACTTCTGATATGCAACGTTCAAATCAGTGGGACTATCTATATTCAAGATTTTATATCCAGATAGTATAAAACAATTTAGTAGAATTTTTTCCATTTTGAATTACCTCTGATCCAATTGATTAAATATTTATTGCTTTTCATGTAGGGTACATCAAGAATGTCTTTGGCTACATCCTTCAACTGCAAATTAAATACCTGATTGGTACAACTTTGATGATTTTTTTTAATTATTATTTCTCATTCCATACCTTTGCAATCTGCTTACTCTCATGTTCTGTCAACAAAATATCTGTTGTATTCTTCGCAATCAATGCATTATTGGTTTCACTAAAACAAATTGCTGTAATAATACACAATATAAAAAACTGAGACATTGGAATGCGCATAAGTTTTGCAAACTTTTATTCACAGATTTATCAGCAACTGCTACAGAGTGCAGTGGAAAATAAATTGTTCCCAACTAGAATCAAAATAGCACAAACAATAGTCTAAACAAAAACTAATTATATGGATTAACTCGTTTTTTTTGCCTGGTTGGGCGTGAAATGTATATCAAAGACAATCAAACCCAACAAATTTTGCAATCCCCAGTGAATTTATGGAATAATACTCTTTCCACTATAATTAACTAGTCAAAAAAATATTAAAAAGATCAGTAGTGCTGGGAATAACCTATCACAATTTTTTGTTTGGAAAATAGTACCATCTGCAAAAGGCACTTATGGTGAGAAGTTTCTATTCTAAGTGATGACGTAAAAATGTTATATTTCTGAGCTGACTAAGCTGTCAGAAATTACTATAGCGTAATTTTTGTATCGTGAAGGTGAGGAGTGATCAATTGTTGAGATATGAATCAAAAACGTTTCAAAATAACGCTTCGATTCAGGACTGTGTTAACTAATGTATGCAGCGTTAGAAGTCTGATGAATAGATTATGTACATTTTGATTTACGTTTATTTTTTATGTTGCCCTTTCAATTTCATATAGAAAATTAAAAAAATTTCGCAACAAAATATGTGTAGGAGTGCAGGGGCAAAATAAGCATATTGCATTCAAAATTACTATTATCACTTTTGGCCAAGAAACCCGTATTTTTTAATATTGCCCATAAAATCTCATATCTTGAATCAAAAATAAAAAAAATAATATTAAGAACTTTTTGACTTTCTCTGTAACATTATTTTTCAAAGTTAGAAGTGAAATTTATTGTTCTAGTGTTTCTTACCTCCGGCCCATTTCTCAACTCATCAAACAACAATTGCATCAAGCAGAATTTCGATGTTTTGTTCTGAAACGCGTTTTATACTCAACTCGTAATTAAGAAGGCCTCGTGCTTTACTCTCCATTCCTCATGTTCATGTAANTGAAACGCGTTTTATACTCAACTCGTAATTAAGAAGGCCTCGTGCTTTACTCTCCATTCCTCATGTTCATGTAAATACTTAGAAATATTATCCTAGTCATATTTTACTTGGTATTAATGCTAGAGACTGATACGACGCATTGTGCTCATNTACTTAGAAATATTATCCTAGTCATATTTTACTTGGTATTAATGCTAGAGACTGATACGACGCATTGTGCTCATACTTCCTGGAAAATAATGTTTCGATGTCAAATGTATAATATTTTTTGGCAAGTCAACGTTGCTAATGCACTTTTTAGTAACCTAATTCATTAGTAATAGATTCTATCATATACAGTAAAACACGCTTATAAGATCAGTTTTACACAGAAAATTCCGATCTTATAACGAATATAAAACCTAATTGGTCTTATATTCGTTAAGCTATGACATTTTTGAATAAAATAAGCGATTATTTTTAATTTTTCGACGAGAACTTAAGTAGTTAAACGGAGAAGCAATGGTAAAGTAATGTTGAGGTATACTATTACAGTGCACGACGTTTATAAGAGCTTCCTTTATAAGAACATTCGGGTTATAAGAGCAAGGTTTTGCGAGTTGGTTTGCTCTAATNACGTTTATAAGAGCTTCCTTTATAAGAACATTCGGGTTATAAGAGCAAGGTTTTGCGAGTTGGTTTGCTCTAATGCATTTAGCATGGGACATTAACGCGTTATAAGAACAACGTATATAAGAGCAAAACGGTTATTAGAACTACTTTTTGCTTGGTAATTTTTGAAGTGGGAGTTGGATATAAGAGCAAAAGTCAAATCTCAAACAAAAATAATCTTTTTACATCTTCAATTTCTAAAAGTACCACTTGAAATCATTTCAGTTGAAATGTCGTTCTTGTAAAATCTTTACAAAACTTTAAATAAGAATTAAACAATTGCAATTTTTGACAAAATTGTCGACGATAGTTACAGTTGATAACTTTATTTAAGATCTATACTATAGTATAGATTATCTTTTTATAAATTAAAAAAAAATTTTTTTTTTGCCATATACTTTTTATAAGAACATCCTGCTCTCATAAGCGTTGTAAGAACAAACGGTTATAAGGGCAGCATTTCCAGGCGACTGAGGGTAACTCTTATAACCGTCGTGCACTGTACTNGATAGTTACAGTTGATAACTTTATTTAAGATCTATACTATAGTATAGATTATCTTTTTATAAATTAAAAAAAAAAATTTTTTTTGCCATATACTTTTTATAAGAACATCCTGCTCTCATAAGCGTTGGAAGAACAAACGGTTATAAGGGCAGCATTTCCAGGCGACTGAGGGTAACTCTTATAACCGTCGTGCACTGTACTNTAAGAACAAACGGTTATAAGGGCAGCATTTCCAGGCGACTGAGGGTAACTCTTATAACCGTCGTGCACTGTACTTCAATTAATCGTAATTCGGACTTTCTTAACCTAAACTATCTTCAGCTCTCCCTTTGGGAATAATTGAAACTTAAATTTTAACTCTTGAAATTTTTTTGCTTAATTTTCAAGAAGAGTTTAAGAAGCAGACGAGTAGTATAAGAACTTTGTATATTAAAGAATTTAAGCGTTACAAGTAAAAAAGAAGTTTGTGGAAGGCAATTAGTAAACACTAGTTACATGTTTAGGTTTCAAAAAGAATACGAGTAAACTAAAATGTCAAGATTACGCATGTTTTGGTCTAATATAAGTTCCAATTGGCACAAACTTGGGTTTTGAATTCTAATCTTATATCCGTTTTGGTCTTATAGCCGTTGGCCTTGTAGCGCGATATTTCCCCATGCTAAATACATTGTTCCAAACAACGTGGGCCAAAAATTGTACTTATAACCAGATGGTCTTATAANAACAACGTGGGCCAAAAATTGTACTTATAACCAGATGGTCTTATAAGCATGCTCCACTGTACTGGATTTAGGAATGGCTTGAATTATCTACATAAGTTAATATTATGTAATGACAGAAATTTTTTCTAATTTTTAATTTTCTTAACTGTTCACTTAATCCTCTAATTATATTATGAGACGTGGAAACTGCACGATTCAACTCTGAGGAAAACCAGTTTTAAAAATTTTGTTTTGTAATTGCTCAATGAATTACGTTCTCATAAATTGTTGCTTAAATTACATTTTAAGATGATTGAGCAAAAAAACCACGTTTCAGATTTGTTAATTTTGAGCTAAGATAAATTGTCTTAACCAAGAGGATACAATAAAATTTCCAACAAAGTTGGTTTAAGGATCAGATGCATAGCTATTTAGTTAAACATATTAAGAAATATAGTGTTACTGAATAATGCCGATCTTCTTTGAGATGACTTGTTTGTTCATAGATAATTATTAGAGCTTGTGCTTGTGCTTATAACGAGGGTGTCTCCTAAAAATTAAAAGTACTGCCTAACGGATCGGAATATTAAACAATTATTATTCGACTCTGATTAGCTAAAATTGAATGATTAGAGCTCATCTTTTAGGGTGTTCAGGTACGAAAAGGTGTGCAGTTTAGTAGGACCCTTAGAAGATTTATAGGAAACAAAGGACCACCGTTTATATATTTCTTTAGAGTAAAAAAAATTACAAAATCGATTAAAGTTTCAATAATAGGTATATAAAAAATATATAGATTACTTGAAACTACAGTGGAATTCGTTTTATGTCACTCTTTCTGTCACATGTCTCTTTGTATCACCAATTTAAAAATTCCCGGCGGATGCCCATGCACTTAAGGGTAAGAATAGGTCGCCTTATGTCACTTCGCCTAATGTCATTTTTCATCTTGAGTCACCCATTCCAACCCCACACATGGAAGTTTACTTCTTTTATTGGCAACTTTCGTGCCATAGTTTGAATTTCATTGATCTTTTTTCTTAATTTTTTTCCAAATTGTATACATTCAACTTACACC